>OX387320.1:9633631-10233631 GCA_947562085.1 Eudonia lacustrata
TTGCTTAACTTTTCAGTTAACATTACGAGCGCTATCAACTGGAAAGTAGATGTAATTTAAAATATAATGCCTAGTAGGGTAACTTACTCGTTGTTAGTAAAGCTGAATGATTTTTAATAATACGCTTACGTAACAAAACGTTATGCCATATAATATAATAGTAGTATAATATTGGGCATTCTATCCCACCCCTCGTTCGTGTCGGCAAACGTTCGTTTGCCTCCACTCTCTTGCGGTGGGATAGAACACCCAATATTATAAATAGATTTGATATGAACAAATTTTACGTTTCCGTGATGAATGTGCATAAAATCTTAGCTTACAGAACAAATTGCGTGGCAATACTTATCATTGCAGTTGGTATAAAAAGCCGATTTAATAAAAAAAAAATCATTTTGTCTACGACGACATCCTGCACAACTATGAAATTTATTAAGCAATCTCAGACGCTTCAGTTAAATATTGTTTGCCCGGACAACGAGGTAGTTGCTAACCGACATGGGAACCTTCTTCCTAATTCTATTAGATGTATTATTTGTGGTCCATCAAACTGTGGAAAAACAAACTTAATCATAGGACTGTTATTACATGAAAATGGTTTACGTTTTAAAAATGTATATGTGTACTGTAAAACACTGTACCAACCCAAGTATACTTTCTTAGAAAAGGTTTTTCATTTAGTTCCAAATATTTCGTTTGCTAAATATCAAGACAATGAACTAATTCTCAGCCCACATGACGCTAAACCACATTCAGTAATAATTTTCGATGATGTTGCATGTGAGAATCAAACGAACATGCGTGATTATTTTGCCATGGGTAGACATAAATTTATAGATAGTTTTTATTTGAATCAAACGTATAGTAAAGTTCCAAAACAACTAGTAAGAGATAACGCAAACCTTTTAGTATTATTCAAACAAGATGACGTAAACTTGCGTCATGTATATGATGAGCATGTTGGTACTGATATGACATGGACAGATTTTCGAGAAATGTGCTCAAAAATTTGGAATAATCCATACAATTACTTAGTAATTAATAAAGATTGTCCAATAAATAAAGGTTGTTACAGAATGAACTTTGATACCTTTGTTGATTTTGAAAAATGAATTTAATAAAAAGGTATCAAAATGATGATCGTTTTCATTTTATTGATACAACAAGGAAACATAACACGTATTCTAAACATCAATTTGAATTAAAATGGAAAAAGAGTTAAAAGCTAAGGTTGTTCAAGCTGCAGAAGCTGTCAAAAAGAAAGTAAAAGAAATGCGATCGATGGAATCTTATAATGAAAAAATGATGGACACAGTTTTTCAACCCATTACAAAACCTCTTCATCAAATGATCCATGATAATAAACAATCAAAGTTATCAAATGAATCTAAGGATAATTCCTTTGTCATAAAAGATGATATCATAAATGATGAATCACAGGACCAACACTACAAAAACATAAAATCTACACTGCACCTTCAAGGAGACGGTTCGGATGAAGATATTAATGAAGACTTAAATAAAAGTATTACAAGCAATAGTTCATTTAGAACCGTTGAGTCGCTGCAAAGTCCTAGTCAAGACACCTCATCTTGGTCGTTGTCATCTGAAATGTTTGAAGATGTTCCTTTTGGAGTTAGAAAAGAACGTGGAAAGCTATTCATAGGAACATCACGTGTAAACGTTCACGACGATAAAATTTATATAGCGGGTCATGTGTATAGAAAAACACCTGGCTTAAATGAACTTTTATTTAAAAAAGTACCTGATTTAGATATAGTAACAGGAAAAGATGAACAAGCATATAAAGAAATTTTGATAGAAACCAATGCTCATCGACGAGATTATGATCCGAATAAACCGATTAAGACAAATAGAGGTCGGAAGTATTTGCATATAATTAAACCGCTTTTTAAACTACGCAAACCTTCTACTTCGTCTGTTTCATCTTCTAAAAGTACTGCAGACCACGTAAGCGAAGGGGAAGGATTAATTCCTATGAAGAAATTTAAAAAGAATACTGATTTTGTTTATTGGGATGATCCTAACGAGTTAGTTGAAAGATTAAAACTGTTAATAGCCTCTAGAGATGCTGGGAACACTGGATTAGATAACGAAGTTATTTCTATCATTGAGGAATTACGAGAAAAGGGCATTATAAATTGACAATCGCAACTCTTTCTTTTTATTTATAAACCTTTCTTTAAATGAAAAGGATCTCTTAAAAATGAATATTGACAAATTCGGCCAACATGTTCACAAAAGATTACGTTTCTCAGAAATATTTGATTACAAGGAAAACTCTTTAGTGAAATCAGAAAATGGAAATTATGACTTGCAATCATCGCGATTAACTGGTGTTGGAGAACCTATTTCACCGGATGATGTTGTAAATAAAAAGTATGTCGACGAACAGTTATTAAATTTATGTTCAAAGGACGAAGTGACAGTATTGTTGAATTCGATAAAAGCTGATATCTCAGAAAGAATTAGGCAGTTGGAAAATAAATTCGGTGGTAAAGACTTCTTAGTTCGCAATAAACAAAATGATAAAGCAACAGATAGTAAAAGAAATACATAGATCAGCTCGCAAAAATTTTGATCGACGATGTGTTAAGCTCAAAGGAATAAATGATTTATGGCAAGCTGACCTGATTGACATGAAGTCGTTAAAAAAGTATAATAAAGGATTTACGTTTATTTTAGTTGTGATAGATTGCTTTACCAAATATGCGTGGGCTGTTCCATTAAAGTCAAAATCAAGAGAAGAGGTTGTTGCCGCATTTAATAATATTGTAAAAACAAGTTGCAAACATCCGGTCAACTTACAAACCGATATGGGAACTGAATTTTACAATAAATCGTTTAAAGAGCTTATGCAGTCACTAAACATAAATCACTATTCATCGTACTCTACAAAAAAAGCATCTATTGTTGAAAGGCTGATAAGAACTTTAAAAAGTAAATTGCATGTAGCGTTCAGTTATAATGGCAGCTACGAGTGGTTGGGAAATACTTTAAAAGATGTTTTGAATACTTATAATAATAATAAACATAGTGTCACAAAATACAAGCCAGCGGATGTAAATACTATAAATGAAGCTAGTGTTAGAAACAATATTAAAAAGTTCAATAACAAGTTCGTTAAAACACAAAAAAGTATATTGAAAATTGGTGACTTTGTTCGAATTAGTAAATATAAAAGCAGTTTTGATAAAGGTTATACACCAAATTGGTCCGCAGAATTATTTACAATTAAAACAGTTAATAAAACTTCTCCAGTTACTTATCAAATACAAGATCAAAGAAAACAACAAATATTAGGATCATTTTACAAAGAGGAATTACAAAAAACAAACCATCCTAATGTTTACTTAATCGAAAAGATTTTAAGGAAAAAAAACAACAATTATTTCGTCAAATGGTTGGGACTTTCTGATCAAGAAAACAGTTGGGTAAACAGCAGCTCCATCATAAAATAATATAAATATCCTAGTTTGTATTTTGCAATCATTACATAAAAGAATATGCAAGGAGGAGGACTAGTTAATAATATAATTGACCGTTTACCATTTGAACTTCATTTACCAGGTTATAACTATTGTGGTCCAGGTACAAAGTTGAAACAAAGATTGTTAAGAGGCGACAAGGGAATCAATAAATTGGATGAAGCTTGCAAATATCACGATATTGCGTACCTAAACACTGACTTAGCTAGCAGACATATAGCAGATACCCAATTGTTAGATATGGCTAAGAAACGATTACATTCAAAAGACGCTGGCAAACGCGAAAGGTTAGCTTCATGGATAGTTGGTAAAGTTATGAATGCTAAACTGAAAACGGGTTCAGGGATCAAAAAGTTTAAGACCGTTATATCTAAAATTCATTCACACATTAAAAAATTAAAACCGAAAAATCATTCAACAGCAATTAAATATGCATATGAAGCCGCGAAAAAGTGTTTTCCTAAAAACTGTCACTTTCGTTTACCACGAATAATACCAATTCCCAAGACAGGAGGAATTTTACCACTGATACCTATATTTGCGGGTCTGTCTGCTTTGGGTGCATTAGCTGGAGGTGCGGCTGGTGTGGCAAAAACCGTAAACGAATATAAAGCAGCTCAACAAAATTTGAAAGAATCAGAACGCCATAACAAATCAATGGAGGCTATCGCAATAGGTAGAGGACTTTACATCAAACCATATAAAAAAGGCAGCGGATTATTTTTGAAAAGTTCAAAAAACTAACTTTTAAGCTACCCAGTCGTGCTCTTACGAATATTGATATAATTAAGCATGCTGTCAATATCCCATACTTTCGTGGAGTTTATATGAGAGATAGTTTGCCAAATAAATCAAAACTTATAGAATGTGGAATCGTTAATTTAGACGATTCGAACAATAATGGCACACATTGGGTAGCTTACGTAATAATTTATAACTATTGTGAATATTTTGACAGTTTTGGTGATTTGAAACCTCCTACAGAACTGGTAAAATATTTCGGCTGCCGTGATATTTATTACAATTATGTACGATATCAAAAATATGATAGTGTAATCTGCGGACATTTATGTTTAAATTATTTACAGAACTTTTGGAACAAATATAATATATATTAATAAATTAATTGTTTCATTCAATCATTTCCAAGATGTCTTTCACGCTGTCCATATCTGGAAAAAGTTCTATTTTAACAACAAACTATACTCCTACTTTGGAACTCGATGGTGAATATGAATGCGCTTTGCTTCACTTTTCTACTTTTAATTCTATACCAAATATCACCAAAAATAACAATAAATTTCATTATGGCATTAACGAAGTTGTTGAAATTCCTGAAGGAGCATATGAACTCCAAGATATATATGACTTTCTAAAAATGAAAGTAAAAGATTGTATTTTTAAATTATATTGCAACAACAACACACTCAAAACGACTGTATTTTGCACCAAGGATATTCATTTTGAAAAGCAAGGATCCATTGGAGGTTTATTGGGTTTTGATAAAGTACCTTTAAAAAGCCATAAATTACATGAATCATTACTTCCAGTCAACATTTTATCAACGACCGTGGTGCGGATCGAATGTGACATTATTAACGGTTCATATATAAATGGAAAATCAAGTCACACAATACATGAATTTTCCCCAAATGTGCCTCCTGGTTATAGAATAATAGAAATTCCAAAGAACACCATCTATTTTCCAGTTAATAGAGACACTATTACTAGTATCAGCATAAGAATATTAGACGTAAATAATAATCTCGTTGATCTTCGTGGTGAGGAAGTAAATCTGTACCTACATTTAAAGCAACATGATAGACTACAATAAATATGCCATACCCCGTTATCAAAATATCAGTGGTAAAAAAGCAGTCCAAAATACCACACATTCCCGTGCTAAAATTAGAAAATTAACAGCAGAAAATAAAAAATTCCTAAAATTAATTAGACTGATAAAATGAGTATTTTAAATATAACTAATCCGCCTGTTTACGATAATTCAATAGAATGTATAGAAACTCATTCGTACAAGCCTTACATAACCAGCTTTAATAGGAACGATGAAATAAGAATCCCTATAAACCAGCAAGACTTATACATTCTTCCAAGTGCAAGTACTTTGTATATAGAAGGTGTGGTAAATGTTATGAAGAGCGACAACAAGGAGAGAGCACAATTTTTTCAATTCACCAACAATCCTCTTATGTATTTATTTCAAGATATTCGTTATGAATTAAACGGTGTAGAAATAGACAAAGTGAAGAATGCCGGAATAACCACCACTATGAAATCATTATTGTCCATGAATGACTCCGAAGCCAAGGTATCTAAAGCATGGGGTTGGGACTTACATGGTATCAAAAACAACATAATGGGACATTTTTCTGCATCCATTCCACTTAATAAAATATTGGGATTTGCAGAAGACTATAGAAAAGTTATTGTGAATTGTAAACATGAGCTTGTACTACTACGAAGTAACACGGACCTCAACGCAGTGAAACTCAATACCAACGAAACAGTGCAAAGCATAGAAATACATAAAATAATTTGGCGCGTACCTCATGTGAAAGTATCCGACAGAGAAAAAATTAACTTACTTAAAGTGCTTGAAAAGGACAGAGCTATTCAATTAGCGTTCCGGAACTGGGATCTATACGAATACCCTTTGTTACCAAAGACCACAAAACATACATGGTCAATTAAAACTTCGACACAAATTGAAAAGCCAAGATACGTAATTCTTGGGTTGCAAACTAATAGAAAAAATGATACGTCTAAAGATATGTCGCAATTTGATCATTGTGATGTACGTGATGTCAAAGTTTATTTAAACTCCACATATTATCCATACGAAAGTTATAATACCGACTTTGCAAACCATAATTCTTCCTTAATATATGAACAATTTGCAAACTTTCAACAGTCTTACTATGGACGTCAATCTAGTTCGTTGTTGAGTGCTCAAGAATTTAGAGATATTGCTCCATTATTTGTCATAGACTGCTCAAGACAAAACGACAACATAAAAACAGGACCAGTCATTAATATCCGCTTAGAATTGGAGAGTCATAAAGAGATACCAGACCACACAGCTGCATATTGTTTAATTTTAAATGACTGTATGGTAGAATACAAACCTCTTAGCAACATTGTTCGGAAGATATCATGAACTCAGTTATTTTTGTTGATATTCAAGGATTTAAAGACTATCAAAATCAATTTATTATCAAGGAATTTGCATTATCTACAAAGGAGTTCACCCAGGTTTTCTTGATAAAACCTCCATATCCGTACTCAAAATTAACTACGGACGAAAAAAAGAGTGTAAGATGGATTGAGCGTAATAGAGGTATTACTTGGAGTCAAGGTAACATTGACTATAGAGAGTTCAAGAGATTAATATTTCCAATTTTACAAAATAAAACAATTATAATGAAAGGTCTTGAGAAACAGAAATGGATTAAGGAGTTATGTGAAAACTGTGTTTTGGTAGATATTGAAGATAAAGGTAGCCCTAATTTTTCAAAATTGTACATGTCATTTTGTAAATGTGAATCTAGATTTACTTGTTTAAGCCATAATAAAGAGTGTGCTCTTAAAAACGTTATCTGTATTAAAAAATGGTATTTAAATAATTGTTGCTAAAATTGTAAATATATTGTTTTTAAAATAAATAAATAAATAATAATAATAATTTTAATTTGCTATTTTTTTTTCTGTTCTTTGTTAAGTTTAGTTAAGAATGTTTCTTTTTGTTGTGTATATATTGTAATGTTATGTTTATAAAATTAAATGTTATCATTAATAAATAAATTTATTATAAATATTTTTTTTATTTCAACGTCTAAGTTGTAAGATCATTCAATAAAACAAAGGACATACATTTTATATTTTTATTTTAAAATGACTTAACTTAAATACAAAACTAGCATAACTATAACTTTAAAAATTAACTTTACTTACATATTTTTATAAATTAGTATCACATATTTTTTTACTTATACTAGTTATCAATTGTTCCGTATGTTCCATTATAGGGTTAAAATTGTCTGTAACAACATACTGAACACTGCATAGTACTTTTTCATATACACCATCACTTTGCACAGCACTGTTGTTCTCCAAGTCCACGATCTCCACCCTTATGAGTCGAATACCTCGTCTGGGTTCACTGCTGTATACATATGAGGATGCATTTTGCATGCAAGGTTTCTTTGGCGGTGCGTGGCTTTCTTGACTGCAGCGTTTTGTCCTCCTTTTCTTTGGTTCCCGTTGTAGTTTGGCTAGCTCCGGGTACACTTCGTCAAAGTCAGCAAGAGGGTCTTGAGCATGTTGTTCAAACAAGTTATAAGATGACTCCATATCTGTCGGTTCGTTTTATTATGGTATTATTTGCGTAAAATCGTGTTGTAGTCTCAATGGTCGACTATTGAATGACAGAAATGATTTAAAATCTAATTACTTCAAAAGAACATGCTGAATTTGTATTAAATGCAAACACGTGCATTAGTAAAAATTATTCATGTTCATACATGATTGTGTAAGTGCATAGAAAGCATTTACAAAATTGAAGAGTCTTGTTTCATTGACTTCGTGTTATTTACGTGATCTAATGCTTATTTAACAAAAAACATGTTCGTATAGTCACTAGCAAAAATATGTAAACAATTTCTAACTCTTAATACAATGAAATAAATATCAAAGTGTTAACATATCAATGCTCATGACTGTACTGAATGTTAAATGTAATATATGAATATGGAGCATAACATAATTTAATATTTTATAGTAATAATAGTAAACAGCCTATACTTGTCCCACTGCTGGGCAACGGCCTCCATCATTGGAATCAAGTCATCGCTACAAGTGATGGGTAATGGCATAATCACCACGCTTGCCAAATGCGGGTTGGTGATCACAAACACTGGCTATAACACATCTTGCCAGATTTGGGAATTGAACCCGGGACCTTCGGGTATAGGGCCGAGGGCTCTGCCACTCGGTCACCGAGGCGAATTTAATATTTTAATGATAAAATATTTACTAAGGTACTTTAGGTAAATATTTCTGAAAACTATTTACTCAAATTTATTAGGTTGTTATGAAATAAAACACGTAAGTCTGCAAGTATGTAAATTTTATTTTAAACATTATACATAAAACTTATTCTAAACAACATTAAAATAACTATATACCATTAAAATAACTATATTATATATTTCTATTATATATCTAAAACTTACACTAAAACAACCTATAATTAAGAGACGCTTTATAACCAATCGCAAGTAAACATAATATCCAAACATTTACAGTATGTCAGAACTTCCCCAAGCAATTGTTGATATTTTGTTAGACGATATCAATCTTTTGTCATCATTACCAGAGAGCACAATTTTATTTACATCTCTGGTAAATATTTTATGTCTGATAGATTTAAATAGTTTGTTCTTTTTACGTATTACATTTTTGTTGAGGAGCACTGACTCATAATCCATCATGTTTAAATCACGAATAACGTAAGATTTGACACCTTTTGCTTTTTTTATAACTTTGTCTAATGTTCTTACACAATAGAGTTTGGATCGCAAACCAACGAAATCTGATATCAATTGTCCACTCATTTCATCTTTAAATAACCCTGGTACCTTTTTATTTATTAGTGGCAAATCGAATTGATTATTATTACTAAAGTTACTTGTATCAAAGTATTTCAAAAAAACATTTTTAAGATCTTTATAAAAATCTGAGGTATTAATGATGTATATGAAGCTATCGGTATCTGTGTAACATAGTTGTACTCGTTGATCATAAAAAGGTTTAATTATATTATAATGAAAGTGATACATATGAGATTTAGATAATTCTAGTACGGTAAAACCGATATAGATTGGTTTATCTAAAATAATTTGATCTGGCTTCATTTGAACGGCCACTAAATTGTTGGTAAATATAGATACGCTATGAAAATGAGGATTAGCAATCAGTTTGCTAGCACTCAATCTTTTTTTAGTTTTATTACTAGTATCAGTCCAGTTATTTACCAAATGTACGTTTACTCTAGCCTCGTTGTTTTCTAGCGTTTTACCAAATACAGAATTATTAAGAAGTTTAAAAAAATCTTGCTCAAAGACCGATTCAGCTTTTTGACGCAAAGATGTATTTAACTCAATATATTTTTTAAGATACGCACTTTGTCGAAATGTAATTGCGCGATGAATTTTGCGCAGCAATAGTCCATGCTCTAAACATTTTTTTAAGTGAACGTAGTGAACTACATAATTATATTTGTTATATAAATTAGGTATCAGTTTACTGTTTTTACCGCCAGGTGGAACGCATTTTTCAGGACAAAATGGCAAATCATTATGGGTACGATGCAAGGATATAGGATAATGCAAATCGACTTCGAGTATGTAACCATACTCCGCATCGTCGTTCACTTCTAAAATATTTAACGCCATTACTTCACAGTTATTTAAAAATCTAAAGTTAGAATAGGGTAGGTACTGACTCATACTGTATCCATATAAATTATTACAATCTAAGTAAACTAAAAAGGAGTCTTCATTGGAGGAGTCATAGTCAGGCATATATTTGTGGTTCGCCTTGGCGTATCTATGAGAACACATGCATACTCCACCTCTTATTCCCTTTTGAATCATACGGATCATTGACAAATCGTCAAGCAGCTCAAGCTGAACACCCGTTTTTAAAAGCATTGCGTCGAATGATAGACTCGGTGCAGTTACATAAAATGCAGGATCAAGTTGATAGTGACGTTTACATGTTTTGCGGAATTTTTCAAATATATCAGACAATAAAAGAACATCTGTTTTTAGATACAAGTCGGTATAGTCACCTAAATCCTTTATTCTAAACATTGACCAAACAGCTTGAGCATGTTTATAGTCGTTTTCAGAAATATGTTCATTTATAAGTGAGTTAAAGAAACTTGATTTAGGTGGCAATGCATTTTCCGAATAAGAGCTCCAATTATTCATGTAATCGTAAGGATAAACTCCTTTTCTCGTTAATAAATCAAACTGAATGTCATTAGAGAAATGAGAGCGTAAGCAGTGAAAATCATCCTTCTTCATAGTTTTAGCTAGTTTGTCCAGACTGGTTCCTAAAAATTTAAATGAATCTGTGAAACGTAGTTGTATAAACTCATCATTGATCACGGGTAGAAACTTTATAAACGATATATAGTTTTCCTTCGTTTTCGGAATTACTTTTACTTTACCAGGCATTTCCCCTAATTCTTTTATAAAAAGGTGACAATCATAACCTGATAAATTATGAAAAAATATTGGTAGAAATTGAGGTGTTTTGTATCGTAAATTACAAATTTGATGAGCTGCGCCGCGATAACGACCTGATATATGACAATAATCGCGTACTTTGTCATGCCAAAGAAGATGACTACATATATGGCATTTTATGGCTTTATCAAAATTTTCCGCATCTAGATCAGTAAAAATCATTGGTTTAACATTGCTTAACATCTTATGAATATTTCTCGCCTGATTATTTATAAGTTTTATAAACTTGGTAACACAATCTTTACCGCGATAAGTTACGAATTTATTCTGCGTTGCATCGTAGGAACAAACAACGTTGTATGCAAAAGCGACTGGCACGTGTCGCTGTAGGTCGGTAGTGCTCGCCAGGCTCGGATCGGGTTCACAACCCGATACTGGTTGTAACATAGTCTCAAAGTCTGCGTATATTACAAAAGGTATATTTTGTTTGCGATCAAAGTTTTTAAATTGTAAAACAGAACCTTTTCTAGGTAAAACAGTAACAACTCCTCCGCACACGTGATTATTAAGCTCATCTTCAGAAGGAAAAAATATTAAACAGCTATCACAAAAAAACAAAGAGCCATGATGTTTAGTTATTTGACTTCTAACGAGACGACCTAAATTTTTGATTAAACAATAATGAGATAAGCCATCCTCATCTATAAGTAAAAGATGAATGCGCTTACTATTTTTATGATGATTTTCTGATTTATATAATGGACCTGTAATAAACTTATTATCTTTCAAACCATAAACATATATACTAATTTTAGTATTATTTTTCTCAAATATACTAATATCAGAAAAACTCATTGGAAAACAAATATCGTTTGTATTAAGTACATGTTTATAATGCGGATAGGACGATACGCGCTCAGGGTGTTTGTCGGTCGGGTAGAGGGCCGCGATAACACACCACAAGAAACAATCTTTATCTTTATTGCGAATATTAAGGCAGGCTCTTTTATTTTTTATAAACTTTGGTAAGTCTATAAAAGAAGATCCACTAAGTGGTTGAAACTTATTGATATTTATTTCAAAATGTGAGTTATGCATTAGAGACCAGCCACTGTCTCTTTCTTGAAATTCTTCAATATTTTTTCTTAAAGAAATCACAATAGTAGAGTAAAGTTTATTAAAATTATAATTTAAATGGATTGGATAGTTTTTTGTTGCAAACGACTTCATTTCCTGCCTATCATCCTTAAACAATAGAAACATTGCAAAAAGTTCAAAGTTAACTTTAACACTAGTATGAATTTTCAATGATTGGTCTATAAGAGATTTTACCCTGGAGCGCATACTATTGAAGAATGAATTTAAACAATAGGATTCATTATCTTCGGGAGCTACAATTCTGTAAGTAGCAATGCGGCCGCGAAAGGCTGACCTCACTATTTGCACACCTTCGCAATACGCTGTGCTGCTGTTGTTCTTGTGACTGTTACTTCGTAAGTGTCCTATCCATCGTCTTTTATCTACTGTTACACTACAAGATGAGCAAAAAGGCATAATTGCTTACTTACTCACAAACGTTAAAATATTTCTGTTATTAATCTATATGGTCTATAATTAATGTAGGATATTATGAATTTGTTTTTTGGTTTAATAGCGTCTCGTTATTAAACCAACATGTATAGTAACTAAAAGTAAATACTATAAAAGATAGCCAAAACAAATCTTATTATCTTACTAAATATTACTCAATAGTTATAGCCTTAATTAGTCATTTATCGTTAAAAAAAGAAGGAATACTATTATCAAATAAAAGATTAGTTTCTTTCACGAACCGCTGCAGGTATTTCCACTGCGTCGAGTCGCTCTCCAGCTGACAGTTGAGTCGGAGCAACGCTTTCTTCCAGCGCTCGTCTGCACGGCTGGCCTCGGCGTCCTCGCGGTGGTATACCTTCAACTCCACGTAGAAGTCGCCGACGGTGGAAGCGAGCCGGCGTTGGGATCCGTTTGCCACTCTGTTACTGATGTACGATGGCAATGTAGATGGCTTCGTCTCCTCGACTAGTACGTCTTCGACACATAGACCAAATACGTCTACAGGTTTAGATTTCTTGTTAGAGTTTCTGAAAAAAACAAAATAAAACTATATAACAATTGCTATTATTGGTATAAGTAAACCTTACTAGGATTCGAACCCACCTCGTAGGTACTAGCAATCACATAGAAACAAACATTTACATAAATTATTTTACTCAGGTTGAAAAGTAAAATACTTTTATTTAAATTTTATACCATCACTTTTCTTTAAAATTATCATTTTTAGCTAATAACCCACATAACTTACATTTCTATAATATTCAAATCTTTAGATAAAATTAAAAGTATTTAATTGAACAAACTATTCGACACATAATAACACATGTTCCTTTGAATGTTATGAATTTATAAAGAGTTACAAAGTTACAAGAGTTACAAAGAGTTTAATTTTATTATGATTATTTCAAACAAAAGAAACAGAAATATTTACCTTTCGGAGTTGTTGGTGCTGCTGGTCTTACGCTTAGTAGCAGAGGACGAAGCCGCGGTCTTCTTCGCGGTCTTCTTCGCGGTATTAGCAACTACTTTCTGGAGAGCAACGGATTCACACTCGGAGTCAGACCTGAAAGTAAAAACATTGATTTGTAAGTAAACTTTATATTTGAATCCAATTAGAATATCCACAAAATCTAAGATAAATCCTTATCTTGAAATTTGTATCAGTTTGAACAGATAGTTTAACTCACTTGTATTACAATACCAACAATTACATTGCAAAAAATGACATACATACATCATCATCATCATCATCATCATCATCATCAGCCTATAAACGTCCCACTGCTGGGCACAGACCTCCCACGGGAACAACAGCACGTGGAGATATTGGGCCATAACCCACCACACTGGCTAGGTATGGTACTGGTTGGGTATCTTCCACACAATTAGATCAGTAAAAAACGTTTATAAAATAATACTTACTAACATTTTTTATAAGTCTTCAAAGTTGTAGTTTCCAACGAAAATAGAGCAAACCTCAAGGTTATACAGCAGAGCTCAAAGGCAGCGAACAGCGAGTGGCAGCGGTCTTGAGTAGGTACTTGATGCACAGAGTGTTGGTGAATGAAAAGAATAACGTTCAAATATTCCGAGTTTTTATTAGAAAAAAATGCTTCACCATCAGTTTTCCATATTTATTAAAAGGACGTAACTCCACTTTTTAATTATAGTTTGCAAAATAATCCTACTTGCTTATCCATTACGATTTATAAATATCATAAACGGAACACATTCAACACCTTTCAACTAATAGTAACAAAAAAACACAATTTTAAAATATAGAAACAATTTGTATCATCATCATCATCAGCCTATAAACGTCCCACTGCTGGGCACAGGCCTCCCACGTGAACAAATAGCACGTGGGGATATTGGGCCATAACCCACCACGCTGGCCCAATGCGGGTTGGTGGGTTAAATCAATTTGTATGATTATTTTATATTTTTTATAATGTGTGTTGAAACCATCTGAAAACATACACATTTTAAAGAGAAAAGAAAATTACCAGATTTAATTTAGAAAAGGAAAAATTCTTAGTTAACTAACCGGGAATCGAACCCTGCCATCATTAGACCATTAATCGAACATCATGTCTATTTCGCAAATGTAGTTGTAAGATTTATGTGTTTATTTGTGGGGTTAGGTCACTATTTATCATTGTTATAACCGCCTCTGTGGTGTAGTGGTTAGATGCAAAGGTTGGACTCAATTTCTAGCATATTATTGTACTCGATTTGGTTAGCAGTATTATTTATTGTAAGTACCCCAAACAAGCTACCGCCATCTTATCTAAGTCTGTTGTTATTATGATAACAATACTAGTAACGTGGTTGATAGTATAATATTAATTTAAGTTCCATTATTTTGATAACATTTTAATTTTATAAGTATTTTTGTAAATAACAATAGTAAAATTATCAAAATAATATTGTACCCAATTATATGGAATAAACAAGTGACGCCAGGTCATAATATTAACTTGCTAAAATATCATTTTTCAGTTAACGGATGTCGGCGAAGTTCCATCGCTTTAATGCTTAACTTACATAAAATAGAGACCAACACATAATCTTGTAACCCAGTACAGGCTATGATATAATATATCAAAAAGCATCGTAATCACATTTACTTACGTTTGAATATCAATATATTTAAAATTTACGTACACAATATGTGTTTAAAAAAAAAAAAACAAATTCTCGCAAACATTCATAACATTTCATTCAGATAATGAAATGAAAATTATTATTTCGGTAACATACATATTTGTAATAAAAACATTGTTGAAGTCATCTTTTGAGTACATACAAATACTTGTGACAGATGACTTCGTTTCTTCATATGTATGTGTGTATGTGTGTGTGTGAGCACACTTAAATATCACTACATTCTTAATGTCATAAAAATGTATCTTAATTTATTATAGCTCATCAAAGAACACAGCCTTTATTATTATTATATGTCGTCAGCAATACAATTCAATAACACCCGATTCTTCATTATATACTACGCTGCAAAAAAGTTGTAACATGTAAAATTGTATGTGTTGTGCAATGAGGTGTGGTCTAAGTAACAGAACAAATACGAACAACCTAATTTAATATTAAGGTGAACATGTATGCAATACATCAATGCAGTTGTTTTTTAGTAAATTAGTCTAAGAGTTTATTTGCATTGGTAACTATAACTAAATGAAATGAAAATTTTATTATTTAACTAGCTTTTGCCCGCGACTTCGTCCGCGTGGAATAGTGACTTCCGGCAGATTTTTGGTTCTTCCCACATAGTTCCCGTTCTTGCGGGATTTTCGGAATGGTCGAGTTCCCGCAGAATTATCGCGGACTGTTTTTTAGATCATTAAAAGAGCTATTATTCTTTAATACATATTTTTTGTGTATCTTGAACCGTTTTCACGGCGCACGCAACGGAAGGCTTCAAAGATGAGATAATTTCTCCCGTTTTTTACACATTTACCACTATATCTTTGCTCCTATTGGTCGTAGCGTGATATTATATAGCCTATAGCCTTCCTCGATAACTGGACTATCCAACACAAAAAGAATTATTCAATTCGAACCAGTAGTTTCGGAGATTAGCGCGTTCAAACAAACAAACAAACAAACAAACAAACAAACTCTTCAGCTTTATAATATTAGTATAGATTTCGTATATAAACGTTAAAAAATGTTACACATATTGTTAAAAAGATATGTAATAAAAAATCAAATGAACACATACAGATAGATATGACTTTTTTTCTGTAGTATTAATAATTTCTACCTCTGGTTTGGAAAGCTGTTTCTTCTAGAAGATACCATCAAAGTAGCACTAGATCTTTAATGTGCTCGTACCTAATGTATTCTACAGAAAATGTTGCTTGTCTGTTTCGTTCTTATTTACCTCAAATTTTTCATACAACCACAAACACACACAGCCGCTTTTTTGAATAGTTTAAATGCAAAATTAAAAAACCATTTAAAATTATTATAAACATATATTAAACCCATTGTATTTATTATTTTTCATATAAATAAAAATATATTATGATTATGTAATTAAATCTCATAGCATTGCCATTGGCGACACAGTACTCGCTCCGCTTCAGTCTATGCATTTGAACCACACTTCCGCGTCTTCCAGCGTCTGACGCTTACTGCGATTTGCGATGATCAGAACATTAGTGGGTGGTGTAGGGAGAGCTCAGTTAATTCATAATGTTTCCAATTTTAGTATTTGTATTTATTGATGCAACCTAACAGTAAGTACCTATTGTTTAACATTTTTATCTATGTTGGGTGGAGGGACACGAGTCAAGCCGAACTAGAAAATAAAGCTTTTAACTTTGAACTATTGAAGTCGTGATGATCACTCCGAAGCAAGCTGCTCTGAATATCATTTAGGAAGATCATTGTCATTCTGGTCTAAACATTAAAGTTTTAAATCATAAGAATAAATAAACTCATGATTTCTAGTTGGCAACTCCGAGGCAATCAGCTCTGAATAATATTCAGGGAGACCATGAGCCATTCTGGCGTAGATTTCATGAAGTTTAACAATAACCTTGAAACTAAGTTAAGTGAACTCTTGATTTCTAGTTGGCAACTCCGAGGCAATCAGCTCTGAATAATATTCAGGGAGACCATGAGCCATTCTGGCGTAGATTTCATGAAGTTTAACAATAACCTTGAAACTAAGTTAAGTGAACTCTTGATTTCTAGTTGGCAACTCCGAGGCAATCAGCTCTGAATAATATTCAGGGAGACCATGTGCCATTCTGGCGTAGATTTCATGAAGTTTAACAATAACCTTGAA
Source organism: Eudonia lacustrata (assembly GCA_947562085.1). NCBI lineage: Eukaryota > Metazoa > Arthropoda > Insecta > Lepidoptera > Crambidae > Eudonia > Eudonia lacustrata. The sequence goes on from OX387320.1 coordinate 9,650,821, forward strand.
ACTAAGTTAAGTGAACTCTTGATTTCTAGTTGGCAACTCCGAGGCAATCTGCTCTGAATAATATTCAGGGAGACCATGAGCCATTCTGGCATAGATATCATGAAGTTTCGCAAAGTCTATAAACCAAAATGTCCTAAATGATATTCAGGGAGATCATGAGCCATTCTGGTCAAGACGTTGTTAGTAAAGTTCCACAAAAACTTTAAAATTCTGGGTGTTCCTCGTGGTAATCGACTCATCCACATAGATTTAAGGTTTGCTATAGTGCCAATACTGTTTAAGGGCATGCGTCAAACTGACCTATAAATACAAATATCTAAGAACTTTTGATTACAAATTGTGTCTGAAATATAGTAAAAAATTGTTCCATAATTAATCTGTGAATATATATAGTAGTAATGAATTATCGAGCCGAGCAGAGCGATTGAGCTTGGTGAGTCTTTTGCCTTTCAAATCTAGAATGATCTTTTTTGTAAATATTTTAGTGTGTGGAAGTGGATGGAATAAACGCGAAATCTGTTCATGTCAAATCTATTTATAATATTGGGTGTTCTATCCCACCGCAAGAGAGTGGAGGCAAACGAACGTTTGCCGACACGAACGAGGGGTGGGATAGAATGCCCAATATTATACTACTGATCAATATTGTAATATCCGATATCGATGCGTGTAAAAACTATAAATTTTTTGGAACACGATATTGCTGCATTGTTGCGATTTGCGATACGCTCGATTTTGTTAACATTTGTGTTATTTACAATATTTTTTAGTGTCTCAATGATACCAATGTGCCAGTATTCACCTTGCCCAATAGATTTTATGTGGACTTGTCTCGATGTATTTAAAATTGTTCTTGGGTCATTAGGAATATATTATATCTGGGAATCTTTTATTTAATATTACTGCTAAATCCTTTAGTGCTGCTTGTGTGATATTTTTTTGACAGCCCATTTTCTAATATCCTCACGAAACTTCAAATTGATTTCATGTGTTCGGTACATTGTTCTTCTTCGATATCTGTACAGCTGTCTTCAGATGCATACTCTTCGTGAATGAATTGCAATTCTGTTTGATTTAATTGATGTACGGAATCCTCATTGCACGACAGCAACCCATGCTGGCTGGAACTCGGCTCATTTTTGTTCATACTATTATCACAAATCTTTTGATGACTAGAAACACTTGAACGATTGCTACTATTGATTCATAAATATTCTTTTAACATTACCGGTTCTTTTAAGTTTTTTCCACGATTTTCGCTCCATGTTAATGCTCAACATAAAAAATATAGCTTACAAATAAATTTAAACAAAGCTGATATAAAGCTATTTGCGCTAATAGAACGTACCTGTGGTCTTTAATTTGAATATGTTAGTTTAAAACATACTGTTATGCCGATGAAAACTTAATAAAAGCCTAAATAATCTTCTTTTTTCAGCAGCTGAATAACTGGTAAAACATGGCATCTTATCCAGTTTAATCATAAAATAATTAGCTCACTTTACATTTATTCAGTATCAAGCTGTATAATAGCATTATGTAATAGCTTTATTCAGATTGTTATACTTTATTCAGCAATCAGCTGATTCAAACGCTACTAGCTAAGTAATTATTGAATAATAGCAATACAGATTATGATTATTAAGATAAATGCTTCCATAGGGGCTTTTTTTCAGCTTTAAGGTACCTAGAATGCGTAATGCTTAATAAAGCTTGTATAATAGTCTAACAAATATTGTTTATTAAGTTTAAAGGAATCAAGTACAAAAATACAGAACTTATTAAGCATTAAGAATTGTAAGAGCCCGAACTCAACTTAATTAAGCGTTTTGCTATTTCTAAGGCTCATATACAAACGATATTCATCTTTAAACTGTAAAGTTTTTTATATGTGTACTGTTATCTTGCTTGTGTGTTACTTGGGTGTGGCTATACACATCAGTGCACTCCAGATTGGTGCTATCCATATGGGTAATACTGTCAGCAGTAAGTATTCACCGAATTTATTATTACACTAGTTTTATAAATATTGTAGTTTAAATTACTAGTTATATAAATAGTACCAAATACAGATGGTCGTACGAGTAAGGGGTTATTGGTTCCGTGTTCATAGGGTCGTGTAGAGCCGCCCAGCGCTGCGACTTCCACATATTATTATTATTATTATACGTTCATAGTTATCAAAGAATTTAAACGGGAATTAAAGCTAACTTCTTTACTCGACGTTTCGACCTAGTTACTTATACCGGCCATGGTCACAGGTTGACTGCTGTCGCGATGTTGCCTTTCCGTGTGTTTTCCCTTAATTATTGTCAACAAAACAACCCGAAAAAATAATTATTACCTACATGTATTTAAGAATCGGTCAATATTGAAGCTGCTATATTAAATAAGTTAGTGAAAGAAGGACCTGAAATATTCGCTTCGGTATTAAAGTGTAACTAACATATACCAGACACGGTTCAGCAACCAAATATATGTTGGCACCGTATACTGGTATTACCTAAACTTGGAGTGGGATGCTAAACATCGGTGAGCTTGACACAAACAGAGTCCAGCGGATGGTAAAATATAATTATTACGACGCCACAGCATCCCGCACTATCTCCAACGTCTGCTGCAAATTAAGTGACAGTATAATATTTAGCTAGATCATAAGTTTGTGTAGCCCAAAATATGGCACAAGCTCTAAATTAATTAAGCTCTCACAGACCTTACTTGAAAGATATTTGATATTCAATTTGCACCAGAGCTGTCGTCTCTAAACTAGAATCAGGAGAAGTCGGTGTTCAATTTGTATTTCACACCTAATGTTAGAATATCAACTGATAAGGGAACATTTTTATTTATTAGTTTATATGAAAAGTATTTTTTGTACTATTTACACATTTTGAAAAAGGGTTCCAACTTTTTCCACGAGCACATTACCAATTAGACTATCGTGGCTATGTCTGGGTGAGCCAATGGGATTTGAATTCTTTATAGTCATTCGTCGTCAAGGTTTGCCCTCATGATTATTCCAATCAAGACATAGAGAACTTACTACTAATATCGAAGAAAAAGAAAGACACTAGGTAATGACACCATGGCACCTGGTTTTTGACCTCAGCAACAATTGAATACTAAATAATTCAAAATTCAAAATCATTTATTCAGTTTAGGCAACAAGTAGCTCTTGTGAATGTCACTATGCCGTCGATTCGTAAGTCTATTCTGGGCGGGAGACCTTGTACTGAGAAGAACCGGCAAGAAACTCAGCAAGTGTCAAGCTCTTTCCTCCCTTACAGCGTCAAAAATATTGGAAAATGCCCTATCACAGCAGGACACTTTCCATTACAAATAAACACAAAAAATATAGACAACCACAACATGTAAAAAACAAAATAAAAAATCTAAGTTAACAAAATTACATCAGGTAAAAGTTTCAATTTCCATCCATTTTTCCATTTTCTATTGTAACTGGTATCGAACACTGGGTTACTATGTCGAACACTGGCGCCACGCCATTACCCTGATGTAATAGTAAGATGTAAGATACCTATATAAAGTGTAACAAGAAAGGTGTGGTAAAAATTAGATCCAAAGTGTAGCCGATCTAGATCTTGTAACTCTGCATGAGTTACTAAGACAAAATTATTTTGATTTTTAATAAATATTACTATGTGACGTCACATTAAAATAGACAAGTCACAGCCCTAGATGTTTAGTAACCTCTGTGTACTTACATTTATGATCACTGCTGCTTGCTTATACGCGCCTGACGCGCATGACTTCACTAATATGAATATGTAATTTACAATTATGCAATTGTTGTCATAAATGTAAGTTGTCATGCGACAAATAAAAGTATTATGTCTCAGTAGCAACTAACAACACATACTTAGAAGATCTAGATCGGATACACTTTGAATCTTTTCATTTTTGCCACACCTTTTTGTTACTCGTTGTATACATGTCGAATATTTCTAAAATTGAACCTCATATCCTCAGTTACTGACTGATTCCATGATATGGCATGTCATATTATATTATTATTGTACAATTTAATTTTAATCAATGCCTTTTTATATGTAAAATATTATTAAGTAGATAACATTGACATTCAAGAATACTTATTGCTTGCATTCTAAATCATAAATATATTTAAAAATAATTATATTAAGCTAAGCGAATTTGCTACTACATGCCAAACATTGCTACATGCTACATTGGCTGCCAAAGTACCCTATACATCAAAACGATTAATTATTGGAAATAATTGTAGTTGTATAAATAATGTTACTGTAACTTCAATATATTTTGTATGCTCTTGAGGCAGATCATAGTGGCTCTGATTTGATTGTGCAAGACCGCATACCATACCTGTGTTTCACGATATAAAAGAATTTCAATTTCAATTTCAATATTTCTTGCTATTTCGCAAATTTATACTCTTTTTCTGCGTTGAGAATGTCTAAGCAGTTTTTAGGTCCCTCTTTGCAGACATTTTTGTTTGAGGTTACAAATGTAGGACAAATGTAGGGCGCATAATGAAACGCAGAGTTGAGCGCTTTCGGTCGCTCCGCAAAGTGATTGACCAAACACAAACGGTACAGCGATTTTTTTATGTTGGTGAAAATTCTTACTTACAAGAGTAGCTGCAAAACTATACTCGTGTCTGATTTTTTCACATGCCTTGTTTAAAAGACTGTAATCTTCTAAAGGCATCCAGGACTGATGGCTTCACTTTTGAAGCTGGAAAGAAAAGTGATTTTTTTTAATACCCATCCGAGTGCCAACCGCGGGTAAGGTAGCTTAATCTATTTGATCGTTTGAGGAATCAATAAAAGCGGCACTACTGAAGTAATGACCTTTTCAATAATCATATCTACGTATAGTTTGTAAATAATTATTTATTTAAGTATTTAATTTGATTTAATTTGAATGATGGCGCTGCGGTTACCGGTTATCGCTAGGATAAAAAAAACAAATCAAACAATAACTTTATTTGAATATTAATTATTTTTAGTATACATACCTTGGTGATAAATAAAAATAGAAAGACATATCGTTTTTCTTGCAAAATCCATGCTCTGAAAGGCACATTATGACACATTATGTAGTTGCCAGACAGCAGTCAGCCAACCATTAGGCCAGTTTGTTGGATAATGGCCCTACCAATCACGCCATGGACTGTTCATATTCAAAGACCTGAATCCGCAGTGAGACGCTAAAAAGCTGATAAAGATAATTCCATTTCAATTATAATACCATTGGATGGTAAATAACAATGAAACGAAGCATACATCGACTTTAAGATAATAGGTACTTCACAAGATTGTATATTTGCAACTCTCATGAGTGCTATTAAAAACTATTTCTCGGAAACATTTCCCGCTCGATTGTGATCACGTCCTTTGTCACTTTGTCACGTTAAACGAAACATTCAACGCTGACGCTTGCTTTATGGAAGTAGGATTCCACCCCTAGAGAGCAAGTGCAGGTCTTTGTCTCCAGGATCTCCAAAATCCTATCAAGGATTCTGTCCAGAACAGATGGCGACAATAATCTATGTCTTCCTATATATTAGCGGTAAACAAATTTGTTTCCACTCTCGGAAGCATTTCCTAAATAGTCGTGATTTTAATAATAGTAATGCAGTCATCAGAAGAGCCCGGCGATGGATTCAATATTTGCTCCTTTTAAAACAATCTTTTATATTACGCTTACATCTAACACATTTAAAATAGTGATTCTAACATGACTGTACAAAATATACTTGAGCAATATATATATAAATTTCCGGTACAAACATAATTCCTCTCCCCAGTATGTGACACCATATGTTTCTTTAACGTCGTAACGCAACTAAAACTCTTTTTGCAAAGTTCACACTGCGTATACCTATTCATACATTTTTACCGAATACATAATAAAATCATTTACATTGTTAATGATTATTTACATATAATTTTACGCAAATATTGTTGCGAAGAAATTACAATTTGAAAAAAGACAAAGTGTTGAAAATAATCCACGAGCGGGATTCGAACCCGCACCCCATGACATGCCGGGTCAGGTGCACTGCCAACTATGCTATCGTGGCTCGTGTGGTAGTTGGTAGTGCACCTGACCCGGCATGTCATGGGGTGGTGCGGGTTCGAATCCCGCTCGTGGAATTTTTTCAACACTGTCTTTTTTCAAATTACATTGACACCTTATCTAATGAATGATCTACAAATAGCCCTAATAGGGTTGTCTAATGTCTAACCGTCGATGACATAAGCATAACTCCATTCGTAAGTTCGTCAAGTGTGATGAATGAGTAACTAAAATACAAGCTCGGCTGGTTTCCCCGGCTAACTCGAGGCCGCGTGTCCTGTCGAGAAGCGTTTTTATAATTGCAATAATCATTTACATTGCAATAGCTCTTTTTAAAAAGTCATTCTTTAACATGTGTCTTATTTTTATGGGACATAAAATACATAATCTAATAATATAATAATATAAAGGCAAAGTTATGATATTATTCAGTTTTAGTGACACCTTGTCTAATGAATTAGCTACAAATTGTCCTAATAGGGTTGTCCAATGTCTAATCGTCGATGACAACACCATTCGTAAGTTCGTCGAGTGTGATGAGTAATAACGTACAACACACGGATGGCTGGCTCCCTCGACTCACTCGAGCCGCGTGGCCTGTCGAGGAGCGGATAATAACGTTGACCCGCTTGTGTAAGTTTGCTTCATAAAACATGAGACGTTATAACACGGCCACGAAATTCGAAAAGAGATTTGTTTTTTATTTATTTTAGGATTGTAAACGGATTTTACAATATTCTTACACAAAATACAACATGCATTGGAAGGTTAAGAGTCAATTTTCATTTGGGTATCCCATAGTAGAAAACATTCAAAAATAATCAACTTACTTACTCAGTGCCCTGACGCTGTAGCCCCAAGTAAGCTAAAATTTAAAAAAAAAATCTTCTGATATATGTAAATTCAATCTCCACTCTAGGTGCCTTACAAATAAACAAAGAATAGGGACCGAATAGTTATTCCGTGTTTTGTCTTTTTTATTCTAATTTGAAAAGATGTTTACATGACAGGAACAAAACACGGAATAACTATTCGGACCTTATTCTTTGTTTATTTGTGAGGGGCTAGATGTTTTCCAAACTTAACAAAGGGTTAAGGTTCAACAACAGATAATAAGACTTGGATTTCAATATTTTTGACATCCAAGGCCCAAGTTACATAAAACGGCTTGGTTAAGTAGGACTTGTTGTGAGTCTGTCTGGCCAGCTACCACCGCCTAACTAAGATGTCGCACTAACAATATTGTAACAGCATTATTGTGCTCAGACAGTTAGAGATAACATTGTCTGTTCCTTAGTGGTTGAGGATACCTGGTGATGGCTTCAATATTCTTGTCGTCCTTATCATCAGATTAGATTAGGCTAAAAAGGTTTCCAGGAGAAGCTCGATAGCGCAGTGGTTCACGCGCCCGGTCGGCGAATGTTGAGTTTGGGGTTAAGCAACTTTCACAAAGGCCGGTCATAGGATGGGTGACCAAAAATGTATCATCTCGAGCTTCTCCGTGCTTCGGAAGGCACGTAAAGCCGTTGGTCCCGGCTGCATCAGCAGTCGTTAATAACCACCAATCCGCACTGGGCCCGCGTGGTGATTTATGGCCCGTTCTCCCTATCCATCCATAGGGAAGGCTCGTGCCCCAGCAGTGGGGACAAAATGAGCTGATGATGATGAAAAAGGTTTCCGTTGACGGATTAAAAATGAATGAATGAGTTTTATCCACTTACCTTCTAAATGTTCTCTTAACACATTTATTTACAATTTTATTTTTATTTATAGCTATATCTATAATCTTTATACCTATATCTAAATAGACTTGGCTATTTTTTTAGGAAATATAATTTTAAATGTCCTGTTGATATACTAACTGACAATAGTCCTGCTAATCCATCCAGAAAGCTTATACGCTTATACGCTTGAGTTAATAAAGGGTTCAATCAGTAGTTTAACAGAGGTAGGTATAAGCCACGATTTCTCGCATTCAACTACCGATTCGCCTACTGTCGCAGACTGACGCTTATAAATGTTGATACAGACGTGTATCAATATTATCACGCTTGTCTTTCTGCAGCATTCCACTAAATAGTTTTCCTTAATAATATTTTTTTTTATATTTAGCTCGGCAAATGACTCCATCCCACCTGATGTTAAGTGGAAATGGAGTCCAGACGCAAAGATAACTGGTGCAGCGTTTTTTTTTTCTATATTTAGCTCGACAAATGACTCCATCCCACCTGATGTTAAGTGGAAATGGAGTCCAGACGCGAAGATAACTGGTGCAGCGTGGAAACAAACGTAGCATCAGTTAACACTCAGCCGGCCCACAAGGCGCTTCTTCACGTCTCTCTTGAAGGACCCAATATCATAGGAAGGAGGGAAAACGTGTGCTGGTAGACTATTCCATCTTTTGGAGGTGCGACAAAGAAACGAGTCACCAAATATCTTAGTGCGCGATGGGATATTTGAGACAGTGAAGCGTTGGTTCCGAAGAGCAGTACGTGTACTCCTATGAAGAAAGGGAGAAGGTGGGATCAGGTCAAACAGCTCTTCAGAGCACTCGCCATGGTATAAGCGGTAAAACACGCTGAGTCACGCAACATCTCTACGTGATACATTTTTCGACATTGTACACACGCCTGCACACCACAAACTATCAAATTTCCTCAATAGACATTGAACTTTATGTATATGGCATATGGTTGAACGTTTATTAAAGTTTGTCAGTTTTGGATGAGATGATGTTGCAGGCGTCGGTACCTACTGTGACGTATGCGCTGTTACCGTTCGACCACGACTACTGGCAGATTGCGGCGCACCACGCAACTTCTCTGTTCATTGCGTTCTTTTCATAAGCGTTACACAGATAACCGTAGTTTAAAGAGCAATGAACTAGAAATTCGCTTATCGCGTCGGAAACCGCTCGTACTCGTGGCCGAGGTCTTAAAGCTTTATAAGAAAGCTTGTGGGGCTTACTGACTAGTACGACTGTTTATTATGAAGGCACCCTAGTATGTGACTCCCATTACCTCCTTTAACTCATGTTTATTATTATGGGCAGTATAAATTATACTTAAACCACAACAGTCGTTTCCTTTGAGTCTTTCCCAGTACCTACAGTAAACTGCGTGGCGACCCTGCCAGCAATAACATGGCTATTATACTCGTATAGTACTGAACTCTTTGTAAGTATAAGGACTTCTATTATTACGTAGGGTGGTAGTGCTCTACTAAATACAGGTTTTTACTTTAAGATCAATAGAGGAGAATGGGCTAAATATATGAACTTTGGTCTACCTACTCAGCACTAACGCCATCTATGCTAATAAAAAGATTACATGTTAATAAATTAATTAATGAATTATTACGTGCATCCTTCTGGTTAAAAGAATCATTCGTCATTATTTTCTATAATAATAAAAAATTACAACGAAGGAGAAACTACAGTCTGCTCTTATTTTGACATTTTCATCAAGAGCCCCGTAAGCTACACATTTGCGGTCATACAAAAAAATTAAGTATAAGAGATTTCCTTTTTATTGATGTATGGCTTGTTGGTGCTGAGTAGGTAGACCAACTTGCTCATTTTCCTTTGATGGGGTTTAGCGCAAACTTTTTAGCATAAGTATCATAGCATACTTTTCTTTAAGTATTGTGCCTTGATCACACCTGATGTTAAGTGATGATAAGGTCAATGATGGAAGCGCACTTCACCCGGGATCCTCAACTAGTGAGGCACTGGCTATCTCATCTCTAGCTGCCGGTACACAACAATGTTACAAACATTGATGTTATGGCGACATATTTAGATAAGATGGAGGTAGCTAGCCAGGCGGACAAAGAAGCCCTACCACCAACCAAACCGAGTACACAAACATGTACCCCCCGCTGGGATTCGAACCCGGGACCTCTGGGTCTAAACCAGTGATCTTAACTACTAGACCACAGAGGCGGTTAAGAGGCGGTTGCAGTTGAGTTGCACCGGACATTAGTCACGGGCTTACTTACTTTAAATATTAATGTACAAGTAGTACAATCGTATCGTAAAATGCGCCTTGGTGGCTGAGTGGGTGGGTGAGTGACTATGCGCACAGCCTAACAACCGGAGGTACATTTCCTAGGACGGGTTAAAGCCTGTTTCGTATTATCCGATGCATAATCCGGGTTTATGAACCAACCCGCATTTAGCAAGCGTCATAATTAAGCCAATTGTTTATGGAAGCCAATGAAAGACAGAGTTAAAATCATTGAAATATTTATTATATAGTATTTAGGAAGGGGTACTTTATCAAGGTAGAGCCAGAGCAGCGCACAGTTAACCGAGGCTAGAGCCAAAATGAACTAACTAGACAGTTACTTCTCACTGAGAGAACCTTCTAGGACTTAGAAACATAGATTATCGTTTCATAAAGTTAATAATAGGTCTTTACCTATGAAATTAAAGATTTGTATGAAGATTTTTATTAAAATTTTATTTTTCATACTAACATTTTTTTTTTAATTTTCTAAGCATCTATATATTTTAACACTATAAAAATTTTAGAATAGTGTGTTTGTTTCACTAGCTAAATATTGCAGACATAAAAAAGAAAAAAAATCGAGAGCCTTTAAAGCTACAATGAAACAAAAGGTTAATTCCGCAAACAAAAAAAGAAATCAATTTAAAAAAAAATATTGGGCGATAAAGACACAAAATTAATAATCATTGTAATTTACTGAAATTAACATAGTCCTAATTAAAAGTGTATAATAATGTTAACAACCGGTATTGACTTTTAAAAGTAATACACCTATTAATAAGTGAGAAAAAAACTCCAATTTCATAGGTAAAGACCTATTATAAACATATTGTATGAAAGAGAAAGATTACTATGTAGTTAGAGAGAGACATATTTATTTTTGTACATTCCAACACCAATACCCATACCTAACGATGAGTTAATTTCAATGATGGAGGCTTTAGTTCATGCAATGGGATAGTATAGGCTATTTACTCACTAGGGGCTGATTATGATGATGATAATGACAGGTGACAATCATATGTAGCGCCCCATTTAGAACGTTATTATATAACTGAATGACAAATCGCAGTTTTCCTGGCTCCTTTCAGGGATTGGTGGTTAAAAATATCGTCGTCGTTACGTTCTCGAGACATCTTGTGGACATCTCGTGTCGATTACTTCATGAAAGTACTCTTACATTCGGGTATTTGTGGATTTATATGTGAAAGGTCGCGTCAAGAATGGGACGAGTAGGTATATATTAGACAAGCTTTCTTACATCGGGAGAATTATTTAATAAGTATATTTATTCAGCTTCGACATGATCGAAGGAAACTACTGTGTTCAAAAAATATGTTTCGTTTAGAGTGTCGTTTTCTGATTATTATACATCCACATTTAGAGCCAAAAACTAAAAAATCACAATAATTGATGATGTTTTAAATAAATATAAAAGTATTATGGACTATACACAATACTTCATTGACTTTGTTGCTAATCGTAACAGTAGTAAGGTGTTACAATTGAGAGACTGTCATCTAAATATTTAAGATAAGACACATACACCAAGCCATAGAATAGTGTAAGTAAGTAAATAACGTAATAGCCCTTATTGTATAGGTCCTTACCTATGAAATTGACGTTTTGTATGAAGATTTTTTATAAAATTTTGTTTTTCATACTAACGTGTTTTTAGTTTTCTTAGCATCTATTTATGATAACACTATAAAAATTGTAGAGATTGTCTTTGTAGCACTAGCTAAATATAGCAGACTTTAAAAAGAAAAAAAATCAAGTCCCTTCAAAGCTACCATAAAACAAAAAGACAATTCCGCATAAAAAAAGGTGTCAATTTAAAAAAAAATTGGGCGATAAAGACACAAAATTAATAATCATTGTTATTACTGAAGCCTAAGTAACATAGTCCTAATAAAAGGTGTATATATAATAGTATTAAAACCGGTTTTGATTTTTAGAAGTAATACACCTTTTAATAAGTGAGAAAAAAACGTCAATCTCATAGATAAGGACCTAATATTTCTTTATTTTTTATAATCTTACTGGTAAGCGTTTTAAAGTCTTACTTGGCCTTTAGCTCACTTGACGTTAAGTGATGATAAGGCTGAAGGTGGAAGCGCGCTTCGCCCGGAATCCTCAACTACTCAAAAAAAGGCTCGTCGACTTCCGCACTATCATTTGTTTTCAGATACTGACACGTAGTTTCAGATAGTTGGTATTCTTTTGGTATTGGCTAGTGTTCAGTGAAATGAACACTGTGGGTATTATCATCAAGCTTTGTGCCAGCCAGCACAAGCATCTAATGAGTTTTTTTAACGCTAGGTACTTTAGAAAACTAAATTTTAAGGTAGGTAGCTGAAGCTTTCAAAGTAGTTAGGTTGTTCAGATAATGGAATAACATATTTGCTAATTAATTTAAATCAAATGAATAAATATTTATAAAATACAGTGAAAAAATTAAAAGCATACCCGACCCAGCCAGGAATCGAACCTGTGTCTTACGCGATCCGGGCGGCTGCACTGACTGCTATGCTACCGGGAAGGCTGACATAAGCGCTGAATTTTGTCGCTGCTTTTTTTAATTTTTTGAGTGCTAATAGCGGCGCAGTCCTCTTTCTATCCAACGGTTATTGCAACCGATGGCTATGCAGATGAAATACAATACCACAAATTTAATAACACAACGCTATAGTATTTTTTTTACTTTTTATTTTTAAGTGCTAATTGCTGCACTGAAGCTAAATTAAATATTTATAAAATTTATAAAGTGCAGTGAAAAAATTAAACGCCTACCCGAATATTTTGGCAGTGACAAAATTCAGCGCTTACGTCAGCCTTCTCGGTAGCATAGCGGTCAGTGCAGCCGCCCGGATTGCGGAAGACCCAGGTTCGATTCCTGGCTGGGTCGGGTAGGCGTTTAACTTTTTCAATGTATTTTATAAATATTATAAATATTTAATTTAGCTTCAGTGCAGCAATTAGCACTTGAAAATAAAAAGTCAAATGAATAAAATCAAATATCTGAAAGCCCTAAATTGTACCAACAACATCCCCAAACAATGTTCAATTAATACTTAATCAATTTGTTCTCCCAAAAATAGACGTTAAAACCACGGAATAGAATTACTGTTCTGTGTATAAAACAGACTCAAAGTTAAACTACAAACTCTTATTAAATAAGTTCTTACTTAGGAAAAAGAATATTTTGATGGAAGATATGAAGTTCGAAGTTTGTTTGGGTAGGTTTGCGCCCCAGCAGTGGTCAATAAAATGAGCTGATGATGATGATGATGATGACGAAGTTCAATATCGAGATTGCCATAAGTTTCAAACATTTTGCGGATTGTGTTGTTACGAGACACGTTATTGTTCAATGGTGGACCGCTGCAATCATATTTATTTGTTAATTTATTTAAAACTTTTGCAACATATATTACATGGTGGACTTAATGCCTGAGACATTCTTTACCAGTCAACCATAGGGTGGTGTATAAATAACAAGGTAGGTGCAATTGGGTGAAGACAACAATTTAGATATAAAAATAATATATTTTAAAACGCACAGTATATACCTACATATATACAATTTATTAGAGATGGGCCGAATATTGGTTTGGCCGAATACGAATATTCGGTTCGGTTTACAAAAAAACGAACCGAATATTTTTGCTTTTTGCTTTGCCTACCCAAACACGTTTGTACAGGTTCGTGCCGCACCGAGTCAGGTCAGGAATCACTCGCCGCCTGCCGCAGTTGTTAGTTGCAATTTCACGTAAGTCACGCGCACTAATAGTTATTGTTAAGGCGACGCACCGCTAAACAATAAATCTCATACGGAGCGTTTGCGCCCCGTACCATAAGAAAAACTGTTTATTTTCCTTCAAATTAAAACTACAAATTATTTTAAAAAATGAACTACAATATTGAAGTGTGTGTTAAGACTAATCAACTAAGAAAATTTAGATGCCTAAATCGGTCTGGTTAGCCTGTAAAATGCAAATCTATGTTTTAAAAGAGGTTACTTTGATATTTTTTATCTGTTATAAAAGTTGACAAATCATTTTTCTGCAACTAGCAAAATGAAGTCAATTAAATGAAAAATCATGTCATCAAATGTCACTTTCATATGTTTTGTAATTATTGGGAAAAATCAAGATCCCCGCCACGAAAATTTCTAATGCGTCGCCTTAAAAGCAGTGAAAAAATTCAGTGCTTACGTTACGTCAGCCGACCCGGTAGCATAATGGTCAGTGCAGCCGTCAGGATTGCGGAAGACCCAGGTTCGATTCCTGGCTGGGTCGGGTAGGCATTTCATTTTTTCACTGTATTTTATAAATAATTAATTCAGCTTCAGTGCAGCAGTTTACACTTAATATACAAAAGGAAGATTTTTTTATCGATTCATTGATAATTATGAATGAATAAACTATGGTTCTTATTTATAATAGTCTTTTTACAAGCCTATTAGGTCTTAAAATTGTACAACTTTTATATTCGGCAATTGAACCGAATATTCGGCCGGATACGAACATGGAAAAATACGCCGAACATACCGAATACCGAATAATTACCGAATATTCGGCACATCTCTACAATATATATTTATATAAATATGCTTAACATATCACGGGCTCCTGTCAAAGACAACGTTGCAGCTTCAGGTCCAGTACAGTTTTTCAGATTTAATCGATGCGAAACAAGAATAAAAAGAGAAAACTTTTTAAAGACCCAACAAAATCTACAGAGGGGTATATTGACAAAAAATTTAATGAATGCTCCGTAATAAAAAGTAGAATGATTCATTAGTCCTAAAGAAGCAGTACTGGCTCGTTACGAGAAAAGAAACGTGCTTAAAAAGTTTAACAGTAAGTATTTTATGGAAGTAACTCCGCGGAAAATTGTTCTCGGCGTTCATTTTAACTAGAGATGCTATCTTGACCGGCTAGTTGGCTTGCCAAAAAACTTGACATTAATAAATATGGAAGTATTACTGTCTATCTGACTTAAATCCACGGGGGTCCGGGAGCCCACAAACTTTTAAAGACATCTAAAATACTGGCAGAACCACTCGAGACCTCTGAGCCAACAGCTATTAATTAAGGCAACACAACAGACACTAACCACATTTTGAATATTATAAATTAGCTCAGCGTTTCTTAGCTAGATTAAGCCACTACTTGGGCTAAAACGTCAAAGTGTTTTATATTTGATGATTCAAATACTCATCCAGATTTAAGAGGCTTACATAAAAATAAATTAAACTAACTTTTACTGTGAGCTGCATATAACTACTCTTCTTGATGAGGATGATCTGGGAGCAATTCTTTAGTTTACTACTCTACCACGCTACCGCCTACCAATCGAATCTTGGAACCCATAAAAGGTAGATACATGTACATAGAAAAGATAACCGCCTAGTGGTTAATATCACCGGTTTAGACCCAGAGGTCCCGGGTTCGATTCCCAGCGGGGGTTCATGTTTGTGTACTCGGTTTGGTTGGTGGTAGGGCTTCTCTGTCCGCCTGGCTAGCTACCACCATCTTATCTGAATATGTCGCCATAACATCAATGTCTGTAGCATTGTTGTGTTCCGGCAGCTAAGTGCCTCAGTAGTTGAGGATCCCGGGTTAAGTGCACTTCCACCAATGGCCTTTATCATCACTTAACATCAGATAAGATTAAAGTACTGTGCTTAGCCATTAAATATTTAAAAAAAATATATATTATATGACTACTTTAGTACTTTGTCATTATTGCGTTTATCAACTTCTAGTAGAGTTATTATGATATTGGTATTAAAATGTCCAGCGATTGACATTGCTGACCTATTTACTCGTAATTATATAATACTAGTGGGTCACCCGCAAAACTTCGCGTTTATTCAACAGATTTTTTAGAAATTTCGAAACCTATGACAGGTTTCTTTATTTTTCTGCACATCTACGGCTGGAGCTCTTCAAAATGAGACCATAACCGATTTTTTATGTGCAGCTATCGTCCCATAATCACTGGGACAAAAATCGGCTTACGCTATTAATATATATATTGTTATGTCCTATATTCACATAACACAATGATGTATTCACTGGAAGACACATTCTGTATAGAAAGTAATTATTGTAGTCGGGTTCGGATTAAATATTTTAATAAAAATTTGTTACTTAGCATTCATTCAAAATGTCAATGTCAAATTATGAAATGAAATTTAGCAGGAAATCAAGCGAGAAGGATGAAACTTTATTACTGAGCCTTCAGTGACCGTAAAAAAAGCTTATTGGGTATAGCCTTTTGATAAAAGGTTTTTAGAAAGTCAAATCTTTCAATAAGCGCAAAAGGCCCTCAAAATTACAGGAGGAAATGAGTTTTCTAATTTTTCTACTGATATACCGTGACTTATCCTTTTACACATCGCAATGGAATTGATATATTTTAAAATGTATATTTACATTTTTATCTTTAAAATTTTAAAATCATCACATAAATAGTAATAATTTTTTTTTCCTCATAACATGGTGTCCAATACATAAATACATACATATACTTACATAAAGCATTCCGTATATTCCGTATATTCAACACCTGTATGCGGTAATATAAAAATAATATTAAACTATAAACTAATCATGAAATTATGAAAATGATAAAAACAATTATCTGTACACTCACAACTGCAGATTCAAACTTTATTAATTGTCATCTTTAATTTTGATCTGATTAAATTAATCATAACAAACTTAATAAATTATTGAATAGTGTAATGTGGATCTCTTACTCCTCCAGCGGGTGGCTACATTTATTATTCCTCTTTTAGCTTGGAAACGTCACCTCGCACAGGCCCTGCCAGAATACCAGCGCCGCCGCTGCGATGTGACTTTCTCACACAGTAGCGGCATATGCTGAGGTAGGGTCCCAATAGGCTCGTCACACTGTTGTGTTCCTTTATTTGTTATTTGTTAGTTATTTTTTGTTTTTGTATTTCATGCCTTTTTTTGTTTATTATATTTTTAATCATATTATGTGAGAGTCAATAAATGTTTTATTTTCTTTCTTTCATCGTTTATTTAGCTTATTATGATTAATTTAATAACATAATCAATAGTAATCATTAGTGAAGTGAAATTCGTAAATTTGTTAGCTGAATAAAAGAAATAACCAACGACCGCGACAATAAAAAATTAAACTTTCAAAAAATGATTTCTCGTTTCTTTTCATATTATTTTTATTTTTGTAGCCTCATTGCATAGCCTCGTAGCCTTTGCAGTGGCAGAAACTCATTCAGTACGTTGTCAAAGATATGTAGATATTTCGTAACCAAAGAGACTAGAAATGGCGAAATCTACAAGGAGTTTGTTCTACTTTATTCATATATTTAAATTAAAAAATTCTTTAAACATTTAAAGTTTTCAATAAGACAAGCTATTTTTACTTTTTATTTTAAAGTGCTAATTGCTGCACTGAAGCTATATTAAATATTTATAAAATTTACAAAATACAGTGAAAAAATTAAACGCCTACCCGACCCAGCCAGGAATCATACCTGGGTCTTCCGCAATCCGGGCGGCTGCACTGACCGCTATGCTACCGGGAAGGCTGACGTAGACGCTGAATTTTGTCACTGCTTTTGTTATTTTTTAGAGTGCTAATAGCGGCACAGCGCGCCATCTATCCAACTGTCATTGCAACCGTTGGCTATGCAGATTCATCTTTGCAGATGAAATACCACAAATTTGATAACACAACGCTATAGTAATTTTTTACTTTTTATTTTCAAGTGCTAATTGCTGCACTGAAGCTATATTAAATATTTATAAAATTTACAAAATACAGTGAAAAAATTAAACGCCTACCCGACCCAGCCAGGAATCGAACCTGGGTCTTCCGCAATCCGGGCGGCTGCACTGACCGCTATGCTACCGGGAAGGCTGACGTAGACGCTGAATTTTGTCACTGCTTTTGTTATTTTTTAGAGTGCTAATAGCGGCACAGCGCGCCATCTATCCAACTGTCATTGCAACCGTTGGCTATGCAGATTCATCTTTGCAGATGAAATACCACAAATTTGATAACACAACGCTATAGTAAATTTTTACTTTTTATTTTCAAGTGCTAATTGCTGCACTGAAGCTATATTAAATATTTATAAAATTTACAAAATACAGTGAAAAAATTAATCGCCTACCCGACCCAGCCAGGAATCGAACCTGGGTCTTCCGCAATCCGGGCGGCTGCACTGACCGCTATGCTACCGGGAAGGCTGACGTAGACGCTGAATTTTGTCACTGCTTTTGTTATTTTTTAGAGTGCTAATAGCGGCACAGCGCGCCATCTATCCAACTGTCATTGCAACCGTTGGCTATGCAGATTCATCTTTGCAGATGAAATACCACAAATTTGATAACACAACGCTATAGTAAATTTTTACTTTTTATTTTCAAGTGCTAATTGCTGCACTGAAGCTATATTAAATATTTATAAAATTTACAAAATACAGTGAAAAAATTAAACGCCTACCCGACCCAGCCAGGAATCGAACCTGGGTCTTCCGCAATCCGGGCGGCTGCACTGACCGCTATGCTACCGGGAAGGCTGACGTAGACGCTGAATTTTGTCACTGCTTTTGTTATTTTTTAGAGTGCTAATAGCGGCACAGCGCGCCATCTATCCAACTGTCATTGCAACCGTTGGCTATGCAGATTCATCTTTGCAGATGAAATACCACAAATTTGATAACACAACGCTATAGTAAATTTTTACTTTTTATTTTCAAGTGCTAATTGCTGCACTGAAGCTATATTAAATATTTATAAAATTTACAAAATACAGTGAAAAAATTAAACGCCTACCCGACCCAGCCAGGAATCGAACCTGGGTCTTCCGCAATCCGGGCGGCTGCACTGACCGCTATGCTACCGGGAAGGCTGACGTAGACGCTGAATTTTGTCACTGCTTTTGTTATTTTTTAGAGTGCTAATAGCGGCACAGCGCGCCATCTATCCAACTGTCATTGCAACCGTTGGCTATGCAGATTCATCTTTGCAGATGAAATACCACAAATTTGATAACACAACGCTATAGTAAATTTTTACTTTTTATTTTCAAGTGCTAATTGCTGCACTGAAGCTATATTAAATATTTATAAAATTTACAAAATACAGTGAAAAAATTAAACGCCTACCCGACCCAGCCAGGAATCGAACCTGGGTCTTCCGCAATCCGGGCGGCTGCACTGACCGCTATGCTACCGGGAAGGCTGACGTAGACGCTGAATTTTGTCACTGCTTTTGTTATTTTTTAGAGTGCTAATAGCGGCACAGCGCGCCATCTATCCAACTGTCATTGCAACCGTTGGCTATGCAGATTCATCTTTGCAGATGAAATACCACAAATTTGATAACACAACGCTATAGTAAATTTTTACTTTTTATTTTCAAGTGCTAATTGCTGCACTGAAGCTATATTAAATATTTATAAAATTTACAAAATACAGTGAAAAAATTAAACGCCTACCCGACCCAGCCAGGAATCGAACCTGGGTCTTCCGCAATCCGGGCGGCTGCACTGACCGCTATGCTACCGGGAAGGCTGACGTAGACGCTGAATTTTGTCACTGCTTTTGTTATTTTTTAGAGTGCTAATAGCGGCACAGCGCGCCATCTATCCAACTGTCATTGCAACATAAATTTTTTCACTGTATTTTGTAAATTTTATAAATATTTAATATAGCTTCAGTGCAGCAATTAGCACTTTAAAATAAAAAGTAAAAATTTACTATAGCGTTGTGTTATCAAATTTGTGGTATTTCATCTGCAAAGATGAATCTGCATAGCCAACGGTTGCAATGACAGTTGGATAGATGGCGCGCTGTGCCGCTATTAGCACTCTAAAAAATAACAAAAGCAGTGACAAAATTCAGCGTCTACGTCAGCCTTCCCGGTAGCATAGCGGTCAGTGCAGCCGCCCGGATTGCGGAAGACCCAGGTTCGATTCCTGGCTGGGTCGGGTAGGCGTTTAATTTTTTCACTGTATTTTGTAAATTTTATAAATATTTAATATAGCTTCAGTGCAGCAATTAGCACTTGAAAATAAAAAGTAAAAATTTACTATAGCGTTGTGTTATCAAATTTGTGGTATTTCATCTGCAAAGATGAATCTGCATAGCCAACGGTTGCAATGACAGTTGGATAGATGGCGCGCTGTGCCGCTATTAGCACTCTAAAAAATAACAAAAGCAGTGACAAAATTCAGCGTCTACGTCAGCCTTCCCGGTAGCATAGCGGTCAGTGCAGCCGCCCGGATTGCGGAAGACCCAGGTTCGATTCCTGGCTGGGTCGGGTAGGCGTTTAATTTTTTCACTGTATTTTGTAAATTTTATAAATATTTAATATAGCTTCAGTGCAGCAATTAGCACTTGAAAATAAAAAGTAAAAATTTACTATAGCGTTGTGTTATCAAATTTGTGGTATTTCATCTGCAAAGATGAATCTGCATAGCCAACGGTTGCAATGACAGTTGGATAGATGGCGCGCTGTGCCGCTATTAGCACTCTAAAAAATAACAAAAGCAGTGACAAAATTCAGCGTCTACGTCAGCCTTCCCGGTAGCATAGCGGTCAGTGCAGCCGCCCGGATTGCGGAAGACCCAGGTTCGATTCCTGGCTGGGTCGGGTAGGCGTTTAATTTTTTCACTGTATTTTGTAAATTTTATAAATATTTAATATAGCTTCAGTGCAGCAATTAGCACTTGAAAATAAAAAGTAAAAATTTACTATAGCGTTGTGTTATCAAATTTGTGGTATTTCATCTGCAAAGATGAATCTGCATAGCCAACGGTTGCAATGACAGTTGGATAGATGGCGCGCTGTGCCGCTATTAGCACTCTAAAAAATAACAAAAGCAGTGACAAAATTCAGCGTCTACGTCAGCCTTCCCGGTAGCATAGCGGTCAGTGCAGCCGCCCGGATTGCGGAAGACCCAGGTTCGATTCCTGGCTGGGTCGGGTAGGCGTTTAATTTTTTCACAGTATTTTGCAAAGACAAGCTATTCTTAAAAACTTTAAAGAATACTATCACCCGTCTAAACGTGTTAACAGTGTGCCAAATATAAACTAAAGTACAGCAAATAATTATAATAGCACTAGAAATAAAGCGACTTGTTTCAATGATTATTTACATATAATTTTACGCAAATATTGTTGCGAGCAAATCACAATTTGAAAAAAGACAAAGTATTGCAAAAAATCCACGAGCGGCTTACGAACCCGCACTCCGTGATATGCCGGGTCAGGTGCATTGCCAACTATGCTATCGTGGCTTAATCCAACTCGCCGAAATTAATCAACACTTAGATAGTGTTGATTAAATTTTAAACACTCTTACTCCGTAAGCCAAAGGAGCCCTATTCAATGTCAACAGCTACGTCATCAACATCCGATCTTAGGTAAGATTTTTACAAATATTGAAAGTTCGGTTAAGAATAAGGCAAGCTATATTTATGATTATCTTTACGGCAGCCATAACCGCATCATTATCGTGAAATTTAGTTCCACGAATTTCCTTTTTTTAAATTTGGGAATAAGTGAAAAAGACTTGGGCCTAAGTCCGGAGAAATTGGTGGGTGGTCAAGGAGATTGAAGCCAAAACAGCGGATTGCGTTGAGCGCAACTTCCGATCGATGAGCAGGAGCGTTATCATGAAGAAACAACACGCCCAATGACAGTTTTCCACGACGTTTAAATGATATCTTTAGGATCTCAGCTATGTGTTTTATAGTGATTCGTTTGTCTGCCAAAACCAGATTCTCAACCTTTTTGACATTTTCTTCCGTAACGGAGGTTGAAGGCCGCCCAGAACGCAACCATAGAGTAGGGTACAGCATCATCCCCTAATGTCTGCTGAATGTCCGAAAAAAAGGATATGGCCAATTTCTATGTACTTAGATGTAGTTAATAATTTTCATTTACAGCAATGTTTTATGGTGTTTTGTCTTCGGGAATATTAGCAGATTTTATTCCCATGTTTAAAAAACTCAAAGAACTTGTCAGACAAAAGTACTAGACGTCAAGAGTTTCGATTAACAATTTATGTAGGTATGCGCTATGACTTTGCTATTTAAAAGAGTAAGGCATTTTAATATCATTATTTTATGTAGGTTTTCAAATGCTTATTTACTTTACAAAACCAAAAAGTTTGAAATAAACCAAATTATTAAAATAAAACAAATACTCGACTGCTAAAACAACTATATAAAAACAATTATATACTCGTAAAAACCTGACTAACATAAAAAATAACTGCAAAGAGAAAAAAGTGAAAAGAAACAAAAAAAGCTCTACGATCCCAAAATTCAATTTGAGCAATGTTGAATGCAACGTGAAAATTTCCTTCTACCTATACTTAAATAATAAAATCCATAATAAATGAATATTTATAAAACATTGAATATTGATAGTTGTCGCAGACGGGGACAATCATCAACCAAGCGACCGTGGCTAGCTCAATTAAATCCGCACTCTCTTTGGTTGGTGATTGTCCCTGCCTGCGACAACCATCAATATTAAATGTATTTATAAATACTCATCTATATAAATAAAAATGGATCGCTAAATGTGTTGCTAATCGCAAAACTCGAGAACGGCTGAACCGATTTGGCTGATTTATTTTTTGTTGTGTTTGATGAAGTCTGAGAAACGTTCATATGGAGAGAAAAAACGTAAAAAATACGAGGAAAATAGTAAAAACAACAACTTTCTTTTTCCATACAAGACCACTCTGTCCCCAGCTGCTGTCAAACATTTGACGTCAATCAAAACAAAACAAAGGCGCGTTAGGATTATCTTTGGTATGCCTTCAAGTTGATTAGAGGTCAGATTTATTTACTTACGTGCCAAGTAATCAAACAAAAAATATCGTGTTCCATAAGGCATTACAATAAAAATATCATCACATTAGATATTACTAAAATCTTTCAATGTTATTTTATTTCTATTAGATGCGACAGGCCAATAACTTTCGACAGACGCTTGAAAATGGTTGCGCTTCGAGGAATACCTCAACGCAATCCGTCGAGGCAGTTATCTATTCCGTGGGGCAGCTATTAACAAACAAAAATCAATGTAACTTTGTTTTAGAGGAATAGGGCAGAACAAGGTCTGCCGGGACAGCTGGTTTATTATAGATTTTATTATTTAAGTATAGGTATCGGACAAGGAAATATTTCACGTTGCATTCAACATTGGTCAAATTGAATTCTGGGATCGTAGAGCTTGTTTTTAGGGTTCCATAGTCAACAAGGAACCCCTATAGTTTCGCCATGTCTGTCTGTCTGTCTGAACTCTGGCCCCAGTCTAGCTCATAGACTCTTAGTACTAGAAAGCTGTAATTTGGCATGGATATACATATTAATCACGCCGACAAAGTGGTAAAGTAAAATTTTGAATATTTTTTTTAGGTCTAGGTTTAGGTTACCTCCCCGTGTCTCCTCCCGTGGTTACCTACACGTGAAGTGGGATGTATTTTTTTTTCTTGTTTACCCCTAAGTGTAGGGTGTCGCTGGATAGCAGTTTTAAAAATATTGCGGGTTTATGGAAACAGTTTTTTGATTGAGGCATCCGTTTCTGAACTATTAAGCTTTTAAGTGCAAATTTTTTTTACGGTCAAGTGTCACCAAATCTCCAGCCAGCCAAATAGTTGTTTCTGGGTACGTAAAAAAATCCACGGTAGTTGTATATATGACGAATTTAAAAGAAAAACTATCACAGCTAAGTAGGCTTTACAAGTTTACGAGTAACAGTCGACCAACTTATAAAATGTACTTGGCGCAGTACAAATTCCTCATTGGGAACTACTTAAATAACGTTGTCAGGTGTGTGAAACCGGTAGTATCTACATTTAAGTATCATATAGACTACTATATGATACTTAAATGTAGATACTACCGGTTTCACCCGGTTTCAATTTAACTATGGCTACTAAGCCATCGTTAAATAAATGTTCATAAAAGCACTCTTCTCAGAGTCCGCATTATTGTGATGGGCTACGGAACCCTACACTGCGCGTGGCCCGACACGCACTTGACCGGTTTTCTTAAAGTCTTTTCGCTTTGCAATTATTTTATATGTTAGTCCGGTTTTTATAATTGCTCTTACATAGTTGTTTTAGCAGTTGGGTCTTTTTTATCTTTATTTTATTTTATCTTTATATATAAAATCTTCTGTGCGTATGTATCAAATTGAACTCCTTCTAAACGGCTACGGCTGGACCGATTTGGATGAAATTTTTTGTGTGTTCAAGTGGATTCGAGGATGGATTACATTTACAATTGGACCCGGTAGGTGGCGCTGCTACAGGGGTCCATCATGGGATACGGGTGTTCTTAAGCAGGCGAATGATTTGTTTGTTTTGTTGTCATGGAAACTGTCAATATTTTGTTTGCTTTGTTGTCATGGAAACTGTACAGTAATTTTACGCAAATATTGTTGCGCACAACTCAACACTTTGTCTTTTTTCAAATTGTGATTTGTTCGCAACAATATTTGCGTAAAAATATGTGTAAATAATCATAAATATAGCTTGCCTAATTCTTAACTGATCTTTCAATATTTCTAAAAATATTAAGATCGGATGTTGATGACGTAGTTGTCGACATTGAATAGGGCTCCTTTGGCTAACAGAGTAAAAGTAGATAGTGTTGATTAATTTCGGCGAGTTGGATTGTGCCACAATAGCATAGTTGGCAGTGCACCTGACCCGGTATGCCATGACATGCCATGCCATGTGCGGGTTCGAATCCCACTCGTGGTTTTTTTTCAACTTTTTGTCTTTTTTTCAAATTGTGATTTGTTCGCAACAATATTTACCTACGTAAAATTATATTTAAATTATCATAAATATAGCTTGCCTAATTCTTAACTGATCTATATATCAGAGTTTCTAGAAAATATCATGTTACTCTATCTATGACAACAAGTTTCTTTAATTGTGTCTGTATTGTTTATAGCCAGACCGCATTTCAAATTTTGCGATTTTGTCAAAGAAGACACTACAATGAGAAATAGAAAGCATTTTTCTTAATTGCAATAAATATATATGAATTTTAATAACTCTCTGACTATAAAAACAAATTCCTTTGATTGCATGCGTCTGTATATAGCCAGACAACATTTAAAAATTTGCGTTTTCTCAAAGGAGACTCTACAATGAGAAGTGGAAACTATTTTTTTAATTGCAATAAATATATTACAATTTTAATAACTCTGATAATAACAACAATTTCCTATATTTGCGTCTGTATATATGGCAAGACAACATTTATAACTACACGTTTAGACAAAGAGACACTACAATGAAAAATAGAAACGAATTTTCTTAAAGAACGTTACAAAGTAGAAAGATAATGGATAGAGGAAAGTTTGAATCCGCAGTTGTGGGTGTGCAGGGACCTGTTTTTCTCATTTTAAATGAAAAATTGTGGCACTTACTTGCTACTGAATTTCAAAGTTCCCCCGTGTGCAAGGAAGTCCGCTACACTTCGTTAAGTAACATATTTTTTAAAAGAATGTGGCGTAAACTAAGAAACCATGAACTATATAGTTGTCTTTGTGTAGGACTTAGATAGCAGTTTAAATGACTGTTAAAACGTAACGCCTCGGTGGCTGGATAGCAAGAGAGTTTGACCCGAAACCCGCAGGTCATGGGTTCTAGGTCCCGTTTATGTTTTTTCCAATACCTATAGGTATGTGATCACCAACCTTTATTAGACAATCGTGGTGTTAAAGCAAAAAAATACTTATGAATTACAAAACCTGTTCCATGCACTATTAACATAAATTTAGCTGTTTTGTAAATCTTTTTCGAACAGCAATTTTCACACACTTATGTTATTAAATAATAATAATTCATCATATATAACAATAATAATATGAGAGATGGCCAGAATCCAGTAGTAGCACGTTTATACACTGAAGATGGCAATTAATAATTTAACATTCGCCTATCACCAATAATATCGAAACCGAAAGCTGTTGAAATCTACAATACAGTCTCTCTAGACAAGTGGCATAACGCTTATATAATTAAAAAAAAATATAATGATTATTGTTTGGGATTGAAATAAGCTAACGAAATATATAAATGACATTTAATTGACTAACTACTCGTATAAAACAATGAAACAAACTATTTATTTATTTATTTATTTACTTAGGTACATTAACAGGTCACATCCAAAATTGCATAACAAAAATTAATATCGAAAGTATAGAGCTGGGATGCAACCCCAAACAACTATTTGTAATTGTAACACGTTTATTTTCGATATTTTTTCTTATTTTTGAATTGCATGTCCTTTTTGCTTTATGCTGCTACTGCTTGTCAGTGTAAAATGGCCGTTCCCTAGTTTTTATATCCTTTCTAATTGTAATTCATATTAATATAATCCATTTTAAGCCACCAGCCTTTCTTTAGGTCCTTCTTTACGTTTAATAACAAATGAAATTGATTACTACAAAAACAAAAAGAGTATTTTATTTCGACAACGGCCACTTTGGGGATCGATTTCGATTTCGTACGAACTCAGACGCACTTCATTAACATTTACTTGGCTGTGAAATTGTGGTTATTGGTGAAGACCTACAAATTGGCAGCGGCAAATTGGTTAACGGCTATTTCTGTACATTACAGAGTATTGACCTGAAGTTTAATTAAATTTCGTTAACATTTTCGGAAATTAATATCGGACTTTTGTATAGAAACTCTTTAATTTTGTACATTGAATAAATTTTTAAAGACTTGGATGCTGTCAACTGCACGGTCTTTTTGATGGGTAGCAGCTCAGAACAATAATAGCTTTAGTTATTATTCTGAGAGTAGCAGTCACCTCAGCCCTCCGAACATAGATTATATGAGCGTTTATACATTTTGATATCAAGTTCAAATTCAAATTCAAAATATTTATTATGCGTATCCTTTATAAATGTAATAAACTAATAATTATTAGTGATACTATCCATGCTACTGAGATCTAAATAGTTAGTAGAGAAAACAGTTTGTATCTAGTATGTATGTATATAGGGTCTAACAATATCAATAAGCGAACGTTTAAGGGAAACATCTATACATCACACTGAGCATGCTCACCAAATTTGGTCCAAAACTACAGGCTCGTTACCGAGATAATCAACAAGACATTATCATAGTTCACCAAAAAATACACCCTTTCCAAACCCTGTACAGCTGTACTACACGCACACAAAGACAGCCGTGTGTGTATGAATGTCATACAAAGGTTTTTCAATTGTGTGCGTGTATCTGCACACTATCTTTTTATTGACGCTTGCATGCGTGTTAGTAAAGATACAGCATGTTTCATGATGTGCATTATTTTAATTGATTTAGTTTGTTAGAAAATATAACTTTGAAAAATTACTATAAAACTGGAGTCCATTTTTTGTCATAGTATTCACAATGATGTATAGATACCGCCCTTATATGTTCGCTTATTGATTTTGTTAGACCCTGTATGTATAGTTATTAAGATAAAATTGCAAAAAGTGTTTGCAAGAGAAATAAATAGCATAGTAGACAAAATTATATAGTATAGCATAAGACAGTGAGATTTGTGCACATTCCTGAGGAATGCGCAGCAAGTCTGCTCACGCATAAATTGTAAGATTAATATATATTATAAAATAAAATTATAAACAAAAAACATATAGAAATAAGAATTAAACATAAGAAAATAAAAACTAATTGTAGTAGTATAAGATGTAGAATAAGGAATATTATGTAAAAAACGCAGCCAATCTAGTTATAAGTTTTTCAAAAATATGTTTTCAGCAGATGTGTAAAATTATTGCCCCTGCACCTGCACTAGCACCTGCACTAGCACCTGCACTAGAATATAAGATTTTTGTAAAGCAACAAAATAAAAAAGTAGTTAGTTAGGAAAATGGCAAAGTTGTCCAAAAGGGTAAATAGACGGCAGTACCCAGCCGTAAAGTATAAAAGATGATGAATGATAAAGAGAATTAGGAATTAAAGTACGAGAGGAATAAATGATAGAACTGGAATGAAAGAGAAAATTAGAACACAATGCCTCCCATCCTGTGGGAGAAAATTGCTAGCAGATAGGAAAAAAAAAAAAAAAAAGTGTTAGACAACCAACAACTCAAACCTCTCCCTCAGGCCCTCAAGTCTTAGAGTGTTGCCTCTGGAACAGGAGGCAACCCTCTGCTTAACTGTGTATTTATAGATGGTTGTTGCAAATAAACAGGCATTTATTTTTGTTAGAAATAAAACTTTGATTTATATTATGGACGAATCGATTATCGAGATTCAATTTTGTTTGGTGGCATAATGGCCCCATCACTAGTTGTTCTTTTTTTATTCTCTTGTCTCTGGAAAGCAAATATGGCTGTTGATAGGTTATCGTGTGGTGATAATTAAATAGTTTTGTGTAGTAATAAGGGCATTTGGAGCCGTATTATTCTACTTAAGTGGATTGTGCAAATTGTGTGTACGTCGTAAACTAATTGTTTCGGGAAAACAATTAGCCTGGATTCGGCGTCACCGCTGTTGAAGTAAACAGGTATTTTCAGGGGGAAGTGCACTTTGGGGTAGTTTGGGGGTGTTTAGGGACCCTAGAAGACCCGGAGCCGGATTCGGGCCCCATCGGATCATATGGACCCCGTTCAGGACGGCGGGAGCGGCATGGAACTGTGAGTGGACTTTGTTAATTTTAAGGTAATTTTGATGTGTAATTTTAGTGTCTGTTGTGGGTTTCCGCATCAATTTTGGTAGCAGAGCGTGGTTAACACCGGACCTCTAGGTTAATCGGTGTAATTTTGTGTATTTTTTGTTAGTTCGTAATAGGTTAAGCTCATTTTGTGTAAAATCGCACTTCCGGGACAGGTGCGGTTAAATTGTAAGGTTGGTAGTACCGTTGTTTTGTTCGTTCATTCATTTGGGCTGGGACATTTCTCAGAACGTTAATTTAATTTAATTTCGTTCAATTGAAAGCATCGAGTTGATTCGGGATAATCGATTCCGTGTTTTCATTGACTCGTTTTAATTTGTGTTTAGGTTTATTTAGTTTAAATTATTTATAATGACAGCGTCACGGCAGGAGTTGGCTCAGCAGCTCCGGTGGTTCACCGGGCTGCTTGCATTAGTAGATCGGCCTAACCGGGAGGACGCCTTGGAGACGCGTTCGAAAGAAATGCAGGCTCGTTTCTTGTTGGCCGAGCGGTCGGTAACCGCTCTATTGTCAACCGACCCGGTCGGGGAGAAGGAGCTGGCCCTCCACGCCCAATATGTCAAGGATCTGGAGCACATCCAAGACATCTACGACGAGGTCCTTCAGCGGGTGAAGGACATCGAGCGACTGCGGGAGGGGAAGCCTGTTGCGCGCCCCGCTTCGCTCCACACCTCTGGACCCAGCGCCATGGGAAGATTGGGTGCCCTGGAGGTCCCGCATTTCACCGGATGTATGCGGGACTGGGCTGGATTCCGGAACATGTTTTTGGCCTTGGTGGATACTCGGAAGGATTTCACCAAGGCCGAAAAGCTGGCATATCTCCGTTCCTTCCTAGACGGAGAACCCAGACAGCTCGTACAGCATCTGGAGCTGCAGGATGCGAGCTACGACACCGCCATGCAGCTGCTGGAGAAGCGGTACGAAAAGCCGCGTCTTCAGGCGGACGCGCACGTGACCCATCTGCTGGGATTGCCGAGGGTCAACCATAGGGCTCAGCTGAGGACGCAGCTGATCACCCCGCTCACAGTGTCCTTAAACGGGTTAAGGACGCTCGGACTGCCCGTCGACCAGTGGTCCTTCCTTCTTCTGCACATAGTTCTGGCCAAGTTGTCGCAGGAGATGAGGGACAAGTTCGAGCGGAATCGACTGGTCCACAAGGATCTCGGCAGCGTTCTGCCCACCATAGGGGAACTTCTGGAGTTCCTGGAAGAGGAGGCTGGCCTGCTGGAAAACCAGCTAGCCTCCCAGGAGGCTCCGACAAGTGCGCCGGCCCGCACTTCCGGAGTCTACGGCGCCCAGCCGCCACGCAACCCAGGGAAGGGTCGCGGCAGGCTGGTGGCTGCGGCCGCCATCAACCCCGGCTCTGGATGCCGGATTTGCGGACAGCAGCACTTGGAGCAGCTATGTCCAGCAATTCTCGGGCTGCCCACAAAAGAGCGCCGAAACCTCGTTCGGACACGAGGATTGTGTTATGCCTGCCTGGGAGGACATAGGTACAATGAGTGTCCCCAGGCGAGGCCTTGCGATGTGTGCGGCGGACCGCACCATCGCTTACTGTGCACCCGTAGTGCTGAGGGCTCAGCACCGGTTCGGGAGAGGGGATCTCCCACGGGTGGCGGTTTGGGGCCGGGGTCAACTCCGCCTCCGGAAAGACGGAGTCCGCCACGGCCGCCACACTACAACCCCTCGTACACCCCGGCTCAGGTGAGTTGGGGACCGCCGGAGCGGAGCCGGGTTCTGGCTACAACCCGGCACCCGGCGCGACCAACACCAGGAGTTGGTGCCTCTAAGGGCCACTGGGTACAGGGAGCCCCACCTCCGGACCCAACACCCGGATACTCGTACGCCTATCCTCCGCCGCCGTTACCGGAACAACAACGACGTGAGAACCGTCAACAGTTCTCACCGGTACTGCACGAGTACCCTAGGTTGGAATACCACCCACCCTATCACCGGTATGGTAGGGCACCTGGATACGCACCACCCCGGATGGTGGCCTGCACGCGTCCGACTTACTGGCCGAGTCATCACGGTTCGACAGGGTCGGCTGCTGGCTCTGACGCGTGACTAGCCTGTGGTCGGGCTACGTCGGAACCGAGGACGGTTCTTTTGCCCATCGCGCAGGTACGCGTTTGGGGACCTAGGGGGGACTTCGTCCGGATACGAGCCCTCCTAGACACTGGGGCACAGGGCTGCTTAATTACTACGAGGGTAGCGAGGCGCCTACGTCTGGAGTGCGCGCCTCCCTCAGTTCCGATTCGGGGAGTCGGAGATACAGAAGTGGGGGGTCTGTCCGGTCAGACCCACATTTCCTTCTCTCCTGTGCATTCCGCTTCGATACGGATTGCGGCGGCCGCGATCGTACTCGACAATCTGCTGGGTTGGCATCCACCGACAGACATTCCGCGGGACGCAATGCCTGACACATCAGGTCTCATGCTGGCAGACCCTCATTTCGAGGAGCCGGCTCCGGTGGACCTCATATTGGGAGCGGATGTACTGGGCTGGATCCTTTTAGGGCCTCAGCGGAGTCTGGGCCGCTCTTCGTTGGTAGCTATACCTACCATCTTTGGACACGTTTTAATGGGACCGGTTTTCGACCAGGAGACGCGGGATGTCTCACCTGTCGTCGCTACTACCTCCATAGCTAGGACGATGCAAAAATTCTGGGAACTGGAAGAGCCTCCCACGGTCTCCCGTCTGGATCCGGAGCATGTGGAGTGCGAAACCTTTTATAAGAATCACACACGCCGGATGGCGTCGGGTAGGATCGAAACTCGACTGTCCTTTATCGACTGTCCCCCTCTCTTGGGAAAATCGAGGGCGTTGGCAGAGAAACGACTCCTGTCCATGGAGCGTCGTATGTCTCGCGATCCGGTACTTCGGGAAAAGTATATCGAGTTCATGCGAGAATACGAGGCCTTGGGGCATATGTCGCGGGCGACTGTCGACTGGACAACGACAGATCATTTTTTCTTGCCTCACCACGCGGTGTTGAAGGCCTCATCTGGAAAACTACGGACTGTTTTTGACGGATCGGCACCGTCGTCGACTGGAGTTTCACTGAACCAATGTCTCCATTCTGGTCCGAAGTTACATCGGGACATTGTCGACATCATTTTAAATTTCCGAAGACACCAGGTGGTGATCGGTGCGGACATCCGGATGATGTTCCGCCAAACAGTAATACATCCTGCGGACAGGAGGTTTCAGTTAATACTCTGGAGGGAACGTTCGGAGGATCCCATCACCGTCTACGAGCTCAACACCAACACGTACGGCCTGAAGTCGAGTCCCTTCATTGCCATCCGGTCACTGCTGGAACTGGCGGAGCAGGAACGGGCTCGCTTTCCCCGGGCAGCCGCTGTACTGACACGTGACGTGTTCGTAGATGATATCTGCACAGGGGCAGCCTCTCTGGAGGAGGCGCTCATCATCAGGAATGAACTTATCGGACTCCTCGCGGCTGGTGGTTATGAGTTGAGAAAATGGTTATCCAACGAGCCACAGCTTCTGGTTGGGATTCCGGAAGATCACCAACAGAATCCTCAGCTATTCGAGGACGCAGGAGACCCGAACTCTATCGCCGTTTTGGGAATTAAATATCAGCCGGTTCACGATATTTTCACATTCCGGGTAGAACTGGAAACTACAAGAGTTTGGTCGAAAAGGACGGTCCTTTCCACCATCGCTCGGATGTTTGATCCAAATGGATGGATCAGCCCGTGCATTTTTATGGCGAAGTGTTTATTGCAAACACTGTGGACACTCGGAGTCTCGTGGGATGAGCCACTGGTAGGGCTCTCACTCGACACTTGGCTCGCTCTGATATCTACGATCGAGGCGATCAATCAGGTGGCGTTGCCGCGGCGGATCTTGCCGCGGGGCAAATACAGGGCAAGCCTACATGGCTTCTGCGATGCGTCAGAACGAGGGTATGCCGCAGTGGTGTATCTGCGAACGGTGGACTCGAAGGGTCGAGTCGCCGTCTCCTTGCTTCTGGCTAAAAGCAAGGTGGCTCCCCTCAAAACTAGGCTGACAATCCCGAAGCTGGAGCTTTGCGGGGCGCATCTATTGGCCAAACTGTTGTGCCACGTGCACAAGGAACTGACGTCTACGGTGGACATCCGGAATGTCTACGCCTGGTCTGACAGTCAGGTAGCTCTGGCATGGCTACGCGGGGCACCCCACGTATTGGAAACGTTTGTGGCCAATCGGGTATCTCAGGTACAGAACTCGGGCATCGAAATTTGTTGGAGGCACGTTCCCGGCCCCTGGAATCCTGCCGATTGTGCCTCTCGGGGCTGCACCGCGCCGGAATTGGTGCAGCATGCCCTCTGGTGGGGTCCAGAGTGGTTAAAGGAGGGTGAGTCATCATGGCCGGTCACCATGATCGATGGCTCTCTAGGAATGCTCCCTGGAATAAAGGTTTTGGTGACAACAAACGAGTCAAGGCCAGATCCGAACTGGTTGACGGCTCGATACAGCAAACTGGACAAATTGCTAGGAGTAACTTGCTGGATCCGGAGATTTCTACATAACTGCCGCCATCCAGACAAGAGGCAGTTATCACCCGTGGCGGGTGCTGAGGAACGCAGGAGTTCACTGTTGGCCCTGATACGGCTGGTTCAAGCTGACCGGTTCGAGGACGAACTGAAGATTTTGCGCGTCGGTCGCGCCAAGCTCAAGGGAGCGATCTCTCGGCTCAACCCATTTCTGGATGCGGATGGACTGTTACGCGTTGGAGGTCGCCTCAAAAATGCCGACCTGCCCTTCGGTAGCCGTCATCCTCTGCTACTTCCCAAAGGAGGACCTTTGGTAGAACTGGTGGTCTCGGATAGACACCTGAAAAACGCTCACGCGGGGTGTAATGCGTTACTGGCGATATTACAGAGGGAGTTCTGGATTTTGTCCTCTCGGAGAGTGGTTCGCAGCGTGTTATTTAAGTGTGTGGCTTGTTATCGGGTGAAGGCCTCCACTATGCAGCCACAGATGGGGGATCTCCCTTCTGACCGGGTTTGTCAGACAACTAGGCCGTTCGACGGGGTCGGTACGGATTTTGCTG
The DNA here is from genome assembly GCA_947562085.1 of Eudonia lacustrata. NCBI lineage: Eukaryota > Metazoa > Arthropoda > Insecta > Lepidoptera > Crambidae > Eudonia > Eudonia lacustrata. Next base: position 9,684,726 of record OX387320.1, read on the forward strand.
GACCGTTTCTGGTGAAAACCACAGCCTATCGTAACACTAGGGTCACGAAAGCATACCTGTGCGTTTTTGTCTGCCTGGCCACTAAGGCCGTCCACCTGGAAGTGGTTTCGGCTCTGTCTACGGAAGCCTTTGTCGCCACGCTGGATCGTTTTGTTTCGCGACGGGGTTTACCTTCTCTCATTCGGTCCGACAACGGTACCAACTACAGAGGCACTGCCAACTACTTAAAAGATGTGAACGATTTTCTGGATAAAAATTGTAATAGCATAAGTCAAGCTCTCGCACAGCGGGGAATCACATGGCGATTTAGTGTGCCAGCCTGTCCCCACTGGGGCGGGATATTTGAAGCCGCGGTAAAATCGGCAAAAACCCACTTGCGCCGGGTAGTCGGGGAAACTACCCTCACGTATGAGGAACTTACAACTGTGTTTTGTAAGGTTGAGGCGGTTCTCAACTCGCGTCCGCTTTGTCCACTCTCCTCTGACGCAAATGACATGGAAGTCCTGACCCCTGGTCATTTTTTGGTCGGTCAGCCACTCACTGCCCTGCCTGAGTATCCCTGGAAGGATGAACGCAGACACCGGATGTCTCGTTTTCAAATGATACAACAAATGAGTCAGGACTTGTGGCGTCGTTGGTCACTGGAGTATCTGCATTTATTGCAGCAGCGTGTAAAGTGGACAGACCGGACGTCGCCCCCTTCGGAGGGGGATCTGGTTTTATTAAAAGAGGCTAATTTGCCATCGTTATTTTGGAGACGAGGTCGCATTTTAAAGTTAATCTGGGGCGCGGACGGGACTCCGCGTGTGGCGCAAGTGTTGGTTGATGGATCGGTGCTAAATCGCGCGGTCGCGACCTTAGCTCGATTGACTGGTTGACTAGTTTAAGATTTCAGGCTAGAAAGCGGTACGTCCGCTTTGGGTGGCGGGATGTTGCAAATAAACAGGCATTTATTTTTGTTAGAAATAAAACTTTGATTTATATTATGGACGAATCGATTATCGAGATTCAATTTTGTTTGGTGGCATAATGGCCCCATCACTAGTTGTTCTTTTTTTATTCTCTTGTCTCTGGAAAGCAAATATGGCTGTTGATAGGTTATCGTGTGGTGATAATTAAATAGTTTTGTGTAGTAATAAGGGCATTTGGAGCCGTATTATTCTACTTAAGTGGATTGTGCAAATTGTGTGTGCGTCGTAAACTAATTGTTTCGGGAAAACAATTAGCCTGGATTCGGCGTCACCGCTGTTGAAGTAAACAGGTATTTTCAGGGGGAAGTGCACTTTGGGGTAGATTGGGGGTGTTTAGGGACCCTAGAAGACCCGGAGCCGGATTCGGGCCCCATCGGATCATATGGACCCCGTTCAGGACGGCGGGAGCGGCATGGAACTGTGAGTGGACTTTGTTAATTTTAAGGTAATTTTGATGTGTAATTTTAGTGTCTGTTGTGGGTTTCCGCATCAATGGTTATAAATACTAGTGGATTTTATTAGATACTATTATAGAGAACACAACTTTTACCTTTATAAAAACTTTTATAAAGTTGACCTATTGTTTTTGTCTACATTTTTTTTTTCTTATCACTATCATTGAAAGTAGAAAAAATTTAAACCTGACACGTTTTGAACCCTAGCAGGGTCCGTGGTCTTATGACCTCCTTATGGAGACTGAGGTGTTGGTCGTCTCATAATGAAATAGTATATTTTAATCTTAATTTATATTAAAATCGTAAATGTGTAAATAATCGCGAGTAGATCCATAAAAGTTATTTTTGCTTTAGAGTGCTTTAGACATTCTTTTACAGTTAGGGCTGCCAGCCTTTGGAATAAAGTATTTATCTATCATGTTTAATCTAAAGAACTTGTTTAGAACGGTAATTTTAGAATCCATGCAAAATATGTCATCTCAATAAATTATGGCAGCCTGTCACGGGTGCTATCAATCATCCGAATAACTCAGTTTGAGCAGCATGACTGGGAAAATGTGGTAATGATTTCAATTTGTGGGTACAGTCAGTCAAGAATATGATCTACCAGTTTTGCGAAACTATTTGGGTGTGAAAAATATCGCTAAAGTTGAACTAAGTTGGAACAGTTTGCGGTTGCAAGCGAAAGTAGATCTTATCGTGTTATGGCGTGCAACCAAATATGAAAGATGTGGTGGAAGACTTTCTTGGCAGTCCACGCAAATTTTTGTTGTTCTTGTTTTTATTTAAGAATCAGTTATCGCTTCCTATTATTGGTAATTCGATGGTATTGACTTAAGTATTATTTTAACGAGTTAAAAGCTATGACATGCGCCTTATTATTTTGATTTATTTTAATATTTTAAACCCATTGCAGGGTTTGTCTATCTGCGACTACAATCAATATAAAGTACTTCATTTCAATGTGTAGTGTTCGCGTATTAAATACAAACAACAATCTTTCTATTTCCTTATGTAATCTGATCTATACTTATAATTTGAATTAGGAACCAAAACAACGAATATTAACGCGTAGAAACACGACTAAAGTCGAAACATGAAAATGGCCGAGAGAGATTGATTTATTAGTTTTCGGAAAATCCTCATGGATAGAAAGAGCATTGACTCCAGAAATAGAAAATTCATTCAACTGGCATAAAACAATCTCCGGGCTTTTCGTTAGCGCCACGATTACAAAGACAAACCTCTGAAAAAAAAGCGTTAACGAAAGCCCTAAGGCGGTCGTCTGAATATTTTTAATCAAAGTTAGTACATTTATACAGAGAAATGGTTTCTTAAAAAAATATTGTCAAATGATATTTTTAATAGCTGTACTGTACAGTCATAAGCACAGAGCGCCTAGTGCGTGTTAGATAATTTTGTATGGTATTGATACAGCGCCTTCTGTGACGTATATACGAGGTGACAAGACAACTCAATAAAATTCTACATAAAGCCTACACCTACTTAGTTAATGTTAACCATTGAGACTCTTATTATAATAACACAAGAGTCCCAACTGCCCAAACTGTAAAAAGTGTTTACATATTTGTGCTTGAGACTGTACGTACCTATTCGAACGTATTTGCAGCTTATTTTAAACTTTGGACGATGATGCTATGAGCGAAGTTTGCCGTGAGAAGAGAGAACCCTCAAGACAACGTGATAAATTTAGGACATTTAAATTTGTTGCAACGTGTCGCAAGACCGCAGCACGGTTGAAGCGGTGAAGCATCTTACATACAGGCGTAGGCGGTGTGACATAAGGATCCTTAAAAAAAAAAAAATTATTACCAAAAAAATAAGTTGTGCTATTTTGACTTCTTGGCGGGAAAATGAAGAGTCATGTCTGCGGTTTTGTTTTATTTTCTAAAATTTGTGTTATGTCGAATATTAATGTGAAATAATGGTGGATTATTAACCGTTAAGTGTTTGTAAGTGCGCATACTGTTAGCAAATGAAACAAAACAGTGCAACTTCACTTTTCAAATTCTCCCAAGAATTCCGCCCAAGGACTTAGTAAAGCCCTACATCTTTACTGAGATACTCGAGGGGTTGGAGGGTATATCATTTCTCACTTCTCATTTCTATTATCATTCATCATCATCTATACAAGAAGGAAAAAGAAAGAAAGAAAGAAAGGGCTGTGGGTGTGGATAGGTCAAAGCTTATTGCTGTATCAAGGCCAGAGTCCGGGGCTTGGCTACACGCGCTTCCCTCTCCACATCTGGGAACTCTCCTTGATGACGACTCTATGCGGGTCGACGTGGCTCTTCGCCTAGGCTGTGATGTTTGTGAACCTCATATATGCATCTGTGGCACTATGGTAGAGAGCAACGGTCACCACGCTTTGAGCTGTTGCCGTTGTGCAGGGAGATTTCCGCGCCATCATGCCCTCAATGACATCATCCGGAGGGCGTTAGTTTCGGCAAACATTCCCTGTGTGCTGGAGCCACCAGGCCTTAGTCGGTCAGATGGCAAAAGGCCTGATGGCTTAACCCTTGTACCTTGGCAAAAAGGAAAGTGCTTGCTCTGGGACGCCACATGTGTTAGCACTTTTGCCGTTTCACACGTTAGTCGCACGATGAGAATGGCGGCCGCAGCTGCTGAGGTGGCAGCTCAAAAAAAGCACGAGAAGTATTCGGTACTCACAATATTTCCCAATTTTGAACTTATACAATAAATTTTCATGTTTTAGCTTTAATATTATAAAGCAAGTTATAAAAAAAAAATATTGGAAATATTGCTTTTTTATATATTACTTAAGAAAAATTCCTTTGGCACTGCCATCAACTAAAGGAATAAAAGTTGTGCTATTGTGTTCTTTCTATGATCTATCACGCAAAATAACTGTACATATGATTTTCTTTGACCTTTTCATTTAGAAGTAAGTACATAAAGCAAAGCTGTTTTGTTGTAAACATAAAGAGCAACTCAATATTTTCGCAATTCTCTCCTTATTTCGTTTTACGGTTTTCATAATAGTATTTTAGTTATTTTACACCCTATTATCACATAACTGATACCTTTGTAATTTTAAAGACAAAAGTCTCAAGAGTTACTTCAACATAATATTTAATTTTTTTTATCTCTGTAAAATTTTTGAATTTAAAAATCGAACACAAATTGAGAAAGTTTTATTTAAGTAGTAGGCCAACAATGTGGTCAAAAGTCACCTATTGTTAGAGTCTGGGAATTAAGTGAATTTGATCTTTGTGTTTGGTATTAAGTATTTATTTGAAACAAGATAATAATAAAACTACTTAAAATTAAACTTACAAACAACTATTAACTATATCTACTATTAACTATAAATAAAAAATTTGCCCCAAATCATCCCCATCAGGCAGAGTGCCCAGTAAGCTAGCAGCATTGCCACGTTGGATAGCTATGCTTATACGCTGGCCCAAGTAGCTGCTAGCTCTGGGGTCCCGGGTGGCTTCTACTAGTTTAATAGAAATATCTTTAAAGAGTTTGTGAGCACCCGGGCCCTTTGTGTTTGGTTGAATAGATATGAGATTGTTTCTACAAGTTACAACAAAGATTGCTTTATTTATGAATGGAATTCTATTTTAACTAAGGTATCTGAAACAAACAAGACTTTCTTTTGTTTGCGGCTTTACACGATCGGTAAACGTATTTAGGCAAATATTTATTTTAGATAATACTTATTTCTATTGTGATAGCGTTTATATCTGTTTCGGTTATTTATTAATTCCTAATTTGATAAAGTAAGAATGCGATTGTATAATATGCTGTCCCACAGCTGTACAAAAGCCTCCATCGTTAAAATGAAGTTATCGCTACGTTGGATGGGGTTTGGCTTAAGTACCACGCTTAAGAAATGCAGTTTGGTTATCAGTACAAAATTAAGAAATCCTAAAATCATCGCTAGCATCAAAAAATCAGAATCAGATACTTTGCCCGACCTTGGGAAATCGTACATATGACCTACGGACACCCGACCGTGTTTTTTGCCACAAGGTGTAAGATACACTCTTTTTACAAAACTTCGCGGAAGCTCTCGTTCTCCATCACACTTGATGTTTGTGATGATTATGCAGTAAATGGAAGCGTACTTCATCCAAAATCGTCAGCCACTTCAAATTCAAATTCAAATTCAAAAATTATTTATTCAGTTTAGGCTACAAGTAGCTTTTCTGAATGTCTTTTGTGTCTGAAGCTTTTTCGTAAGTCTACTCAGGGCGGGAGATCTTGTACTGAGAAGAACCGGCAAGAAATTCAGCAAGTGTCCAGCTCTTTTCTCCCTTACAGCGTCAAAAAAATATTGGCAAAGCCCTATCATAGCAGGACACTTTCCATTACAAATAAACACAAAAAATATAGAAGACAACCACAACGTGTAAAAAAACAAAAAAATAAACAAATCTAACTTATCAAATTTACATCAGGCAAAAGTTTCAATTTCCACAATGTCATACAGTACCACTACAGCGAAGAACAGGCCATTTTCTTCTACTGTCGGAACAAGACAATGCTACTAGCACTATTGCTATAGCGACCAGCTTTGATAAGACAGATTATGGTAGCTAGCTAGCCAGACAGCCACCAATGGAACAGACTACAATAACATGTACTCCCGCTGGGAATCCCACACGGGACCTCGGGATCTAACCACTAGACTACAAAGGCGATATACAATGTTAATGGCTTGCTTAAGTTTTCGCAAGTAACACAGAAACTTCATCAAAGTTTGTATCATAAAGCAAAACCCTACACGTAGACGTTGCAATTATGCAAATCACTAATAAATATTCATTCGGTTTCGAAGCTTAATTCAGGTGCAAAATACCTAAACGCTTCCCAATACGACACCGCTAAATAAACTCAACTAAATTGATATAATATACATTCAACTTTTTAATGATTTTTTTTTCATTTTTAGTGACTTAGTGCGGTCGCGTCGGTATCAGAATAAATTATCTTACAAGTTATGTAAATAGTTTTTTTTAACAGTATGTAGTAGTTGTGATAAATCCCCCCAAATCCCTTGAGTATCAATTAAGATGTAAGGCCTTACAGAGATCTCACGCGGACTTATTAAATGACTTTAAAATTTTAACAAAAAAAAACCGACTCCAAAAAATTTTACTGATAAAATTGCACTAAAAAGTAAAAAATAAGCGTTAGACTTATATAGACAATAACTTTATAAAGAAAATATATAGGTACAATTATTGTTATTTTTGGGGCCGGTGCCAGCCAACGAAGTTTTTGAAGCCGGTGCCAGTCCGCGTTTGTAGTTAAAATTTCATGCATAAGATTGAATGTACTATTATGATTATAATATAGTATGTCGTTAAATGTTTAGGTATATTAAAGTTACCTTGGCTGGCACCGACTCCAAAAGTAACAATAATTGTACCTATATATTTTCTTAATAAAGTTATTGTCTATATAAGTCTAACGCTTATTTTTTACTTTTTAGTGCAATTTTATCAGTAAAATTTTTTGGAGTCGGTTTTTTTTTTTGTTAAAATTTTTGTTTATTTCTCGCTTTTTAGTGATTCGTTTCGATCTATTTATCAAAAGCGAATATGGGTAGACCTACTAAACACGCTGCTCGTATGAGACAGCGCCGTTTAAATGAGACAAGCGAAGAAAACGAGAAACGCCTATCTCAAAGTAGGAAATCAAAAACTGAGTTCTGGTGCCTGTCTTCTTTTGCTTCGTCATAGTCGCTTAACTATCTTAATCGAGATATTTTATCGCCACCAGTGAAATACTTATCATTGAGGAGTTCCGATAGCAATCTGTGGTCTTTTTATCGGTTACACTTCATCAAATGATACTTTCTGAATGCAAATGCTTGACTTATTTTTGAAAATACCAAAATCGCGATAGGTATGCCTACAATATTCGAGGAGTTCCCTCGATTCCTTGAGGATCTCATCATCAGAACTGGACCAAATTAAAATGGGACCACACAAAAAGCACCAGCTTTCAAATAAAGAAAGAATCATCAAAATCGGTTCACTCAGTCGAAAGTTCTGAGGTAACAAACATAAAAAATAAAATAAAAAAATACAGTCGAATTGATAACCTCCTCCTTTTTTTGAAGTCGGTTAAGAAAACGAGATACGCCTATCTCAAAGTAGGAAATCAAAAACTGAGTTCCGATGCCTGTCTTCTTTTGCTTCGTCATAGTCGCTTAACTATCTTAATCGAGATATTTTATCGCCACCCGTGAAATACTTATCATTGAGGAGTTCCGATGGCAATCTGTGGTCTTTTTCATCAGTTACACTTCATCAAATGATACTTTCTGAATGTAAATGCTTGACTTATTTCTGAAAATACCAAAATCGCGATAGGTATGCGTACAATATTCGAGGAGTTCCCTCAATTCCTTGAGGATCCCATCATCAGAACTGGACCAAATTAAAATGGGACCACACGGGAAATACCAGCTTTCAAATAAAGAAAGAATCATCAAAATCGGTTCACTCAGTCGAAAGTTCTGAGGTAACAAACATTAAAAAAAAAAAATACAGTCGAATTGATAACCTCCTCCTTTTTTTGAAGTCGGTTAAAAAGTGACGATGCACAGTAACTTAATGCGCATTAAGCTATTTTGGTACGGCCGTAACGTATTGAACACACGTTAATCGATGAGCGTCTACGGTACGTACACTAGTTCAATAAATCATTAACCGAACGCGGCCCCAGTTCCCAGTTCTCATTAATACAAGTGAGTAGCGAGCTGAACTTGCTTTGCAGGCTGACAACTCTGCTCCTGTGGGGCCATTCGCAGATTGTTCGCATTTAGATGGACTAGTTTGCGTGTCGCGTATGATGATGCATTGACAAGAGGAATTTTAATTGTGCTGCTCACTTCGCTGCTAATGATTGCGACTGTTCAAATATTGTCACTTTGATTAGGGAGGCAAATGGAATTGTTAGTTCCAAGGAGGTTGTTGCAATGTTAATCCAACACAGCAGTTGGATAATGTTGTCAAACGTTTGTTTAATTCAATTTAATGAAATTCAATCATATTTAATAATCAAACGTTTGTTTAATGCAATTTAATGAAATTCAATCATATTATCATTTTTTCTACATACATTGCATAAATTGTCATCATTTATATACAACAACAAAGACAATATCATTACAGGATACATCATTTCGATATACAGGGTGTCCCAAAATTAACACGTCACACTGACACCTGAGGTAGGGAATAAGAAAAATTTTATTTGGTGCACAAACAACACATTGAGAACTATAATATCAAATTCCTTACATCTAGAAGGCCTGCTGCGTCGAACAAGCCTAACTTGTCCATAGAAAAGTTTGTAGTAATTTTTTTTCACGATTGCTGCTCAAAGTCGCAGCCATTGTTTTTTTGTGATAATAAAGTTAAGAGAAACTATTCAGTTGTCGTTTTTGCACATGACTTTTCTACTAAATAATGTTGTTTTATCATTAAGTAACTACTAAGACATAGACGTAAAAAAAGTTAAATAAAAAAACTCTGATACAAAATTATCTAAAATTGGTGATTTTATTTAATACCTGAAATTGCTCATATCTCTAAACTCATGAAACTTTTCTACAGATAAGTTAGACTTGTTCGACCCACCTGAGGCCCACCTACCTCCGGTATCAGTGTGACGTGCTAATTTTAGGACACCCCGTATACGAGTATATCGTCGGTGGAAAGGGAAACCTGCTAAAGCGCCAAAAAAACAATTAGTGGGAAATGAAAACTATAAAGTTGTTATCGATGGTTTTATGGACTCTCTTCTTATTGTGCTGGACCTTGATTCTGCTCTTTCAAAACGACTACAATCGTGTCTCAGTGGCCTTATTGTGGCGTTTTTCCCCATAGTGGAACTGTCAACTGTAACTTTCTATTTCATTAATATTTATTTTCACAACGATGAATAATAATGTTGTTCAATTTTTTTTCGCATTCCATTATCATACTCAATGTAAAGGGTCTCCTTCCTCTCGAAGTAACTTCTGCATAATTGTATGACCGATTATCATAAATATTGATAAAAAACTTTTTAACAATCAAGCACTTAACAAATTTCCCGTTTGCCGACCAAAAATTTCATTTAACGGTCTCTTAGAATTTGTACAATGTTTTTATTATGGACTCATCATGATTGTTTACAATATGTATTCGTAGAATAATATAAGAAAAGGTAACTGTATAAGAATTAAATGTATTTACATTTTTTAGAATAGGTAGGACTTATGTACCTATGCAGCAGATGTTTCAGCGATCATAATTAATATTTACTACGAATAAACTACGTTTTACTACGTTTATTTCTACTACATTTTTGAATATTAATAAACAATACAGTTAGTATAGAAAAAAATATAGTTAGTGAATTTAATAAAAACTATTATTAACGGGATTATTACCATGTTTATTGTCGTGTTTGAGTATCCGATATTATATATATTTTTATATATATTTGTTCTAATGTAAGTGACCATGATAGTTTAAAAAGTTATATTCATAAAAACTGTTGATATGTGTAGGTATAATGTTTTCATTATTCTAAATTTACATTAGTAAGGCTTTCGTTAAGTATTTTTTTAAATGTGTCAACACCAGGGTTTCGTTTCTACATCTTCTTACTATTAGCTGTAACACAAACCAACCACCTGATTTAGATTCAACCACTAACCACTAACCAAACACTAAATAATAAACTTGCGTCCATAGAAACAAATATAACAACTGGCCCAATATTTTTGGGTCCTGCCGTAACGCCCTCGTTCCGCGAGGCGCTCGACCGGGACGCCTACGAATTTTAAAATTTGTTTATCCGCGACGCCCTCGGCCGTGCCGCCCACGGTTGTAAAAAAAAAACTTTTTTTTACTCAAAATTTGAGGAAGTACTGTTGTGAATAGAAGTGTTTTTAATTAAGTATCTTTCAACATGACTTTACGATAATTTTGTGCATCATGTTTCATTTTGTAAGTATTTTGCGCTAGTACAACAGTAAGAAAGAGTAAAAAAACATCTACCGATTTCTTTAAAAAATATCTAAATACCAGAAAAGATAATAAGGTTTACCAAAAACCCCAACACAGAGATACATTGAAAGGACACCCTTTCCATTGTATGCATTTGATTTACCTCTAAGTATACAAATTTAACTTAACGTGGTAACTCTAAATACTTTATTGTTATAATATAACACTTTATCTTAATAATTTATTTACATTTTAACTCTGTGCAAATACCTACTGTATATTATAGTAAAAACATTGTACACCAGCTGTAACACACCCAGTGAGAACTAAACCAAAATTATGATCTAGATTTAATTTCATTGAATTAATAGGTATTTCTTTAGGTTAAGAGGCACCCCAACAAAAGTTTTTCCATTACTCTCTGAGGTTGTCTCACTACAAATTATGTTTTTATTGAGAAATTAAAAAAAACTCTTTTTATTGAACGCGTCTTTCATTCTTCTCCAAGACATTCATCGAACTTATGACTAATAGGAGCCACCCAGGTTTCCAGGACCATGTCTAGACACTGGATCCACACTACATCGCAACTCGTACTTCATTACTCAAAGCCTCACTGGTTCTATTTAAGCGATAGGAAGTATTTATTTATTTCAAATTTTGTAACATAGATTACATGGCGGACTCAATAGCTGAGGCATTCTCTACAAGTCAACCATAGGGTGGTGCAGAGATAACATTGGTAGGTGCAATCTATATATATAAATAATTTTAAAATGTAGATTTTTTTCATTTTATTCTTATTGTTGCATGTTTTTCTACATCGTACATTTTATGTTTCTTAGACTTTGATAGGCGGAAGTGAACTAACATTTTTAACTAGTTGATCGGATGTATAACAAGTGAAATGTGTAAAATATTTGGCTATAAAAATTTAAAACTGAATTTCAATGAAAAATGCAAAACTCAAGAAATCAGGTACAAATGTGAACTTTCTCATATTCCATGGTTTTGTAATATAATAAACGGCCACAAATGAGTATAGCTTCCTTCCGGACGCGTTCCTCTAAATAAATTTACGTACATTATTAAGAAGTAGGCAAGCTATTTATAAAATGTTTTTGTTTTGTTTGTCTGTTTTGCTTTCACTTTCGCTTAAGCGACATATGAAATATATTGTGTTACAAAGTAAGGATCTGTAATTGGCAGTAGGTTAAGTATACAATGTAATAACTTAGTTTATAAAGTGCTGTAGATTCTATGTTCATAAATAAATAAAAAAAAAAAAAGTATAATTTTTAACGCAAATTTTGTTGCGTACAAATTACAAAAACACAACTGTTGGAAAAATTACCTCCTATAGCTTAAATAGAACCAGCAGTGAGGCTTTGAGTAATGAAGTACGAGTTGCGTTGTAGTGTGGACCAGTGTTTGCATGGGCCTGGAAACCTGGGAGGCTCTTATTAGTCATAAGTAAAGCTGATTCACTAAATTGTGATCTATGTGAAGTAGAATTAGATAGAATGTAGCATTTAAAATTAAACATCGTCGAAGATGGAGAATACCAGAGTATTTTGGCGGTACCCACCCAAATCACGCGTCACTGCACATCTTTTATATTTCTTTAGGTGAAAATATTATGTTTTATTTAGCTGCTGTAAGGAAAACAGTGTCGTACTTTGGGCTTAGAGTTTCGAACACTGCTGCCACTCTAGTCTTGTCTCTCGACCACGTTGGTCTCAAGACATATCGCTTTATATTTCTAGCATAGCATATTAAACAGTACTTTTTTTTAAATGTCTATCGGTAATCATCGCATTTCCAAATACAACCGAATATTAACTTCCATGGCCATTAATTATTACATTTGTCGTGTATTGCATTCAAAACAACGTAGTTTATTTATGTTTTGTGAACTAGACTATAGAGCTATTAAACTATAAATCATATTGTTTTCTAACCATTACATCAGATTTGATAAACCACAAATACTCGTTAAAGAATAACGATTCATCCCTAGGATGATACGCGAGGCTATTGAAATTAAAAACATCCTAATTTTAATAGAGAAGATGGTTGGAATCTACCACCAGCCTGGGATCCCATCATACAAAATATTAAATCCCAGCCCCGACACCATACTGCCAGACCAAAAGATACTGTAAGCTCTTTCTGCGTAAAACGGAACGCACCTGATTAAATTTAAATGAGGGTATACAAGTTACCAACTAATTATGAGATGACCAACACCTCAGTCTCCCTGTGACCACGGACCCTGCAAAGGGTTCGAAACGTCAGGATAAACAATAAATAAGTTATGTGTAAAATAAACGCGAGTAGATCCGTAAAAGTTGTTTCATTTCAAACTATAAATCGTCAAACAATTACGTAAGAAACAATAGTATTCCCCCTTATTCTAAAATAAATTAATTATAAGTAAAATGAGTAGTAGCAACTATATATACCTACCCTTTAACTGATAGAAATCCGACGACAGCTGAAACACGAAGTTTGCCGAGAGACGTTAAAAAATAGATGCACTGCACTTGGTTTGATTTTTAGTGCGACAGAAGGCGACAGTCTTTGAACTTGGACACGTGGAAATCTAAAGTAGATGCGAGATATCACATTTTATTAGCTTTCGTAAAATAACATTTCTGTATACACTGTTTTTCTTGTTAATTGTAGTCCTGAGACTCAAACAAACCTCCCACGAGTTTTAAAGAACTGTAAACATTTATAACGTCCAGATTTTCGTTCTTCTATTTATTCAAACGTTGTGAACAATATTTACTTTAAACAAATTAGGCAGCTTATGAAAATGAGTGCGATGAGTTAGTCTATGATTCACAAAACAAAAAGAATTTGATCGTTTGCTGGTTGTCTACTAGATTTTTGTAAATATCTCATTAGTGTTTTGTGATATATTGATATATTTTAATGAAATTAGACACGTGATCCATTTTATCGTCGAATTACTTTTAGGATGAAAACACATAAATAACTAAAAATAAATTTATAAAAAAGTATTATGTTTATGAAGTTTCAGAAGCTGTTTCTCTTTTACACTTGTCGTTTAATAGAGACAAATTTGTCAAAAGAAAGTGGTGAAACTGGTCATTAAATACCCACTCTACTAATCGGGTATTATGCAATAAATGCTGTGAACTTCACAATTGACAAAGTCTTTCACAATACATAAAGCTATTAACAATAAGTTTCCACTATTATTATAATATCAATTGATTAATAAAACTAATGCACTGTCTTTTCTGTTGTTTAATAAAATCAAAATGTTTTAACTTATCACTTATCAGTTTGGGCTCTAAAAATTAGCTTTTTTCGTCATCATCGTTATCATCAGCCAGCTATATCAGTCTTCTGATAGGCCTCTCTGAGTAAGTACACGCTATTGAGCACGATCTGCGGCTACGCACATTCAGCTCTTGCCAGACACCTTGCGAAGATGATAATGTTTACCGTTTGTTTTAGCTCTTAAGAATGTCATTTAACACTGTTTCTTTGACACCTGCAAACAAAAAAAAAACTGGCCTATAATTGAATAGAGAATAATGTACTTACTAACAACAACTGAATGCTCGTCACGAACGTAGTACTCTTGGCTTGTACTGAAACGTGCTTGGGTAAATTACAGATTACATACAGGTAGCTGTCATACACAAAGGTTATCTAAGTTTAGTTATGGACCCTTCTTGGATCACATATAGCTAGAGCATGTACGTACGGAGGTCCATGTGTACAGTTAAGTAAATAACGATATGTAAGATACATGATACTGTCATACTGCTAGGTATAGTCCTCATTGTAATCAAGTCATAACTACAATCAATTATTGATTGGTGCTGGCATAATCACCAAGATTGCCCAATGCATTGGTGCCTTCCACCATAGGAAGTGCGCTTTTGGGGTCACCGTCTTACTGTCTCTACCATTCCGTCGCGCACAAAGAAATATGGTGACTCGTTTCTTTGTAGCACTTCCAAAAGGTGGAATAGTCTACCAGAACTCGTTTTTCCTTCTTCCCATGACATGGAGTCCTTCAAACGAGGCGTGAAGAGGCACCTTGTGGGCAGGCAGGGCGAGGATGACTGATGCTGCTAAGTTTTCACGCTTCACCAGTTGTCTTCGCGTCTAGACTCCATTTCCATTTAACATCAGACCCCAGATAATCTTACAACGTAGTATTATAATAAATATTGTTTTTTTTGTGAAATCTATTATAGGTAATATTTGCTGTTTTAATTATTTTAAAGCACTAAACCAAAATTTATACGCCTTTAATTAAATCTATCTTGGAATTTAATATCGTATTGAAACTTATAAATTATTAACGTTATCCTATATTGAACTCGGCGAGGTGTACATTCAAATATACAAAGTAATAAATGTTACCGATATCTACATGAATTTCGAATGCCTTTAAAATTTCTCTTGTACTGATATTAGAACTTCGCCCTCACGTTCACAATTTAATTACAAAAAAATACGAAGCGTAATATGACGCATATAAGCACAATTTATTCTTAAGGATTTATTTAGACCGAATAAAATCAGTAACAATATTTGGATACTATATTATTCACATTTAAATAAGACTTTGATTGCGTTTGTGTTTGACTTGTATCTCTCGCGTTCTTGCTTGTCTAAGCCCACCTTTTTATTTTATTTTCTCAGCTAGAGCAAACGCTGTCTTAATCATACCTACATCAGGGCCTAAAGCGATCCCTTGTTTTTTGGAACTCTCTCCTACAGGGTTTGTGGAACTCTCTCTCCTTCTCCTACCCAGTCACGGAAAGCTCGAAGGTGGGAGAGCGAGGCCTACCCATGACCATCCCTTATCTGCCACGTTGCTTTGGGACCGCGACGGCAAGCACTTAATTCCACATCAGAGTCTTACCCTACCTAAGTCACAAATTGGTTGTAACAGCACACAGGTATATCAAGACTGGAGTAAGACGATTCGGTAAGCATGTAAGCATGGCCATAAGCAAGCCAAACTTCCAATCTAGGCGCTTTGAAGGATAAATGAGTTGTAGAGAGTAGTTCTTCTCGGGGAGGGTCCCACATAGCCCGAGAAAGTGATTGCGGTTCAAGGGCAGAAGGGTTTTAGTGAGTAGCTCGCCTTGCTTGGAGAGGTCCCACATAACCCGTGATAACGATTGTGGTCCTTAGCAGGGAGGCTAAGGGCATGACAGGCTAGGGATAGCGATCTAGGACCATCGAAGGGAAAAGGTGTTTTAGATAATTACCCCAGATCCACCGGCATATGCTACATTCAATTTCTAAAATTTCCAATGTTAAGGCGACGCATCGCTAAACAATTAATCTAATACGAAGTGTTTGCACCCCGTACCTTATAAAAACTGTTTTTTTTTCTTTCCAATTAAAACTACAAATAAGTTTTAAAAAATGAACTAGCATATTGAAGTGTGTGTTAAGACTAATCTACTAAGAAAATTTAGATGCTTAAATCGGTCTGGTTTGCCTGTAAAATGCAAATCTATGTTTTAAAAGATGTTACTTTGATATTTTTTCTCTGTTATAAAAGTTAACAAATCGTGTATCTGCAACTAGCAAAATAAAGTCAATGAAATGAAAAATCATGTCATCAAATATCACATTCATAATGTTTTGTAATTGTTGGGAAAAATCAAGCTCCCCGCCACGTAAATTTCCAATGCGTCGTCGCCTAGAAAGAGGTTACAAAATGGTTGGCTGTCACTAACAATATTTATTAAACACGTCTGAACCTAAGTTTATCCGGCACAAAAAACCGCATGTAATTTAGTTTAGAGGTCCGAACATCAATTATTTTAATGTGCAAGCTAAGTTTGAGTAAGGTCGCGGTCACGCGTGTTACCCTAAATAATATTTTAGTATGCCATTCTTTATTTCATAAAGGGTATGTGTATAAAATACCCAAGGGTTGGTGGTCAGACCCTGGAGGGATCATCTCTTGAATTTATTTGCTGGCTTCTGTAGTTAATCACAATGTGTACGTATTTTACGTTGTTCTCCTTCTATTTGTCATTTATTTATTTTTCTTTGTTATTTCTCTGAAGAAGCGCTCGACTCGATCTGGAGATTCTAGGTTTAATTCCGGATAGGGCAAAGCGGGCTTCGGATTTATTCCGGCTTCGTGATCACCAACCCGTATGTTTGTCAAGAATGGTGTTCTAACCAATACTTATCAATTGTAGCGATGACTATATAAATAATGAAGGCATTTGCCCAGCTGTGGGAATAGCCTACTTATGCTTACTTGTCTGAGCCGTTCAAACTTGCCCTTTAGAAAAGGCAAGAAGGTCACTCGGTGATGAGGGATTACTCGATTGCAACAACATAGCAACTTGTGCTTTGCGGGTTCTGAAGCCTTGTATAGTTATGCATTCATAAATAGCCTGTATTTTTATTTGCCAGCCTTTATAGTAACTAGTTTACAGTTTATAGTACTTAGTTTGACTGTGTTAGACAAACTTTGAGCCATCATAGTTCCGCAATTCCGAAATTAAGTTTAAGGCGACGCACCGCTAAACAATAAATCTCATACGTTTTGATACGAGCGTTTGCGCCCCGTACCATAAGAAAAACTAGTTTTTTTTCCTTCAAATTAAAACTACAATTTATTTAAAAAATATGAACTACAATTTTGAAGTGTGTGTTAAGACTAATCTACTAAGAAAATTTAGATTTTAGAAAATTTAGAGGCTAACCAGACCGATTGACGGTCTGGTTAGCCTGTAAAATGCAAATCTATGTTTTAAAAGAGGTTACTTTGATATTTTTTTCTCTGTTATAAAAGTCGACAAATCGTGTTTCTGCAACTAGCAAAATGAATTCAATCAAATGAAAAATCATGTCATCAAATATCACTTTCATATGTTTTGTAATTGTTGGGAAAAATCAAGATCCCCGCCACGTAAATTTCCAATGCGTCGCTTTAACATACTTTAGCGTTTTCGCATTTCGGGTTTTATACAAAAAAAAGATTTAACTTCCTACTTAAAGAAATAATAAATTACTTTCGGTTGAGGAAGGTGTTTAGGTTAGCGATTTTGAAAGTTAACTAACTTCCGCAACGTCGGATTCACGGATAGGTGACCAAATTAAAATAATTATCACAAACTCCTCCTTGCTTCTACTGTTTATTGTTGTAAGATGGTAGCCGTTAAACTAAAAATATTTCTCGTTGTACTAAAGAAACCAGAAACAAAATGTTCGCTGTTACTTTGCTGTCGCTTCTAGTTCCTTTGCTATCTGGGTTACCAACAACTATTTTAAATGCTGACCTGAATGATGCTGTGATTATGTCTTTTTATAGCATAAAGAAAAATGTATTTTCGTTTTTATTTACTAAATGTTGTGTAATATTCTGTAGCTTGTTGTGTACATTATTTATGGACTTGTCTAGACTAGCATAATGTCAAGATTTGTAATGACTCAATCAATGACTTTTGTTTCACAATAGGTATTCTGTATATTAACGATGAATATTATAGTGAATGAATGATAAACTAATAAGTTTCGCCATATACTAACTCATCGGTCAAAAATGTATAGATTGAAAAGCTCGCCAATTATTGTAAAGGGGATAAAATTGGTTATAGTTTAGTTATAACGATTTTTCAACCTGAACGCCAAGAAAAAATACAGTTATATGGCGGAACTTATACAGGTAGATACATCATGTAATTGCTTCACTGACTAAGTAGCCCTGCTACAAAAACATTGATTGTTGTGAGAGAAAATATATGATAATATGCGATTAATTAATTATTAAATATCCTGATCATCCCATCCAGAAAGCTAACGCTTGTGTTAGAAATGAGTTACCAATAGTCTAACGGATCTACGGAAATTGAACCACGACTTCTCGCATTCAACCCGAGTCTATATCCACTCGGCTACCGACACGCTTCAATTCGTATTCCTTACACAACGATGGAACTACATTCTATCACATAATAAGGATACTGCAGAAGGTAAGCTATTGATATTGTTACCCTATTTTCTTGATGTTGTTACACTATTTTCTTGATGTTGTTATACTATTTTCTTGATGTTGTTTCCCTATTTTCTTGATGTTGTTACCCTATTTTCTTTATAGTAACTTTAAATTATTTAAGTACTTATTAAATGTATTCAGTTAAGAGTATTGTGAATGTAGTCGCATTATGACAAACCTTAGTGGTTAAACAATGCGACTAAAAACATAATTGTTATTATGCTTGTTTTATTATGGTAATAAATAAAAAATAAAAAAAATAAAAATAAAATATGCTTCATACGAACGCGCTCAATGAACGCACACATATACAACCTCTCATTGACATGTACTATGGCGGCCACATACGCTTTACTAGTCTCTAAAGGCGAAAATCATTTGCACCGCGTCGCTCGCTTTTAATATAAGCCACAGCGGCGGCGGCGATGCGCGTGCACGCGATTTGTTCTTCAAACCGGTAAAACCTTTAAGACCCCCATAGTACTTTTTTTTATATAGTTAGCTCGGCAAATGACTGCATCCCACTTGATGTTAAGTGGAAATGGAGTCCAGACGCGAAGATAACTGGTGCAGCGTGGAAACAAACGTAGCATCAGTTAACTTCACTCTGCCGGCCCACAAGGTGCTTCTTCACGCATCTCTTGAAGGACATATCATAGAAAGGAGGGAAAACGAATGCTGGTATAGACTATTCCATCTTTTGGAGGTGCGACAAAGAAACGATTCACCAAATTTCATTGTACACGGAATAACGCAACACTGCGCTCGAACTGTTAAGAGTTGTACCAAGATTCCGTGTCCGTAGAGCGTCTTTCTGTGCGTTGTTCGACCACGGTAGGTATGTATGAAGCTTTCTTTCTGCAGTCTCCTTACTTTGTGATTCTAGGTTCTTAGCTATTATACAAGGAACGTAGTAACAATCCGATACATAATGCTCCATATTTAATAGGCATACATCTTTATATCCTGTTAACACCCAGCATAAGTACGCTCAAATATTCTAGTTGAAATTACGTAGGTAATAACAGTTCCTGTATTATTGCTCCCTCGTGTGTAGTTTAGAGGAATATACTTGACTGAATATACTGACAAGTAGACTTGCTATAAAACTATTCATCCCTCTCTTTATTTGTACTTGCTAGAGTAACTTTTATTCCAGATATGTTTAGATATAAATGCAGCTTGGATTTTATTGTTTTCAATGCTTTGACGACGAAAAGTACTATCTATATAGGTATAAACTAAACATGCTTACATGTTTAATTGACTTAATAAAATCCAAACATACTTTTTAAAACAAAATTGAATTAATTAAATTTATGAGTTTGAAAGAAGAAAGACCTTTTTGATATAGCGACAAAAACGAAAAAATATTGTTTTTATTGGAAACATGCTGTCGAGGGACCGAAACCATTTTAAAAGATCTGACGAATCCAAAATACTCGCAAAGAACAACGATTCATCCCTCGGGTGATACGCGAGGTTATTGAAATAAAAAAGACGGTCTGAATTCACCGCCTGCCCGGAATCCCAGAACACAGTTTATTCAATCAAAAAAATACAAGATACTGTAAAACGGAACATAGCCGATTATATAATAAATATATAATATATAATATAATACAGTTATATTATATATTAAATATAATATAACTATATTATAATTCTCCGTGCTTCGGAAGGCACGTAAAGCCGTTAGTCCCGGCTACATTAGCAGTCGTTAACAACCACCAACCCGTATTGGGCCTGCGTGGTGGTTTATGGCCCGTTCTCCCTATCCATCCATAGGAAAGGCTCGTGCCCCAGCAGTGGGGACATAAAAATGAGCTGATGATGATGATAATATAGTTAAACTAAATTAAGTCTCCCTCTGCGAGGCCTTGACAAAATTTCTACGAGTATCATGCATGACACTGAGGAAAGTCAGTAACCAAAACCTTTTTTTCATTTTTTAGACTGTGAAAACTCGTCTTCCGAGTACCAAGGCGCCTAAAAATGCGCGGATGGTTATATGTGGTTCTTCTTTCCAGCGGGAACACCCGATATTCCGATTTTCACGAATCCGAACTATTGTAAATTAACTCAAGTTCATTTCATTACAGTAAACTCTGAAAATCTTAACGTACCAAAAAATACCCTTTTGTCCACGTTCGTAACTGAATTTTCATAACCAATTATGAACATGGACTTTTTTTCTTGCTTTGATAACCAGCTACTAAAAACTGTTCATTTTCTATTTAAATTTATTAAAAAGCTGTCTAATTTACGAAGTGACATAAGCTCTTATAATTTAATTACGCGTAATGTGCGGTAGAGACTGTGTGATATGATAACACAACCTCTTTGTTATTCGAAGTGTGAAATGGAAATGTCTCCATAAGCGACGCCGCCATAATAGGCTCCTGAAAAATCTGTTAACGTACAATATGGCAAATTGACTTACGGTCCCGTCTGACAGTAAAAGATCACTGGAGCATTACCATTGGAGCATTATTATTAATTTAATTTAATTTATTTAGTTTACATTATTACTTTCTAATCTTTTATTCTTTGAATAAATAATAATGTAAAAACGTACAATAGCATTACTTTGTAACAATTGTTTGTAATCTAGCATGCTGTTAACACTATAGAAGGGTAGTATCTTATTCTAAACTGTTTTTTTTTTCAAATTGTATTGTAATGTTATGATATCTACCTGTTTGTGTTGCAAATAAATCCTACTAATATTATAAACACGAAAGTTTGTAAGTATGGATGGATGTTTGTTACTCTTTCACGTAAAAACTACTGAATGGATTTGGATGAAATTCAGCAAACAGATAGTTTATAACCTGGATTAACATATAGGATACTTTTTATCCCGATATTCCCACGGGAACGGGAACCACGTGGGTGAAACCGCGAGCGGCCGCTAGTAAATAAATAAATTACTTATTGTAGCACCGTGGTTATAAATTACGTATTGCCAATCTTAGTATCTCTTTGCCCAAGTTTATTTCAGTTATTAAGGTAGTGGTACCAATATCCGACAGGAATTGGTACCACTACAGCGATCGACATTTTTTAACTAAAAACATAAGCAACAATTAAATACAGACAGACCACATGCTCCCTAGCTGTCCTCCACAAAAATTTCAAAAAATTCTATAGGGGTCAGCAGCCTATCTCTGACTTTATTAACAACTAGCGGCCTGTCCCGGCGTCACACGGGTGGACATTTCCTTTTTAATATAGCCTATGTTACTCAGCGCCAATGTAGCATTCTAATGGTTAAAGAGCTTTTTAAATTGGTCCGGTAGTTTTTGAGTTTACTCGTTGCAAACACACAAAAATACAAAAAAATATATATATAAAGCTTTCCTCTTTATAATGTTAGTATGATATGACTAGCGGCCCGTCCTGGCTTCGCACGGGCGGACATTTCTTTATTAATATAGCCTATGTTACTCAGCGTCAATGTAGCATTCTAATGGTGTAAGTATTTTTTAAATCAGACCCGTAGTTTTTGAGTTTATTCGTTGCAAACATACAAAAATACAAAGCATTCGTCTTTACAGTATTAATTATGATATGACAATTAAATACAGACAATTTAATTTCAATTAAATTAATATTATATTTGGTGACGAAATGACGACGAAATGGTATTGGTGAATACTACTACTTTATTGCATTCAATAATGTTTACACAATAAGATGGTAGGTTTAAGACGAAACACTGCAATGCCATCTACTGCTTGTTGGCAGAAATATGTAGATACTAGGAAAAGTCCTAGTGTCATCAAACATAACATTAATTTAATTGAAATATCATATTTTATTATTGCAGTGTTGCCTAAAGAGGCATTTACACGTTATTCATGATACTGACATCCATAACCATGCTCATGTGGCTTTATTATTTGGACTATATGAAAAACGTAGTAAATAACATTTCTTTATCAACGATTAAGATGATCAAACCAATATCGTAACGAGATAATATTTAAGTACTAGCGAGATAAAGGCTTCGCTGGCGCTGCGCTTTGCCGAGTCTCTGCAAATGCTATTATCCGATGAACGGTTAGACGTAATTATATCAGACGAAAAAGCTTGCTTCCGTTAAAACCATTATGAAAATTAGTATATAACATAGTGAGGGTTTTATGTCTTAGTCAGGATATCTTGCCGGTTAGGGTTAATGTTTAATGGTGGCATAATTATGAAAAATTCCTAAACATTTGTCGAATCAAATCTGGTGAAACTTCCTTGCCCGAAGGACTTGCAAAAGTTGCTTAATTTGTTCGATAGCAACCCGAAAACGCTGTAGCCGCGCCAACGAGAACCTCTTTTAAATGCATTTCCTTAAAAACCTATGTAGGTATACCGGTTGCCTTGGTTGTAATGGCTTAAAATGGTAGCAACCTTCATCAGAAATCGAGTAATAATTAATAGTAAACTCGGAAACTATCTCAAAATTGTATGCCAATTCAAACAGCTGGCTGAGACTCACTACCGATCTGTACGCTCAGCAACTTATCAAGTTTCATCATGATCGGATTAATAGAATAGGAATGCATGCGGGACACACAAAGAAACATCCACAAAGCATTCATTCATATGTTTCTGTGTACAAGTTACATCAATTATTGTGTTACTAGTGCTACCGCCCACATTTGAAATGTATTGTACATTACAAGATGGCGGGTTATAAAGAACCTATTCATATAAAATATAC
The DNA here is from genome assembly GCA_947562085.1 of Eudonia lacustrata. Classification (NCBI taxonomy): domain Eukaryota; kingdom Metazoa; phylum Arthropoda; class Insecta; order Lepidoptera; family Crambidae; genus Eudonia; species Eudonia lacustrata. Next base: position 9,707,903 of record OX387320.1, read on the forward strand.
ATGACGTATATACAGACGAGTTAAGAATCTCTTTCTTTTTTGAACTTGGTCCAAATAGAAAACAAGTGGAGAAAGTTTATGTAAGTAATACTATAACCATTAAATTATTAAATAAAGTTGAGTTACCAATGTCTTTCAAAATCCTTATTAGTGTCCCCCTTGTCCTTTTAAAAAAAAGAAAAAAAAATCGTTTATTGTGTTATTTATTTTAATTGCAGAAGCACGGACAACTGAAACCGTTGTAACCTTTCCTTTATGATTTGTGTCGTTTATTCTTTGTTGGAGATCTTATATTATAGTAGTTTATGCAACTGTCATATAATGAAGGGTATTAAAACACGAGTGTGAGTTTATGAAACGAGCGCAGCGAGTTTCATAATAGTAACGAGTGTTTTAATACCCGTGTTATATGCAGTTGCATACACTACTTTATTTTCACTAATGAAATTAGTCAAACAACAAGAGTAAAAGCTGACAATAGTTTATTTATAATAATTGTTCAAATTTTGGATGGTACAATTTTGAAAGTTAATGTTAATTATTGATCCAGCAGCTGTAGCGGTCGCGGGGCAAGCAGTAGAGCTCGTAGAGGGAGTTTTTGAATTTGAATTTGAAGTTGGAATATTTATAATTACTTCATTCGTCTTGTTTTCTATACTGTTCAAGATAGTATTTGAGACTTGAATTTTATTCATTAAAGACTCATCAATGTAGCTTTCAGCCACAGTAGAAGACTTCCACCCCCCGTGTCGTTTCAGTGCGGTCAAATCACCACCGCTATCTATGAGAAGGGTCGCCGAGGTGCGCCGGAAGCAATGCCCCGTGTACAACGCTGGGTTAGGCAGATTCAAAAAACTTGCGATAGTTTTTCCCAGAGCACCAAATTTATTAATACCAGTTCTTTGATCGACGCACTTCCCCGATCTATAGCTCAAGAAAAAGGCAGGGTTTCGACAGGGGGTGGGTCGAAGTTCCATGTATTTTTTACATACGGCATAGCAGTTGCCCGTCACAACGAAAGAACGATCTATTTTCGTTTTTGTTTTCGAAACTTTCACCATGATTGTACTGTCGTCTATGTTAGAGACTTCATCGAACTGGATGTTGTATAGCTCTTGCCTTCGGCATGCCCCCATTATGCCGAAGATTAGTGCAACCTGTAACAATAAACGATATAATAAGCTTGAGGTACATAGCCAAGGCAAAAACTATGATTTATGAAGTAGTAAAGTGTAGGTACCTACTACCTAATTTATACACAAAGCGCTTAAACGGAGTGTCTAGATAACTTGCGTGTGTAGTACGTAAGTACTAGGTAGATTAAATAACAGAACTAAAATACACTTACCTTTTCAAAAAGATACAAAATATCTGGTGAATCTTTCAGGAACATCTTTATTTGACCTGATGTAAACGTCAAGGACTTTTTTTCCTTGTGTCCTTCTGAACTGCGTTTCAGGAACGCTATGACTTTTGAATACTTCGTGATATCAATATTGTTGTAGATACTCAGTGTGGACTTGAGCATAGAATATTTAGCCCACATAGAAGATGGCTTGAATTTGTCGGAGAGGTCTTTGAGATACACAAGAATGACATTTTCAGAAAATGATGTAGTTTTCTTTTCGATCTTCCATGCCAAAAAGTTATTATATTCTTTTTCATATAATTTTCTAGATTTTTCTGGCAAAAGATTGTGAGTTACTTTTGTTGCCAATTCTAGAATATCCGGAGGCGTACAAATATCATCGTCGCTGTCCATTTTTAACTTTTAATTTGTATTTTAAAAACAAAACACATTGCGAAACATTAAATTTACGCGTACGTGTATTGTCACAGTGAACTTGCCGCCATTAAAATCTAACCAATGAGAGCGCAGCTGCGCGCGCAGGGCCAATCAGAAGCAAGCGCGCGCTGTTCTTTTTTTATTTAATTGGCACAAGATCTTACCAAAGAGTTTTGTGTATGTAAGTTTAGTAGTTTCGACGAAGTTTTCACGTATAACCCAACTGTTTTCAAAAGCCAGCCTAATATCAAAATTTTATACAACTTGTATGAGGATTTTGACATAAGGCTCGCCAGGTTAATTGGTCGCGTTTTATTGATGTTATAATGAGATTTTACGATATCGATGTGGATATTATACCATCATGTGAAATTGCTTAAATTGAGTGTTTTGTTGTCTGCGCTATAACAGTAGTAATTATAAGTCAAGTATTGGAAACATAAGTAGAATGTTACAAGATTAGTGTAGATAAAAAAATAAACCTACATCTTAATTTTATCCAATACTATAATTATAAGTATTTTATAAGTATTTAATTCAGCTTCAATGTAGCAATTGGCACTTAAAATAAAAAGGCTACTAATGTTGATGATGAATGATACATATTCCTGATCGTCTTTCCATCCTTTCTGGATGCCTCCTTCCTGGAAACCTCTTACCCACCTAGTATATAAATCATCATTATGATATGTTCTTTGAACACAACAACGACACAACAAGGAAAGTGCCACACTACATAATTATTGCAATATTTTGCCATATCTCGGCTTTCCGTATTTATAGGGTTCTTAACCTTTAGGGAAGTAGAGACAGACGTAAAACCAGCCTTTTATACCTTATTACTTGGAGGGAATCCCGCGATTTACTTTCCGGTTGAGTGCAAAAACTCTTGTTGGTTGTATATGTTTATTTGTTTTGTATATGGTAGTGTATTTTTATATATTATTTAACTATATTAATGAGATATTCAATAATAAGTATAATAAACAATCGGCCAACAAAAGAATAAACATTATTGACTTAATAACTATTTTATTAATACTAGACTTCGTCACACACATTATGAAGTATATTATGTAGTTACAAAATAACATTTTTCTAAAAAACTCAACCAGCCGCAGGAAGCTCGATTGGGAATCGAACCCACGGCCTTTGGATAACCGGTTCAATGCTCCGACCGCTGAGCTACCGAGGCCCCAGACTACTCATTGAATTTTTCTAGTAGTTTGTGATTTACGTGCAAGCCAAAGGTATTAGTTCACTGTGAAGTAACTACCCTCACAGTTTTATCTTCTAGCTATATATGTAGCATTGTTAATGCAAAATGCAAAATAATATAAATATGAAATATATAATTTAAATTGTTATTGATAATTGCAAAGTAACGTTGCTCCTTACTAAATCTAAAAAGATATGATTTCAAAATCTTAATGCTGGCGTTTATTAGCACTTTGGATCTAATTTCATATTCTATTTAGGTACTCGTATAAAATATAATTACGCTACCGAAATAACAAAATATTTTGGGTGTATTCAAAATTACTCCCTTACGTCTCCTTACGTCGGGTGTGGTTTTCAATAATTTGAGAGCGTTTTATAATTAGTTACTTGAATGAAAATGAAAAACATTTAAATAAACACATTATTACCAAAAACATTGTTTGTTTCCCAAATAAAGAAAAATAAAAATAAATAAACTAGTTTCTGAGAGGTAGTCGCTAGGAATAGAGCTCTTTTTTCTGGGCTGCTGTTGCGGTTCGTTCGAGTCGCCCGGGGGTCTACATAAGGCTGTATTTGGGCGGGCGAAGCTGAGGAGGAGCCAGGACTTAGGATAACGGCAGCCAAAACCGAAGCAAGAAATCGGAGGCTAACCTGCGTTTCTCATTACCCTGGAAACAGATTGGGTCCACTCTCCTTTTTTATGATGGGATAGTGATGTGAATGTCTGCACTTCCTGCGAAGGAAAAAAAAAGGAAAATAGGAAAATTTCCATTCGGATGGCGACGGTAGTCGTCACACCATCTTGAGAGGAAGAGTGGCGACATTGTGTGCGCAAGCTCTAGAGAGTGGTCCGAATTCCCGATCCGATCCGAACCCCTCGTAGAATCTAGTAGGGCACGGGAACACGCACTAGTGCGTGATACCGTCCCCTCTGGAAAACCTCCGAAGGTGATTCGTTTCATACGGCTTGAGGAAAAAAAAGCCCGCCAAATAAGCCCGATAAAGCTGAAAATGCCGTATGAGGCAATCAGCAAACTATATCGAAAAAAAATTCCCAATTCTTTCCTATATATGCGAGAGTTTGTATTTTACTCGGTGCGAGTACGACAGAGTAAAAAAAAATAAAAAAATATTTTTTATACAGCTTAGGCTACAAATAGGTAGTTCTTATAAATGTCACTACGCCATCGTTTCGTAAGGCACTATCCACGTGCCCTTAGCGTGTGAAGTAAATGAAAAAAATATATAAATTAACCGGTGAAAGTCGAACGTTTATGATTAACAAGTTAATTAATGGGATCAGGCGTTATTTTGTGGAAATCCATGGTACAAATAAATGAAATTGAAATAATATATGTTAATTCCGCTAAATCGTCGTAATCGTAACCGTCGTCGGTGCGCAGCTCTCGACCAGTCAACAGCTCCTGAGCATGTTGGGGTTATCAGAAACACGTGTCGGTGTTGGTGTGCATGTTCGCTTGCATCCATTGTTTCTTCTGCATGTGCATATATTTTGCGGGCGGAAGGGCGGTGCATGCGTACTGCAAGCTGGATAAACGAGTGATTTAGCGGAATTAACACTACATATTATTTCAATTCCATTTATTTGATTAAATAGTGTTTTTCAAAAATACAGTTTTGAGAATTTTTATTCAAAACCAACTATTTACAGTTACTAACTACTTATTTATAATAATTAAAATATACAGCAACCTTAAATTTGTTTTGTTTTAAACATGGTTTTCCAGAGCACACTTATTTTAACAAAAATAAATTGATAAAATAAAAAGACACTTGACTACTTCGTTTTTGAGTATTTAACAAAACTTGCGTGTGCCATATGGTAGAACTCTTTCTAGAATCCGACGGGATGGTAACAACCAAACAGTAAAACAAAACAATAATAAGCAGCACTGTTTTGCATTACTGTATATGGTTAAAAATATTAGATCTAGTGAAATTACAGAGTATAAAACCATAAGATATCATAGATATCGATCATCGAAGTTATTCGACAGAGAACTAAGGTCACTGACATCGCTCGCAGAATCAGCATCTTGAAGTAGAAGCAGAAGTCTGCAGTATGCAGAAAAACCGACTGCGTTGTAGCAGACATGTCGTTTTGGCAAACGCAGTGTAGTGTAGGACGGTGGACCGACGACTTAAAGAAGATGGCGAGCGTAGATAGTTGCGGACTGCGTAGGACTGGGAGGGTTGGTGCTCTTTAGGGGAGGCTTACGTTCAGCAGTTGATGGCAAAAGGCTGAAGAGAGAGAGAAAGCCATAAGAACTGAAACTTCAGCAACGCGCATGTGCTATAGCCTTGGTGTAGCAAGCGTCCATGGGCAGCGGTGGCCGCTTGCCTCAATCAAACACAGAAAGTTTTTTGCTAAAACGTTTGTCGCTACAACGTCATTCGAAACTGCGGACCCAACATAGAGAAATGTATTTACGTTGCATAAATTTGACGACCTCCTTGGTCGAGTGGCTTGCACACCGGTTTTCATGGTATCGCCATCTCTGAGGTCCCGGGTTCGATCCCCGGTCAGATCAATTTAGAGATACCTGTTTTTCTAAATTGTTTCGGGTCTGGGTGTTACATATGTATAATAAGTATGTTAAGTATATCAAGAATGTTTATCCGTTGTCTAGTTAACCATTTCTCGAGTTTCTTAATGAAGCTTTTCTTGGGGCTAGATAATTGGTGTGAGTGTGGGAAACATTTATTTATTATTTATTTTATCAAATTCAAAGAGTATAACCCCAAAGTAAGGAGACTGCAGCACACTGTAAGCTTTATACAAACGCGCTAAAGCAACGCCAACGCACACATATACAGGTTGTTCGGTAATACCTGTACAATCCTGAATATGGCAGACAGGGTACCAGTGAATGGAACCCCGGAAAATTATAAACATACCTGAAAAGCCGAAAGCCATATAGCCAAGATATTGAAGTGTTTTGTTACTAAGGAAAATTGCAAAGTTACAACCCTAGATCCAGCAGATACATTGTTCTTGGCCGTCAAACTCATGGTCCAAAAGAAACAGAAGTCAAAACATTTAAGGGTTAATCAAAAATAAAGTAATAAAGTTAATTTGAGTTTATGTATGGAAAAGTACATCTTTGTTTGGTTGCATGGCTATGTTTCGGGATTATACACCTATTACCAAACACCTTGTACAACCTTTTACGTACGCGGAATCTTGCAACAGCTGTGTCCGAATTGGTTTGAGATGGTCTGAGATTCCGTGCCCGTGAGAAGGTCTACGTGCGCATTGCTTTAGCGCGGTATGGTATTAAGCTCACCTTTTAGGGTTTTCTTATTTTGTGGAATAACTATTTGTAGTGTCAATGTTTATATAATTTTTAACGCAAATTTTGTTGCGAACAAATTACAAAAACACAAATGTTGAAAAAAAATTTTTTTTTATTATTTATTTGAAGTGTCCTCTATTTAAGGAGTTATAATGAACTAATCTTAGCTCCTTGGTAGGCGTGTGGCGTGACCATCACGTCCGTACGCTTCAACGCTTCTCTGACAAGTTACATCAATACAAATGATATTCAAATACACTACACTTTCAATTGCGTCAAAAAAACTTACTGAAAACACAAGTCTTCAACATTTTTATTGAACATGCAATTAAGTCACTGATTACTTAGTAATAATAGCTTGTGCGTCAATTTGATGTTTTGCTCGTTTGAGTTTTTGTTATGTGTCTGCCGACATACTTTGGCGATTTTTTTCGATATGTTTATGCGGCACGTTTTTCTTCTAATTAGCAGACATAGTGACATTACCATTTTTAGGGTTTCGTAGTCAACAAGAAACCCTTTATAATTTCGCCATGTTTGTCTGTCTGTTCGTCCAAAGCCTAGCTCACAGACTCTTAGTACTAGAAAGCTGTAATTTGGCATGGATATGCATATTAATCACGCCGACAAAGTAGTGAAGTAAACTTTTGAAAAATATTTTTTTTAGGTTACCTCCCCTACACGTGAAGTGGGGATGTATTTTTTTTTCTTGTCTACCCCATAGTGTGGGTTGTTGTTGGATAGCAATTTAAAAATATTGCGGGTTTGTGGAAACAGATTTTTGATTGAGGTATCCGTTTGTGAACTATTAAGCTTGAAAGTGCAAAATTTTGTTAGAGTCAAGTGTCGTCGTCGTCGTCGTCCCCCCCCTGCCAGCCAAATGGTTGTTTTTGGATACGTGAAAAAATTCACGGTAGTTGTATATATGACAAAGTTAAAAGGAATCTATCACAGCTAAGTAAGCTTTACAAGTTTACGAGTAACAGTCGACCAACTTATAAAATGTACTTGGCGCAGTACAAATTCCTCATTAGGAAATACTTAAATAACGTTGTCAGGTGTGTGAAACCGGTAGTATCCGCATTGTTGAGATGGGCTATGAAACCCTACACTGCGCGTGGCCCAACACGCACTTGGACGGTTTTTTTTATAATAATATTTATCTTGGGATATTTTATAGTATTTTAATATTCATGCTTTACATAGTAGGTAAGTTTCGGTAAAATTTTATTAGCATCAGTAACTGCCTTGACATCTGAATACATTAAAAAATAGATAACAGATACATTATATTTGCTAGATACTAAGTTTGTTGCTTTTAGAATGAGAGCTATTGAGCATTTTTATAGAAGTTTAGGGTGCATAATTTTAAATTTAACAAATGAATTTTATAACGTTTATCAACATGTAAATGTCAAATATTTTATTCAAACATACCATACTCGGCAATTTAGAGAATATCTTTAGACTTGAAATTAATTTACCCAAATCTAGGCTTGCGCAAATTCTTTTTATTAGTTTGGGAAGATGTCCGTCCGGAGTTGCGCGAAACAAAATCAATTAGGTAGTCACCAACTCTTCGGTGGCAAAGAGCTCGGCCCGTTACCCGAAGGTCCCGGGCTCAATTACCGAGTCAGGGAGTGTAGTTCGAATTTTTCGATGCATAGCCCGAGTTTGTGATCACCAACCCGCATTTAGCAATCGTGGTGATTAAGCCATTACTCACGCATTAATTGTAGTGATGAATTGATTTCAACGATGTAGGTCTTTTGCCCAGCAGTGGGACTGTTATAGGGTTATTCTTTTACTTTCTTTTATAAAAAATAGTAATACGTAAATCAATTTATCGCAAATATATAAATTGTTTTGAAACAGGCACCTGAATCAGCTCTGGTATCTGACTGACCTGAATCTGAAGCTTCTGGTATTTTTTATATTTTTTTTATATTTACAGTCTGGATGGCCGCTGCCCATGGACATCAGCAACATCAGAGGTGTTGCTTTTGTGTTACCGACCTGAGAAAACCTCGGATGGCAGCTCACTCCAAAGCTTGGTGGTACGTGGAATGAGGCTCCTCTAGAAGCGAACCGTTCGAGCGAGCAGCGGCTCCAGGAAGGGTGCGTGTGCCCTGTTCCGATGGCGAGCGGTGCGATGGTAGGAGGAGGAAGTGGGCACCAAATCAAAAAGTTCCTCAGAGCATTCTCCAATATACAGGCGGTAGAACACACCCAACGAGCCGATATCACTACTCAAGGCTAAGGGTTCTAACCGGTCTGTGAGCTTGGGATCATTGACCAGTCGAGTGGCACGTCTCTGCAAAGATTCTAGGGGGTCAAGCTGGCATTTAGGAGCCCCGGACCAAAGGTGAGAACAGTACTCCATGTGAGGTCTAACTTGGGCTTTGTACAACTGTAAAAGCTGGTTAGACGTGAAGTACCGTCTCGCTTTCCTAAAAACTCCTAATTTTAGTGATACCATCTTCGCTTTGTCCTATAGATACTTGCGGAATTGCACATCACTGGATATGTCAACACCAAGGATCCCAATGCTGCTTGAGATGTTAAGTGGAGTGCTCTGGAACTGTTGTGCTACGACAAATGGATCCTTTTTGGCGGTGAACACGCAAACCTGTGTCTTCACCACCTGTGTTTGAACCAGATTCAATCCACCCCATCCTGAGACCCGGTCCAGGGAGTTCTCGACACAAAAAGTGGAATAAGATAAGAAAAACATTTATTTTGCTAAACATGAGCTCAAGTAAATGACAGCTCTCTTTTGACATGTTTGGCCATTAAGTGTAGGTAAAATATAATATAAAAGGTGTTAACTCAGCCACAAAATCCGGAAAGTCGGTTGTTTAGTTTGCTAATTATGAATGAAAACCCCAATATTTTAAAGCCAGAGACAATCGTAAGCCAACTTCTTCAAATTATGCTTTATTTCTCCGCAAGTTTAGAGGCACATCCAAGGCTCATACAATGGATTCTAATCGTGATGCTATGAATACTTTATGCTAAAATGCACTGAAGATAGAGTAGCAATTGCAATATTGCAATTTTGTTTCTTGTCCTTCATCATCTGCGACGTCCCACTTCTGCGGTAAGTAATTCTCGTAATAGCATATAAACAGGCCATAATTACGTTTTTACAGCTATCTCAATGCTGCGATTGGGTGGGTTTTCTCGACTACCATCTTACGATGACAACTGGACACCACTGAACGTGATTCTAAAGCATAGAAAGACTTGAAGTACTTTTAATTTAATTACCCATCCAGTGACTTCATCGGGGCGGATACGGGACGGATAGGGACAACGGGCCATAAACCACCACGCGGGCCCAGTGCGGATTGGTGGCTGGTAACGACTGTTAATGCATGCGGGAAACAGCTTTACGTGCCTCCCGCGCGCGGAGGAGCTCGAGATTATACATTTTTGGTGTCCAATCCGAGGAACGACCTTTGCGAAAGTCCTAAACAATCGCAGCCCAGGTGCGGTAACCACATTACTCCATCCAGTGACTTAACATTGCATAACATGTACATACGCCTGCACATGAACCTATTGAAAACTGTGAAATTTCTTCAATAAATGTTCAACCATGATGTCATCTATATATTAATACGTGAAGCAAAAACTTTGTACCCCTTTTTTACGAAAATTGCGCGGACGGAGGAGTATGAAATTTCGCACACTTATAGTTTTTATAGAGAAAGTTATCCGAATGTTGATATTTTTTCTTAAATTATGCATAAAAATACATTAAATCAATAAAACAAACATTACACACACTACCATGTATTTGACACACATGCATATATATTTGACACACACACGCATTTAAAATATTTTCAAAATTTCAAATAAGGAAGAGGAGCGCCCGGAATCTGTCAATGCCAATTCAAACTCACATTCTATCTTTTTAATTTTTCATTGCTTAGGATACAATCCGTGCAGCCTTAATAAAATTACGGTTGAATTTCGACCACTGGGCGACCACTAGTATACATAAAAAGTCTATTGAGGAAATTTCACAGGTTGTGGTACTCTCATGTGCAGGCGTGTAGGTACGGAGAAGGCAGCAATACCAACGCCTTTTCCATCCGGTGGGAAACCAGCGCGGTCCAAGCCCTAGGGGGGGCTTCGACCGTGCATTGCACAGGTCCCCACTGAAGGCCGACGCCCCGTATGTCCCGGCGCGTCGGCGACCCGTCTCACCAAATGACGGGTCAAGTGTGTCCACCTATCGTTTTTGAGGGCGGTCACTCGCCCCAGTTAGGGGCGGAAGAGGGGCTCGCCCATCTTTAGGGCGAGCAGTCACCGACGGGGTTGTGGAAGTGTCCGAAAGGGTTCCCATGACATCGTCAGGCTCCACCATTCACCACCACCACCGTCAAAAAAAAGAAGAAAAAAAAGACGTGTAGGTACAATCGCAATCCGAACGAACTAGCCACTGACCGCCCGGTTCTTTATCCCATTCCATTCCTTAATGACGACCTCCTTGGTCGAGTGGCTTGGTGTCGGGTTGGTGGTGGGTTCGATCCCCGGTCGGATCAATTTAAAAATACCTGTTTTTCTAAATTGTTTCGGGTCTGGGTGTTTCCTATGTATAATAAGTATGTATTTAAGTATATTTTGTATGTTTATCCGTTGTCTAGTTAACCATTTATCGAGTTTCTTAAGGAAGCTTTTCTTGGGGCTAGATTTTAGATTTTCTTTTTTATTTATTTTTTATTTATACTACTTCCTCCAACAGGATCGGAACCTTTTTTATTACTTTATTTCTCTTTCATTCAATTTCTATCATTTATGCCTCTCGTACTAGGTAGGTAACATTTATTTATTTTTATTTATAATTCATTTGATTTTAAGTTGAATGTTACCTACTTCGTGTTGTCATTAAATTTCAATATTAAATTGCTCTTAATGTATGCCTGTATTATTTCAGACGCGGTAAAATATGGCTAAATTTTTCTTTAAAAAAATTCATAGCTCAAAAGAAGTAATAGAGTTCCAATTTCCCTACAATATTAATATGAGGAATGTATGAAGATATAAGTTCTTTGACCGAACCGGCTTCGCTTGTAAAAAAATAGGTTAACACTCATCTAGATTGAGTTAGCGTCGCTGACAAATTGCCCTTTACGTCATTGTTGAGAGATCACTGCCTTCTAGTATAGCGAAAGTATGATACGAGTTGACATAGAGTAATTGTAACCTACTTTTGATGATACCAGTGAGTGCCAACCATAGATTCTTGAAGAAGTGGTGTTTCATAAATCCTTAAATCACCAGTGGCTTGAGTGACTACGTCCGGTTGAGAACCTTTGTATCCCATGATGGACCCCATATTGCAGCGCCACCAATTGTGAATCCAACCATAAAAATGTAATCACTGTGAAATTACCACAAGGCGAAATCCGTGTTTATTTTTCCTTTAATTGACGGCTTCGTGCGATGAGCACATTTAGCCAGTGTCAAAGTATTTTTGCCTAAACAATATTTCCTTCTTGTATGATGATGATGAATGTCAATAGAAATGAAAAGTGAGAAATTATATACCCCCCAACACCTTGAGTATCTCAGTAAAGATTTGGGGCTCTACTAACTACTAAGACTAAGACCTCACGCGGACTTCTTGAGAGAAATTGAAAAGTGACGTTTTACTGTTTTGTTTTATTTGCCAACACTCATGCACGCTCACGAACACTTAACGGTTAATCATCATCATCATCTCAGCCAAAAGACGTCCACTGCTGGACAAAGGCCTCCCCCAAGGATATGAGGGGTATTTGCCGTAATCGCCACGCTTGGCAAGCGGGTTGGCGATCGCAGTAGGTTGAGGGTAACCTCAGAGAGATGCTGCTGCCCATCCTCTGGAATGGTCCCTTAGTCGGCTTTTACGACACCCAAGGGAAGAGATGGGGTGGTGCAATTCTTTATCCCCGGCACCACACAGGGGAACGGTTAATAATCCACCATTATTTCACATTAATATTTGACATAACATTTTTTTATTTTTTTAAATGAAACAAAATCGGCATACATTAGGCATACTTTCCTGCCAAGAAGTCGAAATCCGTATTATGGCTCTTATAAAAACAGCCATGGCGCATTGTGGCAAACACAGAATGACGACGCCATGACACGTTCCGAGATTCCCATTAAAAAATTAAAGAATCCTTCTGAGTAAATTTTCTTTTGTTTGTTATAAAAAAACTATATTTTTAGCTTTGGCATTCTCGAGGTAATCGATCTGTGTTTGTTTTCACAACTACATTTAATTTATCAAAAACACATTTTTTTTATAAGCGATACACAAATAGTAATATCGGTCTTTGTGACTAACATTAGGTATCTATATAAAGATCTACACAACCTAATAATTTTTAAAAGGTATTTATTATACGCAGTAAGTTCCAAGGAAAATATTATTATAATAATATCAGATTGTGTAGAAGAATATCAGCAAACAAAGCATTGTGGTTGTAACAAGTAAATATTTTTTTTTGCTATTTACAAATTAATGACAGAGAGAGTAATTTTCCTCTTTAGAATTTTCGACGAAAGCTCGCTGTGCCCTCTCATCATCACCATCATCATCACCTCTATTTACTCTTTTATATTACCACTGCTGGGGCACGAGCCTTCCGTATAGTAGGTTGGTGTGTGCGTGCCCTACTAGATTCTCCGAAGGGTTCGGATCGGATCGGGTTCACATCGGATCAGGCGTGGTGGCCCGTTCTCTCTATCCATCCATAGGGAAGGCTCGTTCCCTAGCAGTGGGGCCATAAAATGAGCTGGTGATTGATGAGATGATGTGATCCTGATGTTTTGAACCCTTTGCAAGGTTCGTGGTCATAAAGAGACTCCCTGTAAAATAAACGCGAGAAGGTCCGTATTTGTGTTATAACATTTTGTACCCGAAACGTTTTAACTGCGTTGCAATGCGATGATGATGATGATGATGACGATTGTCATTTACAGGTAACATGCTCCTATATTTAATAAGGTTACTTACTTAATCGCATTGCTAAGTTATAATTAGATTAGATGAAAATCAGACATAAACAAAAATAAAGCCACGAGCAAAAAGGTTTCAAGCAAGAGTTTATCAAGTGTAAACGTTCAGTTCCTCGCCTTGGATAATTTGTGGAGGATTTTTTGCTACTACAAAATTAATGACGGAGCGTTTTCCCAGAAGCGTCTTCTCCTACGAAACCTTTTTCTTTGTCGCGACCAAACGATACGCCTTCCTATAATTTAACCAAAGAATACGATATAATAAAGAGAAACAAACTGAATGGAGGCGCAATAATGGATTTAAGATTCTGTAAATTGTTTTGGAAGTGAGATTACTTAAGGTTTACCTTGGCGTTCTAAATGATTTATTAACCTGAGAAAGTTCGTTTTTTTTATCTTAAAAAATTCATTATCGTGTTAACATTACTTTTACATTATGACCTAATTTCCTAGAATCCTACTAATATTATAAATGCGAAAGTTTGTGTGTATGTATGTTCGTATATTTGTTGCTTCTTCACGCTGCAACGGATGGATGGATTTGGATGAAATTCGGCATACAGATAGTTTATAACCTGGAATAACACATAGGATACTTTTAGGGTTAAAGAATATTTATTTCTTATTAAAAACTATTCAGTCACTTACTTTTTATCCAAATATTCCCACGAGAACGGGAACCACGCGGGTGAAACACGAGCGGCCGCTAGTATTATTGAGAAAAAAATAAGTCCAGCTTATTTTTGTGAAATTCGAATCTTTTAACTAGATGTGCCAGAGTAATATAACGCTTAACTTTGCGATCAATGTTTTCAAGTCTCATGGAAAAATATTATTTTCGTACTATGTAAATGACTTTTTTATGATCTTTTTTTAACAAAACCACAAGTGAATGTACATTAATAATAAATTCGAGTAATGTCAACATTATGTTCCGGTGAAGTAGTTTCTCAAGGCTTAAACAACTATACTATGAGGTGTGTACGTGTAAGTGACTGGCAAACATTTTAAAGTATAATAGATATACCGAATTACTAATTAGTTGACTTAAGAATCCGTACAACAATGAAGAATTTCTACGCTGACTATATAATAATTTAAATATTAAGTATATCTCAAATCACGTGAACAATGTTCTCTTGTTTGTTTTGAATTTTTTCTTATGTGATTTTTGTTAGAATGGTAATTTATCAACATTTCCTACAATTTATCCTAACGAATTTGAACCCTTTATTGGGTTTCTTAAAAAGCCTTAAAATAAGGCAAGGTTACCAAAAGCTTTATTTAGAAACCAACAAAAATGTTTCTACTAATTTCTTCGATTGCTTTTCAAACCTTTTCTGACACTGTTTTAGGTGTAAGATTGGCACAACAGACTTTGAAAGGCAGAGTCAAGTACCTAGCCTAGCCCTAGACCAGCCCTAGACCATAGTGTACGTCTATCTACAGGTAACTTTATCGTAGGAGATAATACAAGCTCGCAGAGTCGCAATCGTGCAAGTTAAGCAAGTGAAGTAAAACTAATAAAACTGTTTATGCTAAAGTTAAAATACAGGTTATCGTACATTTGCCACAAAGTAAGTTCGTCACATTTTTGTACGCTCTCACTAACATTGAAAGTAAATTTGTCACATGCATTAAAAATATGTGTAAGTAAATATTTGTCACAGGACCAAATGAAAACATGACAAATTTACTTCATAAAAATAGAAGTGTGGTATATACACATACTTTTTTCTGTGACGAATTTACTTTGTGGCAAATGTATAATAATCCCAAAAAAGAAAATACAGAGATCTAGTAAGCTAGACGAGAAGAATAAAACAAAATGTTTACTCAACAAATTCATGCGATTTGAAGTACACAATAAAAAGTTTCGAATCGCATAAATTCAGTTAAATAAACGTACTACTACGATCTCAACATTCTATTCTAGTTTCTTTAATGTTGCTCCCGTTTTTATCTTAATTTTATTATTAATTTAGATCACCAAAGGTTGCTTGGAAGAGATTGTTTGTTAACAAGTTAAAAGGCCGTCTTTTTTATACTCTGTCTCCGTGTTAATTTATTTATATCTGTTACTTTTGTGTACAAATATAAAAAAAAAAATATTATTATTCTGATACCTCAGCTTAGAAAGTATCATTAAAATTGACTACTTTGAAGTTGGCTTGGAAACCAAAATCTATAAAGGCTCTGAAGCAGTTTCCGGTATTGTGATTTTTGGGGCTGTCACATCCACTTTAATATATCCATTAAAATGAACCGTCGTCGCTAAGAATGTTTAACTCGACCCCTTGTCAGATGAAGGGATCGACAGAAACGGGTTTCACAAGACTGATTGGGATCGCACGAAGTATATTATCAATCATGGAGTGGTGACAATAATTAATCAGCAATTACCAACTCAATATTGTTGTGTGAAATTGCGTCTAACGATGATAATTATAGACGAGAAAATGATTATATGGAACTCGGTCTCATAACTTCTTTACAAACCTGCTTTTATATTGTCTATCCAAAATATTATCTAATTTGTCTGCAAGATACCACTTTTATATTATAAGGGGTCTTTACCAAATATCTTAGAGTGGACTGTCCGCTCTTGTAATAACATTTTAGTCACTTTATCAAAACGATCTACACTTACTTTGGACTAAAGGAGCTTTAGTCAATGTAAACAACTTGTTACGAGACTTAAGTCACTTTTAAAAGAGGTAACGGAGAATTTTTAAAAAAATTTAATAGAAATAGAATAGAAAACATTTATTAGTGACACAACACAAATGACTTTACTGCATACAATTTTAACAATAAGTAAGTGGCACTAAAAGATGCCCGCTCAGCATGATGTCAGGCCTCCTAGGTTATAGGAGAACCTGACGCTGGTCTTCCGCGAACCTTTAGTGTGGGAGGGAGCGCAACTATACACAAAAACACTACACAACACAACATTTACACGAGATAACAAAGATACATGAAAAATTAAAAACTTACATCAACGACCACCAAGTACGAATGGGTTTAATGGTCGCTCAACAGACGAAATTCGACCGTTACACAACAAACAAAATTACTGAACAGGTACCATGCAGGACAACTTAAACTTAAGACCATTATGTATATACATCATTTTACGATATCATGGTAAGTGGCATTTGTTCCATTCTATTTTTGTGTTTAATCCATACTCGTTATATTAACGCAACTTATAGAAATAATGGTGAACCCCCTGTACCATCGCAAAGTAATCGAGGCACTCTCATAATACCTGTCTCGGTTCTCAAAAGGTCGTTTAAAAATCCGATAAATCCTTCGAGATTCTGCGGCGCGTCCAGATTTGCGAGTAGAATTCTTTCGTGTGACAGGTAAAATATTTTAGCGTTCTTGAAAAACTGATAATAATTTTTATTCTGTCAGATATTTGTCAATGACGCCTGCCAGTCTCGTGATAGCAGAATTAGGTATTATGTCTAAAAAAGCAATTTGTAATATCAATGGTTCTGTCCACTCGAGAGCAATGAATCCGGGTCACTTAAAGAAACCTTTGAATCTCGGAAACTAAGAATGCTAACTTAATGAAATAAATTGTGTTTAATAGACAATTAAAAACTCCTTAAATGAAAGTAATAAAATTTCTTAGTTATTGTAAATTTATGTCATTAAAAAATCAAATTTTAAAAAGGAAGACTTTCTAATATGGAACTACGAAATTACTGAATTTGTTTTTGCTTTTGTTTCTAATCTGTCATTTAAGTGGGTATATAAACCATGTTGATAGTGTTCAATATTTATTATTTAAGCTGTGATCATGTCGTTTACACCTGAAGAATTCTCACAATACTGGAAACCGGCCGGAGTCAGCGCGATACAGCCAGGACTGTCGGTATGTCGCTGTCAACAGTACAAAAAGTTCTCCGACGTTACGAGGAAACTGGCTCTAACCTACGCAGACCAAGAACAGGCAGAACGGGTGTACCTCAGCACGAGAAGATCGATACTTGGTGAACACCATGCTTCGTTATCGCTTTCTCACAGGGACTGAATTTACAAATCAGTTTCGACGCCTCGGAGGAAGCGCATAGACAGTAAGACTATGACTTACTGAAACTAACCTGCAAACGGCCCTAAACTGGAGCGTGGGCATCGTATTTCAACACTAAGATATGCCCAGAATCACTTAAAGTGGACTATTGAAGATTGGTCAAAAGTTATGTTCTCCAACGAATCAAAATGTATGCTCTACAAGCACGATGGAAGACGCAGAGTGTATAGAAGACCAGGGGAAAGATTCAAGCAAGCATGCATCGAAGAAAAAGTAGCCTACGGTGGTGGGTCTGTACTTGTGTGGGCCAGAATTGCTTCTGAGAGTCACACTGAAATTTATAGGTTTCTTTAAGTGACCCGGATTCAGTGCTTCGAATGTTTATTGACAACTAACAACGACAACAAGATGGTGAGTGACGTTAGATAGACGATGGAATCCCCAACCACTGCAATGGACCGGATCAGAACAATGTTACTATCATTGAACAATGTTATTACGTCAGAGCTAGATAACGTGGCAGTAGCTAACCAGGTGGACATAGAACAAGCCCTACCACCAACTAAAGCGAGTACAATAATATTAGGTGTACTATGAAATTGACGTTTTGTATGAAGATTTTTTATAAAATTTGATTTTTAATACTAACGTTTTTTAATTTTCTTAGCATCTATTTATGTTAACACTATAAAAATTGTAGAGTAGTGTGTTTGTTTCACTAACTAAATATAGCAGATTATAAAAAGAAAAAAATCAAGTCCCTTCAAAGCTACAATGAAACAAGAAGACAATTCCGCGAAAATAAAAAGAAGTCAATTTAAAAAAAAAATTGGGCGATAAAGACACAATATTAATAATCATTGTTATTACTGAAGCCTAAGTAACATAGTCCTAATGAAAGGTGTATAATAATATTAACAACCGGTATTGACTTATAGAACTTTTAGACCTTTTAATAAGTCAGAAAAAAACGTCAATTTCATAGGTTTGAAGGACCTAAAATGTACAGATGCCTGCACATCCGACTGTCTAAAACTATAAAATGTCTTTAATAAATGTTCAATCATATATACCATTGGTTTAAAGTACAAAGTGTATTGAGGAAATGTGACAGTTTGTGGAAGTCTAGTTGCCCCTTTTGACTCATAAGGACCACTTCCTAAAAGGTCCACTTTCAAAACGTCCACTTTCCATAACGTCCACTTCTCATAACGTCCACTTCCCAAAACGTCCACTGCCTAGTGTGAGTTTTGTTTACTATCCGTATTCATTCGATCACGTTTACGAAAACGAAAATTAGTATGGCATTGAAGCAGCGCCTCCTGGCGGCATACGAGAAGAGTTAACATTTTGCCATACAATTTCTCGATTTCGTTAACGTGATCGAATTGCGAATGAAACTCGCATTTGGCACTCTGATGATCAGGCTTGTATTGTATACTTTCCGCTGGAATTCGAACCAATGGCGGTAGCCAAAGTAACATAAGAAAACGATAGCGAAGTTCAAAAAGAATAAAATGCATGGGATTGACATAAACCGCGCTAAATCAAGGGGTCAATCTTATGTCAATCCCATACATTTTATTATTTTCGAACTTCGCCATCGTTTTCTTAATGTTACTTTGGCTACCGCCACTGGGTCCTATTATTGGTCTAAAACCTAGATTTAACTAACCAATATGCGATAACTTTCTGAAACCTCATTCCCATGTCGTCTATCGGGACGGTAAAGAACATCAAGACTATGTTAGCCAACAAAAAGTTGTTCATCGTCTAAATAAAAATCTCGTGTCACGGTGTTTGTGGTCGCACTACATCGAAACGGCTCAACCGATTTTTGTGATATTTTTTTTATACATTTGGTAGGTATGAGAATAGGTAAACTAATAAATAAATAAACTTTCCTACACTCACACCAATTATCTGGCCCAAGAGAAGCTTTGTTATGAAACTCGTTAAATAGTTACTAGATAACGGATAAACCATACTTAAAATATTTAAATACATACATAATATACATAGAAAACACCCAGACCCGAAACAGTTTCGAAAAACAATAATTTTCTAAATTGACCTGACTGGGGATCGAACCCGGGACCTCAGAGATGGCGACACCGTGAAAACCGGCAAACCACTCGACCAAGGAGGTCGTCGTCGTATATATCATATATCGGTATAGGTCTATAGGTATAGATATGTCGGTATAGGTCGTAAAGTAAATTTCATATCGCTGGGCGATTAGGGTGTCCCTATCCAGAAAAATCATATGGCAGAACAACGTTTGCCGAGTCAGCTAGTATGTTATAAAAAAATCTATTGCCACATGTATGTCAGAGCATCACTTGAGAACGGCTCGACCGATTTGGCTAGTTTATTTTTTGTTGTGTTTTGTTCTTTCCGTGTTGTGTCAGACGCAAAGAATAGCACCAAACCATCTCTTCTCGGGGGTGTCGTAAAAGGCGACTAAGGGAGTTTAAGACCCCATGCATATTGAAAAGCAACCTGGGTCACCCGCGCGCCCGCCAGGTAAACCACGGAGGGTTGGTGTCAGGCATGCAGCCGGCAGTAAATACTTTGCCAAATCCAATAGCAAAAAAGTACGAGGAATAAACGGACATTTTGCACCGAACCCAAGTAATATGAGACCAGGCCAGGATGAAGAAGAAAAGTTTTTGTTGTGTTCGGAATTGTCAGGACAAGGTTTGTATATTTAAAAAAAATATTAAGCTTGTAAAACCGGCGTAGGGGTTTCAAACACCCCGTTCACTGAAACGGACGAAGTCGCGAGCGAGCCACTAGTTGTACAATAAAAATATGTATTAAACAATTATGTTTAAATATTTTATTATTAAAACTTTAAACTTTGAAGTGTAGCATCTTCAAATTCCACTCTATCTCTGTTAATTAATTAGTTCGTTTTCGAAGTACGGTGTAATTGTCGCCATCAACAGAGGCATGTGTCACTGAATTATTAACGCAAGAAACTTATACTTTTTGCCTTGTTCAAAAAGCCATCAAGCAGCATAATAAACTCATTTTATTAGTAGAGTGCTTTGTCTTTCTTTTTAATTTAAACGAAAGCTGTTGTTGGGGCCAACTGGATTGTGATTGAGGTTACCATCCAGTTGCTGGTTTATGCAAAATAAATGTACAGAGCGACTATTTTCTTAATGTATCTCGGTTATCATCGTATTTCCGAATGCAACCGAATATCAATTTCCATGGCCATTCATTATTAAATTCATTATTAATAACAATTTTAATTCAGAACAGCGTACTTTTTTGTTGTTTTCTTTTTAATTTTTGTGTGAACTATATAGAGCTGTAAACTCTATGACACAATATATTTTATTATACTATGTATGACAAAATAGTGTCTCCCCTCATTCTAAAATAAATTAATAAAAGGAAGTAGAAGAAGTAGACAAAGGAGTAGTAGCAACTCTGTGTACTCTATAATTAATAGAAATCGGACGACAACCAAAACACGAAAATTGCCGAGAGACATTCATAAAATAGATGCACTGTACAATATCTAAGGTTTTCAGGTTTAGGATTTTCTCGACTTTTGAAATACGACTTAGGTGTTTGTTTATTAAGAGATAGGTTTACAACGTTAATATGTGAAATATGTTAACTCTATGTGCCTTACAAATAAACAAAGAATAAACTCCGAATCCGATAGTTATTCCGTGTTTTGTTCCTGTCATGTATACGTCATTTCAAATTAGAGTAAAAGAGACAAAACACGGAATAACTATTCGAAGCTTATTTTTTGTTTATTTGTAAGACCCTAAGTTTTTTATTATAGGTATATTAAAATCGCTATCATTACTATTCATACTATTCATCGATTTATAGGCTTTCTAAAGTACAGTGCAATTCACGTTTACAAGCGGTTGCATATCGTTGGTAGTTAATGCAAGAGAATGTCCTACAGCTTTATATCAATTAAAGCCCTCACCAGTCACCATCTTGTTAAAAACACATTAAACAAGAAAGTTCTGTATTTTTTCCACGAAAGTCTCGTCTCTTCTCAAATCAATCAAGTATTAATTAATTACAATAATGTGATTTAATGAATTCGTAATGCGCCTATTAGTAAATTCGGTCTTAACTCATTGTTCGTCCTTCAAGTACGGTGTAATTGAGGCTGGCAACCGGTTGCATTATGACGCTGGTCGGTAATGGAAGAGAATGGCATAAGCTTTGCCTCATCAGACCACTTCTTGCCGTCGATAGTTTTTTGCGAGAAGCCTACCACTGCGCACGCGTCGAGTGTCGGTTGATAGACAAAGTATTGAATTTTGAACGTGGAATTGTTTGGAAACATTTGTGTGTTCATTTGTTTTCGCTTTGGACCAAGGAAAGTGACAGATTTATCTTAAGAAACACTCTGTCTGCTTCAAATGTAAGTTTAACTTTGTTTATTAAATGTTTTCTTTTATAAAAAAAATAAAACATAAATCAACAAAATTAATAAATTATAAAGTTTTAATCCAACTAGTTAAATGTTTGTGTTGAGCTGTCGGAGATTCGATACATATAATATGATGTATTATCATTGTCCTTATTATGAAAAAGGGATTCATCAAATTAAAAATTTCAAGATTAATATTTTTATTCATTTAAACAACCTTATCAATATTAAATAATTCAATGGATTTGCTATACTCAGAATAAATAGCAATTTTAGTGAATTACGAAATACGTAATTACCGGACAATGATGTTAGAGCCATTGCCACTTATAATTATGAAACGGCACGCAAGTGCGACGTCTCGGCGTTGTTGTAAAAAGGCTGTTAATGTTTCTATTGTTACTTAACCATTGAAGTGATTTTTCATCATTAGCCTATTAATGTACCAATGCTGGGTTCAGGCCTTTTCAAAACAATAGCACACGGGACAAAATCGGGACATAAATCACAAGCTGTACCACAAACAGGACCAAGAGTTTAAAGTGCATTCTAAAACAGGTAGGAGAGCTCGAGATATTTTGAACCAATTCATTGACCCGAATTTGCAAAAGTTGCCACGTTTTCTAAATATCCAAAAAAAAACAAAATATCTGTAATTTTTTCTATGTATATCTCAAAAATTATTGTAATATCTGCTGGTTCATCCGTGTTATTATCATAAGGACAGCCGACTCCTCAAGATGAAAAAACGTTATAAAATATCTCTCTCCTTAAGAAAAAGTTTAAAGGCATCCGTGCTCGGTAATTTTACCGCATCGCATACGCATCAAACCTGAATACGATAATACAAGACACAGCAGGTTGCCCGTAAAAATAAATATAATGTCTAATAACCAGACAGGTTCCTAACTCTAGCACCGGCGGCTGAGTTTGCTGGCTACCTACCCTACTCAGAGTCGCCAAACAACCTTAGTGATAAGTTTAGTATAAAAATCTTTTATTAAGAAAGTGATTAAAACTGCACAATTAGTTAGGTACGCTACGCTACTAGTTCGGAACGCGTCCGCAACGGTTTTCTATTTATTAAATGTTACTATTAACACGCTGTTAACTGATTAAAGTAGTCATGATAACCCATCCAAAACAGCTTGTTTATAGATATGGGTCATGTTGCTACACGTTAACGTAGAATTACATTAAAACTACCATTACAATGACAACTAAAATATACATGTAATTTACGGCAAAATAAATAAATAAACGCCAGTAGTCTACCGTAGCTATTGAATGACAATTTCTCGCATTCAACACAAACATCTATCTGTTCGGTAACCGACTTTATTATATCAGTAGCACAACGCATGCAAATCGTCGTCTTAGAACCATGGTATCTATGAGTATTCGCATCACTCGAACCTATCACATATCACACCTATCACATAAGCTTTGAATTTAGAACTCGTACTAAAAAGTACTACTTACCTTTTTACAATGAACAATCATAGGTGTTAAGTAATCATTAACATTAGTCGTCGTCTCTAACGCCCGTTCCCAATAACCTTATATATCTGTTGTTTTGCCTACTATAGATACAAATTTGACATAAGCTCAATACAAATTATGTCAAATTTCTAACTCCAGTAAGCAAAACAACAGACAGATAGAATATAGGGAACGGGCGTAAGTGCGGCATTCAAACCGGTATCTATTAAACGACACATGAAATACGCGGATCTCTTTCATAATTAATTTTACGCAATTGTTTTAATAAATTTATTCAACACCAAGCGAACCAAACTAAGCCCCCGCAAAAGGTTATATTCGGATTTATATTCTCTCTTTATCACCGAGACGCCATCTCTTGCTTGGTACGTTGCTTTAATGAATGCGGCTTTCAGTGAAAAACGAGAAATTATGACTCATTAGGAATAATTGCTATGTTGAAACAGCTAAGTAGATAAAGTCTTACACATAATAAGTAAAGTACTGTTAAGAAATGGGCATAAATGAGGCTGCTTATGTGCTCATATGTGGAAAAATGAAAATGAAAATCCTTTATTCAATTTAGGCATATGAATTGCACTTATGAACGTCAAGTAGTTACATAAACAAATATAAGTACACACAATAATACCTACTTAAAATATATAATTTAATTAACAATACATTTTAGTAATGCGATTATACTGATGGTTCGGAAGGTTAATTCTGCTAAAAAGACTCCAGCAAGAAACTTAGCAGCTACTCTTTTAAAGTAAGAGTTGTATACAAAAGTGTAATTACTTACAATGTGAAATAACATGTGCAGGCGCTGGCAGGCTAGCAGTATAAGATAACCACACACTCATATCATTAAAATAATCATCAATTTTATAGTAACCTTTTTTCATTATACATCTTTGCTTTATACTAGGTGTTGCGGATACTCCATATATTGTACATACAATATTTTGTATTAAGTTCAAATTTGTAAACAAATAATCATCATCATCATCATCATCATCAGCTCATTTTATGTCCCCGCTGCTGGGGAACGAGCCTTTCCTATGGATGGATAGGGAGAAACAAATAATACTGAATAGTAATCTCTAACATTCAAAGTAAGTGAATAAATAGTGTTTACTACATTGTCACAATTCTGTTGTGTTGTGTTGTTGTTGTTGATGTTGTAATAATATTACGAAAAGGTGAAGGAGGAAGTTTATACTAATTCTAGGGTTACGTAATATAAAATGGAAAGAAATATCCGTTACTGTCCTCAAATACTAAAAATATTACTAAGTTATATAATAATATACTTAAACTGCTCTTATAAAACCAGTAGGTACTAGCTTCTTAAGAGCTACTCAGAGTACTTCTATTTTCATACAACATCCAATATATCTCGTAAGTGAATGAAAGGATATTCCTATTCATTGGCATTTTTATATATCTCATTTTTCCCCGTTTATTGAAACGGATTACTTATTGTCATAGACAGAATTCACACACGGTTATTATAATAGCGCTATGTTCTGGTGACAATAGTAAAAAAAATCTCATGTGAAATAATTACACGATAAAATTGTATTTGTGGTAAATTAATTAATTAAATACAGCTTAAAACGTGAGCGCTCTACAATAAAAGTTGAGCACATAAAAAGCAGAACTAAATTTAGGATCCTCGAATTTCGGAACTCCGTTAAATCTACCGTTGTTATTCTTGTTCTTTTGACCTAGGTACTAATACTTAAAGATTCACATAAAATTTACATTAATTATATATAAAAATTGCAACTGTGTGTGTGTATACGAAAAATAATAAAGTTCAGAAGTGCCAATGGTGCTATCTGTGATTTAGCAAGATGGTTACATTCTCCCAATTGGCTATTGTCTTTAGCCCAGAAGTGGGACATTTACCTATAGACTGATGATTAACATGTATATATAATGGTAGACACAATAATAAATTAAAAACCTAGTACTTTGCGATCAAATTTTAAAGATATACCTACTACTCCTTGTAAGCAATTGCATATATACGCACTGTGGCTAGTCATTGTCGAAAGACGGGCTGCGCGTGCGCAGGCGGCGCGCGTGATGCGCAGGCGGCCTTTTCCATGCCCTACCTGTTTTTAATGTTTATCTGTCAATAATTATTTTGACGATTTATTAACTCATTTATTGTACTTTACAGAAAACCTAAGTTAAGTAGTAAATCTAAAATATAGACGAACGTGTTGTCTGCACAAACCCATCAAGAGCCAAAATTGTAGTAGTAGTATAGTAGTAGTAGTATCTTTATTAAAATAACAATAAATAAATAAAGTTAAATAAAAGTTACAAGGCTTTGTAAGGAATTATGTCATTTGTCCTTTGTAAAGACAAATGATGTAGATATACTTACTCCTTGCAAGGAATTCAAACCCCAGTTCATTACTCTAAAACATCGAGTTGGTCCGCCTTCTATTTTTAGCGTATAGGAACCTGCTCGGCTCATAAAGCCTGAAAGGTATTTCCAGCACTTGAGCAATAAAAACAAGTGTGTTCTCTCGGTGATACAGCGTAATGTGTTTTTTTACTGTCTTTATTTGATGTCAACATAAACCGGATTTATAAATTTAACTCTGTTTAGTTATTACACTTAATACATAGTAAGACTTTTTAGTTTGTTATAATTTTTTAAAGTTAGTTTCAAAATTTACATCATCATCATCATCATCGTCATATCAAGTCTTCTTAGACCAAATATTTATAAAATACAGTGAAAAATTAAATGCGTACCCGACCCAGCCAGGAATCGAACCTGGGTCTTCCGCAGTCCGGGCGGCTGCACTGACCATTATGCTACCGGGAAGGTTGACGTAAGCACTGAATTTCTCCACTGCTTTTTAATTTGGAATGCTTTTAGCGGCACAGTGCCATCTATCCAACGGTTATTGCAACCGATGGCTATCATCTTTACAGATGAAATACCACAAATTTGATAACACAAAGCTATAGTAAATTATACTTCTTATTTTTAAGTGCTAATTGCTGCTAATTTTTCACTGTATTTTATAAATATTTAATTCATTTTCAATGCAGCAATTAGCACTTAAAAATAAAAAGTAAAACTTCATGGACCAGTTTGGTGTAGGCCTCCTTCAACCTCCTCCACTTGTTCTATTTTGAGCTGTCACAAATATTAGAATAATTATCGAGATTACCGTGTTTATTTTTATCTTTCTACAGTATCCACTAATTCGGCATAATTAGTTGCCTACGTTATGAACACGTATGTACTCAATACATTGTGGGCCGAAATATCGAATACTAAATAAATAACTTCGTAGGTTCATAAATGTTTAAATAGTTTGCACACCTGCTTTTAGCAAATACCTAATTTACAAATAGATCTGTTTTTAGAGCGTCAAAATTGAAAGAGACCATAGCTTTGAAACGATAAAGCCACCTAATCAAAACTTTGTAATAATTCTCAAAATTTTTGAGGTGCTGCAATAACTGTTTCTCTTAATTTAAATAAAACAACGGTACAACATATCTTACGTACTTCTAACTATACACAAACATTTATACTAATGTATTTCCTATACTAGTAGAAGAGTCGAAAAGAATTCCAATTGAGCGGACCATTGTCTTTACGAATAGATTAATTTGGCATTCTGGTCACAAGTCTGAACGTGATTTCACTACATTACAATGGTATCAGATACGAGCACCTACTACATATTGTATAAAGAAATAAAGACATATAAAAAATAAGTCCTTACTGGAGAACAATCAACATCGCATAGCCCAAAGCGATGTTCCTAGAAGCCTGAAATATTGCAGGCAAGTCCCTCTCATGACGTAAGCAAGAGATAAGATGGGGTTTTTCGAAATACCTTCAAGATGGATGGTTGGGGTGTACGCGGAGCAAGTCCCGCGCAGTCGCTACTGTAGTTA
This sequence comes from Eudonia lacustrata, assembly GCA_947562085.1. Taxonomy (NCBI): domain Eukaryota; kingdom Metazoa; phylum Arthropoda; class Insecta; order Lepidoptera; family Crambidae; genus Eudonia; species Eudonia lacustrata. The sequence continues at coordinate 9,735,142 of OX387320.1, forward strand.
TAGGTACGAAGGTAATATGTGTGAAGAAACGAATCGAAAGAGCTTTAGTTTTAAGGCATTTTTACACCACAAGAAGGTGGCTCTTGGCCTTTATCGCTCCAGATAGTATGTGGCGATAAAGCCTAAGATTGATGCGCATAAACTCTGATATAACCACCAACTTATTTGAGTATATGCGCTCGCTACCAAGGTCGTCAGGCGGACTGACGATGACAGTTACCATCAACCAAAACGAGCATTATAATTACGGAGTATAATACTAATAACCTTCAAAGTCGCCTCCGTGTTTTCCACTAATATAACTCCTATGGTATTCGTCATAATCAGCCCACATCAGTCCACTGGCTGGACACAGGCCTCCCCCAATGCCACTGAGCCCAATCTTTGGCTATTCGCATCCATCCGCTGCCTCCTTTGCATATATCATCGCTCCACCGCGCCGGAGGGCGTCTTATACACTACGTGTACCGAGTCGCGGTCTCCGCTCTAGAACACGTCTACCAAAACGGTTATCGGTTCTGCGGGTAACATGACCTTTAACGCCCTGCAGGTTCACATGAGAACCTGGTAACTGCAGGCGAAATTTTGTGTTATTGTGAAGAAGTTAAGCACTAGATTTGTATGAACTAACCCAGACAAAGCGAATGCGTCGGGGCTTAAAAGGTTTAAGCAGCCTACTGCCACTTCAGTTTGTTAATCCTTCCAGCTATGTCAGTTATTCTGGTTCTCTGGCGAATGTCTTCGTTACGGATTCGATTTCTCAGAGTAACAACTAGCATAGCTCTCTCTATAGCTCGCTGAGTGACTTTAAATTTGGGATCATTGGTATAATATATAGATAGACACTACGGCTTGAAGAATCCTAGCTTAAAGTGCAGGAAAACTAATGGTATCGCTAGTCGGTGTGACCGAGAAAAAAGAGCATCACATTACGTGTTCATATCTTACTTTCTAGTCGTTGATACCCCATACCTATATTAAATTCATCGAAATTAGAATCAGTCATTTAGACTGGAAAATCCGTACATTTCGATTCCGACCTTTGGAGTGTATTTCCATTAGCATTATTAACACTGTCATATCCATGTGATTACCATTTGCGTCAATAACACAATTATAATATAATGTGGTAATTCTATGAAGGTATAAATAAATAACACGCGGCATTCATAAGAAGCTATAATTGGTTTTAATAAACTATTAGTAATTGTAAATTATAACCAAATAGCTTTCCGCTAGTTACTTCATCCACGTGGAGAAGTAGATAGTGTAGCGTTAAATCGCCGCTACTAGTTTGTCGCCTTAGGACGCTCTTTAATTTTCTTTATATTATTATATTGTGGTTAAATCAGTTGGTAGCGTAGTTCTTTATGTGTACTCTGTCCTATTCAGACCTCTATGGTTGTTTGCTGGCAGTTTGTCGGTGTGGCTGCAACGTCACTTTTGTGGTTTAAATGATCATTCTTTTTGGAGACTGCTGATGAGGCTGAAGTTTTATTGTATTTTATTAACTGATTGTTTTCCCTATTCTATAAAAGTTTGATACGTACGTGAACTAAAATAGTGTGCCGCAGTCCAAGTTTTGGTGAGGAGATATTGTGAGGCGGTTAACGCTAAAAGCCAGGCCAACTGGGTAAGTCGTGGGTTCTTTAGGTACAAAGGGGAGGGATTAAAATAGCATAACCTGTGAGAACGTTGCATTTATTTAGGATATTTGATTGTAGCTCCCCGGTACGGCCTACGAGTCACCGGTTCAGTGCTATTGAGTCGGCTGTACGTACGGCGCGGCGCGATCCAGGCAACTGTAGCTTTTAATCGGTCCGATATTGATAAAAAGTTAAAAAGTAGATAAAAAATTTATTTGATACTTAATCAAAACATAAAAGTACTTACCTAAACAAATAAAACCTACAATTACCAAGGTTGATTTTTATTAGTGAATAAATTTATAGAATCGGGTTAATGTGGTTTCAACCCCTCTAGACAAGCGGCATAAGGCTAATACTTGTAGAATGGAAATTAAATATAATATTTTTTGTATGGGATTGACATAAACCTCATTCATATGTATCGTTGACTGATAAACAAAACAATAAACAAACTTTCCTACACTCACACCAACTCACACTCACACAAACTCGTTAAATGGTTACTAAAAACAGATAAACATACTTAAAATACATACTTATTATACGCAGAAAACACCCAGACCCGAAACAATTTAGAAAAACAATAATTTCTAAATTGACTCGACCGGGGATCGAACCCGGGGACCTCAGAGATGGCAACACCATGAAAACCAGTGTACAAACCACTCGACCAAGGAGGTCGTCGATCCGACTATATAATAATCATATTAAATTTCTTCTCTATTTGCGTTATACCACTTGTTTAGAAGGGCTGGAACATCACTTATAAGAATCGGATAGGTGGCGCAAATAATTTTTAGAATCAGTTCTGTGGCTACATGATAACCCTACACAAACAAAAAATATTACTATGCTGAAAAATAATCATCAACTTACTACGTTATCGTTGGATGTCATCTTCCTCCGGAACAACTAACATAACTTACAGAGTAAGGAGGAGCTCGAGAATTATATTTGGCCACCCATAGGAATCAGCCATTGCAAAGTTCCATAGACAACTATGGAACTTTCGCAACGTCTGATTCCTATGCATAGCCGCTATACTGACAAAGTTTGGACTATCCAATCTCTTATCATGTTACAAAATCTATCAAATTGTACCAAAACGATAATTGTCTCTGAATAAGTCGACTTGCTTCAGATAGAAAATGACAAACTCACAATCTTTCAGCTCTTTCAACTAAGCCACCGAGATATTCGAGTATGCCTGAAATAAGACGTCGGGTTTTGATTCCGATATTTTAAAGCCTACACTATCCTTATGGACTATTGGGAAAATGTCACAATTAGGCCACTGACACAAGATCATATTAATTTTTTTTTAAACTTTTAAAAAGTTGTATCAAACAAAATAAATAAAAAATCAACTTTTAGGAAAAACTAAAGATTTTTCTAAATCTAGATTTGAGTTAAATTTTACTACAATTTATTCGAAATCAAAACAGTGGTCCTACCTAGAGACAACCTTGTGGTACTAACTTATTTTTTAGCAGTCCCACGTTTTCCCTACAATTAAATTCCCAAACCATATCCGTACCGCAGTGTCCAAACTTTAACAATTAACAGTTTTAACCTAATTACAATACAGTTTTTACTGTCTGTGACTCCGTCCCTACCGCATAAAGCAATCGAAAACGTAATTAACTTAATTAATATGGAATAGTTAATAATTTCAGACTTAAGCCAGTAGACATTTAATACGATCTACACGAACGTCGATTTAAGAAATCGGTTTTCAAATATCTTGTGTGCCCTTTGTAAATTTTGAAATGAGATAGGTAATTAGCGAGTCTATTAATCCAGTGTGCCACAAGCAAGCTCAAAGTACTTTAATTAAACTTGAATGTTAATTGACTTAATATGTTGTATTATACTTGTGAAGTACATTCAGAGTCATAGTTGAATGGATCCAAAGGCATTAATATCAAATGACGTAATCGACGAGTGAAAGGTACGGAGATATTGTGACATCGGCAGAAATTGGCACAACACTTTATTGGTGTCTGAAAATAAGTTGAGTTAAAATCCCAATAACAAGATAGATAACATTATATTTAATTGCGATATAATTATAGGTCCTTACCTATGAAATTGCCGTTTTTTTCTCACTTATTAATAGGTGTATTACTTCTAAAAGTCAATACCGGTTGTTAATATTATTATACAGCTTTAATTAGGACTATGTTACTTAGGCTTCAGTAATAACAATGATTATTAATTTTGTGTCTTTATCGCCCAATTTTTTTTTTTTAAATTGACTACTTTTTATGTTCGCGGAATTGACCTTTTGTTTCATTGTAGTTTTGAAGGGTCTTGATTTTTTTTCTTTTTAATGTCTGCTATATTTAGCTAGTGAAACAAACACACTACTTTGCAATTTTTATAGTGTTAACATAAATAGATGCAAAGAAAATTAAAAAAAACGTTAGTATGAAAAATATAATTTAAAAAAAAATCTTTACACAAAACGGCAATTTCATAGGTAAAAACCTATTATGTTAAAGTAATGATTTCTAATTAGATATGAATGTTTTTTTATATACTTATTTTATTTTTATTTAACCAATTTTTTATCCTACTACTGGATAAAGTTCTTCCCCAAACCCTTCCAGTTTCCCCAAGCCCTGGTGGTTTCCCACTATTCTTCTGTAAATGCCTCAAGATCATCCTGACAAAGCTTGGAATGAAATTGAACACTTAATACTAATACTTATAAAATTGTACCTAATGTTTACATTCATTTGAATGCCTGGTAGAATTCTGACCAGAACCAAACTATATGGTGACTACCCTGACATGACCTATTTCTGCAGTCATGCGGCATTGTTTTGTATTACTATGTTCCGGTTTGAAAGGTACAATATCCAGTTAATTTGCAGGTCACTGAGGCACAAGATTGAATTCAAGTTTCCGGTCGGTACCGTGTGCGTGATACCTTTGGTGTTGCAAGCGTCCATGGGCTGCGGTAGCCAATTGGATAACGTTATAAATTAAGTAACGTTACGTCTTTACAAAGATAACGTTAAAAGCAAATGTTTCGTTATGCTTGGTATCTTGTGGCGGCCGCGCTAAATCACGTGATCAATCTTATGTCAATCCCATGCATTTATTCTTTTCGAACTTCGCTATCGTTTTCTTAACGTTACTTTGGCTAAGCCTACCGGTAGCACTTTTACCGGTAAACTAACTAACCGCTTTACGCAGATTGGCTAAAGCGCATTAGGTAACGAAATAAGGTAAAGATACTTCATTAGGCGGGCCATACACATACCAACTAGTTTCCCAGATTAGTAGCGTTAAATAATACGTACTACTCTTTTTTATATCAAATTGAATCGATAATAAATTATCACTTGAAGAGACCGACTGCTTCAGTCGGGATTAAGAGAAGTACACTTCTCGTGTGAGTGAAATTGAAATTTAAAATGTATTTTTATTCGAAACATGTTTTTAGATATGGGTGTATATAACTTTACGCAAATTTTGTTTGTAAACAAATTAAACATATTATAGTTATAAATCTAGATTCTATCTAGATCTATTTTTAACTGATATTAATTGTAAAAACATTAAGATCGAATGTTGGTTACGTAGTTGTTGTCATTGATTAGGCTCACTTGGCTTACAAAGGAAGAGTATAATATTATTATTATTATCTAGATTACAACCACTATTTTATTGTATACCTTTGTAACAATTGTAACTGATCTTGTATATGTAAATGAATAAGTAGATAGTGTTGATACATTTTGGCGGGTCGGACAGAGCCACCTTGCGAAGATCGTCGATCTTCGCAAGGTGGCTGGCAAGAGCTGGATGAGAGTAGCCGCGGATCGTGCTCAGTGGCGTGCACTTGGAGAGGCCTATGTCCAGCAGTGGACGTGTGTAAGCTGATGATGATGATGATGATGATGATGACAGAGCCACGATAGCGTTATTGGAAACGCACCAGACCCAGTTTGTAAGAGGGTGCGGGATCGAATCAAACTATTTAAAAAAAAAAATTACAGATTTCGTGCCTCACACGACTATCAAGCACATTGGAAATTAATCTGCGGAATTCGAAAAATTATTGTCGCTGAGTCGACGAGAAAGTCGGGATAAAGAAAAGGTTACAAAATAAAACTACAACGTTGAAACACCGATAGCGAACTCAGCGAAACATAAAGTCATAAATGTCATTTGAAAAATGTCGTTCTGACTTTTGACTTTTTTCAAAAAGGTTGGGCTACAGGGCAAACCATTAACCCGATCGTCTTTGTTTTAAGCTCAAATTGTAGCTGACTAAATTGTCTAGAGGAGTTTTACTCAATTTTTTTTAATATCATTCTTTGTTTCCAAAATATCGAGCGCCGAAATCAAAAATTCAGAAAAAAAATTTTTTTTCGCTATTTTGGCCATAACTTTTTTTTTTTACTTTCTCGAATAGTTCTTTTTGCACATTACAGCTCTCGTGAATACGCGACTTTTGAGGTTATTTTTAATGTCATATCTTCACAACTCTCCGAGATATAAAGGGATCGCACTTTTTCGTGAAATCGGAGCCTATATATACTGGAGCGAACGAAAAGACATTTCCAATGTCAAAAGAATGCAACAGCGTATTACGCCTGTGCGTTTAGGTTGCAACATTACAAGTTAACAACTTTCGCAATACTGGGTCATAGCGTCGAATGCGTCACCTTTACACATATACCTCAAGTTTCCCCATGCTTCGGAAGGCACGTTAAGCCGTTGGTCCTGCTTGTGGTCGATATCGTAATATTGAAAACCTATCAACGTTCATCAGGCCACCATGGTGAGTTATAGAAAACTCCATTCCAAATCAAATGATAATGATAATCATCATCATCATCATCATCTCAGCCAAAAGACGTCCACTGCTGGACAAAGGCCTCTCCAAGGATACATGAGGGGATTTGCCATAATCGCCACGCTTGGCAGGTGGGTTGGCGATCGCAGTAAGTTGAGAGTTAACCTCAGAGAGATGCTGCTGCCCATCCTCTGGAATGGTCTCTTAGTCGACTCTTACGACACCCACGGGAAGAGATGGGGTGGTGCAATTCTTTATCCCCGGCACCACACAGGGAAATGATGATGAAGAATTCAATTTATCTGCTAAGTCATAGTAGTCTAACAGTAACAGACATTATCCTTGTCCAACTAACTCGTTCAATCACAAAGGTGAGTAAATTGTATCGTACACGGTGCCTAATGTGAGTTTCGTTTACCATCCGTATTCATTCGATTACGTTTACCTAGTGGCATACGAGAGGAGTTAACATTTACAAATTCTCGTTTTCGTTAACGTGATCGAATGGCGAATGAAACTCGCACTAAGCACCCTGATCCTGTTCGTTTATCGTGTACACTCTTTCTTTAAGTCCTTAAACCAATTGTGGGACGATAAGAGGCAACAATGTAATTCCTATGTCCAACAGTAGACGTGTGTAGGCTGATGATGATGATGATGGAGAGGCGACATTGCTGTCGCATTTTGCTTTGTAAGACATATTAAGTCTTTAAATCAAGAAAGGATATTTTGAGTCCAAGTCAGTCATGCGTTAATAAAAAGGGGGCTAAGAAATTATATTTTTTACGCTACTTTTAGAGAATTTTACTACAAGAAGTGAATTATATAGAAACAACTGAAGTACAGAAAACATCATGTTATACCTATATACATTTTTAAAGTTTAATACTAATTTAATACCTATGGCATTAAAATTAAAACATTTTTTTTCGTAATTTTTTTTCCAATTTTTTTAATAATAAAATATTTGCCATAGATGCGTTATACCATTCTAGTAGTAAAATAGATTTGGAAACAATTCGTACAGCGTAAACTAAAGAGCTATAAGGATATTGCTTCAAACAACGGACGCGATGGTAACATTTTGTCGGCCATACGTAACGCCGCGCCGCTGTTTCAAAAGACAAACAAGGGTCACACAAGAAGTTACGAGAAGTCTTAACAAAAACGATTTCTAAACATAATTGAGGTTGCAGATATTAAATGATTTATTGCATATTAAAAACACATTACCGACACTTTACTCATTATAAGATATACAAAGTTGGTATCTCTTTTAATCCTAGCTTTGGTGTTGAAAGGAAGTGAGCGACGCTAATTCTAATACAATAATTATTTTCCAACATTAAATAATTTTACTACCTTATTTGATACAATATCATAATTGCTTATATTGCGTCACTATTTTATTTGCAGGAAGATTTACAGATAAAACTTTTATAGCTAAGATCAAATAAACATATTATGCTACTCATATTAACAAATCTTCACACTATGTGAATGGTTAGCTAATAATGGTAGTGCTCATTTAGTTCGATGACTGATGATTGCTGAAATTAAGCAACTTTCGCAATACCCGGTCATAGGATGGGCGACCAAAAATGTATTATCTCGAGCTTCTCCATGCTTCAAGAGGTATCGTAAAGCCATTGGTCTCGTCTGCAGCAGTTGTTAACAACCACCGCACCGCACTGGGCCCGCGTAGAGATTTATGCCCGGTCTCCCTGTAGTGTTTTAATCCTTAAGGAAGGCTCGTACCCCAACAGTAGGGATATAAAATGAGCTGATAATGATGGCTCATTTTGTTGGTGTACGTATACTTGAAAGCTAGTTTATTCCGCTGATATCTAAGGAGCAGCAACACACGAGTCCTTTTGACTCATAAGGACCACTTCCTAAAATGTCAACTACCTAAAACGTCCACTTTCCATAAAGTCCACTTTCCAAAAAGTCTACTTCCCAAAACGCCCACTTTCCATAACGTTCACTTTCCATAACGTCCACTTTCCAAAGATTTCAAAGTTTACGGAACCACTGTGTGCGAATACGACTCGAGTTATACCCCTGGTGTGACTGGCTGCGGTGACTTTACTGCTGTGATAGGGCATTTTTCAATATCTTTGACGCTGTAAGGGAGAAAAGAGCTGGACACTTGCTGAGTTTCTTGCTGGTTCATCTCAGTACAAGATCTCCCGCCCAGAGTAGACTTATGAACCGATTGCAGTGACATTCACAAGAGCTACTTGTAGCCTAAACTGAATAAAATTATTTTGAATTTTAAAATTTTGAATTTTACATTAATTTATAGTATAAATGGCAAATGACTCCACTCTACCTGATACTCTCTTTTGACGACCTCCTTGGTCGAGTGGTTTGTACACCGGTTTTCATGGTGTCGCCATCTCTGAGGTCCCGGGTTCGATCCCCGGTCGGGTCAATTTATAATTATTGTTTTTCTAAATTAGCTCGGGTCTGGGTGTTTTCTATGTATAATAAGTATGTATTTAAGTATTTTAAGTATGTTTATGTTGTCTAGTAACCATTTAACGAATTTCATAACGAAGCTTCTCTTGGGCTATATAATTGGTGTGAGTATTAATTTATTTATTATTATTTATTTATATTAAGCAAAAGCAAAGTCCAGTTGCAAAGACAGCTAGTGAAGCAGGATTGTGATTCACAAGCCATTCTCACCTATCCATTTCAAACCTCGTTACCCTTACCTCACCATCAGCTAGACCGCAGACTTGTTTACAAACTCAAACGAATATTTAAAACAACGACTAGTTATAGATAGCTAGATAATACTATTTTGCTCAACATTATCATCATCAACCTATATACGTCCACTGCTGGACATAGGCCTCTCAAGTGCACGCCAATGACCACTATCCGCGGCTTAGAAGAGTTACAAATAATACATAGTAATATAGATACATATAAAATATATATTAAATACTAGCTGACCGGCGGACTTCGTACCGCTTTGACAGTTTCCATGACAACAAAACAAACAAATCGTACGTTTCACAGCTAGGAACATTTTGTATTGGAAAATTAAACAAAAAATTGGAGTGGACCACCCTTCTCATTTAAGGGTATAAAAAATAGATTACGACCGATTGTCAGACCTACCGAATATACATATAAAATTTAATAAAAATCGATCGAGCCGTTTCGGAGGAGTATGGCAACTAACATGTGACACGAGAATTTTATATATATAGATAGATAGAGCCACTAGTAGGCGGTAATACATACTATTGCATCAAGGAGGTCAGTCGCTTGCGCATGTTGTTTTTTATTAATGATTTTCGACCGAACTCGTTACAAACACGAGGAATTTCCTTTAAGACATTACCTGGTGGTATTAACATGTTATGTTAATTAAGTATTTCCCGGATGTAGGTACTAGTGAATTCATTAATTTATGAAACTGTTCTGGTGAATCATATTTCTTGGTGTGTCATCAACCACATTAATGACGCTAGTATAATGCCATTAAAATTATTAATTATTCGTTAATAAAAAACCCCCAGTGAAGCAACTGTTATTTTCTGTTATTATATTATATTAATTTGGCAGCGATTTGTAAATGTTACCTAAAAACATAATTTTCTTAGAATTTGTGATAAATAATATAAGGCTTATGCCCAACTCTATAGATTTTTTAGCAAGCAAAACAAAGTAGGTAGTGTTAACTAAATTTGCACGGGTCAGATACAACCATAATACCGTCATCAGGCCGTAATTGCAGAGTTCGAAGTCTAAGTTCCGCTTATGGAATTTTTCTGGGTCTTTTTGTTTTGGTACAAAACAAACACTACAATAACCACGTAAAAAATTTAAACTTACAATATTTTTAGAAAAAGTAGACCGTAATATAGTAGCGTAGGTGATCTAAGTGAAATAGCGCAGGTGATAATTATTCGCTTGGGTGATCTCACTGGATGGAATACCTTGATTTCTCTCCCTCGTGCCCTGACCCCGGTCGACTGTGCTATTACCGGACTTTACCACCTAAAACGACGAGGTGTAGTTGAATAATAATAATGATAATAATATTTTGTGTGCAAATAAAGTATTATTTGCTAGCACGGGCATAACTTAAAAAATCCAAGCCAAAAAATATGCATTACGCAATTAACATCACAATAAATGAACATCAAATAGTATATTTTGGTGTGTAAGTGAGTTAAATCAGGAACGACGTAGCAATTGCCTTATAGTGTACAAATAAAGAATTATTTTATAACACGGCGGACTTAAGCCAAGCGATCCTTAAGTATACTCCGTAACTTTAATTAGCCCTAACTTATTAAAGGAATGTAATAAAGAAACTAACAAGTGCTACAACCGCAGATTTAACTGCAACGGAGGTTTTCCCTCCCAGGGGCGCGATTTAATTAAAAATGTTATTCCTTTCCTGGCACACTAGGACATCGTGATGTTTCCAAAAGGTAATAAGAGAACTTGATTAATGTCTTTAATTAAGATAAAATGCCAGTAGTAATTCATATTGGCGCAAGCTTTCAATAATGGTACTTCTATAATATTCGTTTTGGATCAATATGTACGCTTTGTGTACTATGATGAACGAAGCTAATAAAATTTTATAGCAACAGCGATAATGCAAATTTGGCCTATCGAATTCGATATCACAAACGGAATGGCTATTTCAAACGTGCGTAGGTACCTAAGTAGCACCTAATACATGAATGTTGATATTTGTTTAGTATTAAATATGGGTTGGATATTGAGAATTAGCTGTTGACATGTAGATAAAATTTTATTGGTTTGTATTTAGGTAAAGTAACAATAAGCTAAAAGTGGAAACCGGTAAATTGGGAAATGAAAATTTTACAATAGAGCTGAATCATTGAATTTCGAAAGCTTTTGGCAATTGCTTTTTTTGTAAGGGGCCACTCTTGTGTGTTGCTAGTCCCTATCAAACCTCCTGGAAATGTTTGATGATTAATGTATCCTACAGATTAAAAATAAAAAAAAATTTTTGCCTGATTTTTTTTGTCTTGTAGTTTGTGTAACTAAATATTAATATTTTAATTGAATGCTGCACTGAATAATCATCGACTACAATCTTATGTTTTTATACAATATTACATTTAAGTATCATTCTTGGCTTGTGAACTGTTATTTTAAATTTATACTGTTAATTTAATCAAATTAAAAACAAAGAAGTTTCAAATAATATTTCTCGCTACGCAAGCAAATACCCGTAGGACTTATGTCTAAACAAACAACAACAAATTCTCACCTATAGTAATAAATATAATTGGCTTATAAGACTTGAACGCAAATTCAAAATTATATTTTTATCATTTCAGAAAAATGGGGCACCTAACGACGCTGATATTAATGGCAGTTCTAACAACACAAGCTTATTCCGTAAGTAGATTATGAGTGTTGACTTTGTCGCTATTTATTTGGTTTCCACTTGAAAGCCTTGGCCTGTTATTCTGAAACCGAGTGAATTCAACATTGCCCTGTTTCCATATAGTGACTGTAGAAATTCCAACCAACTTTGAAATGATGAATTATGAATACAGAGGTACCAAAATGTATGTACGAAATAAAAATATACAGGTATAATACGAAACATACTATATTGTTTTCTAAAGTTTACGCGAACAGTACACACTTTTGTCATTAATAATACAGAACAAAACAATAAAAATAAATGTAGATCCGTAATAATTTTAGAAACATACTTATTAAATAATGAACACGAAATTGTGACTCGTACTTCTTCCAAAACTTTTTAGAGATCCCTAGAGAGCTAAATGCTACTTTTTATCTCGATCTAACTAAACTAAAGAAGAACAGACAAAACGGATAACACAAATTAGTAATAACAGAAAATAATTGAAGAAAACATACCAATTAACAGCAGCTCAACGACGACAAACGACGCGACGCGAAGAAAAACAAAAGAAAGTCGACGGTTGATAGAAAAAAAATTATAAAAAGTAAAGATTTACGAAAAAGTATTTACTCGGTACCACTACTAATTCATAAAATCTCTTTTCCCCTTTTTACAAGCAATATGGCATTGCCTATGTTTCTAAATTATGTGGGCTGTAAACAGTTTTATCATTCTTTCAACTTATGTCACAAAAAGCTGAAAGTCATAAAGTATCAAGCTCTTTTGCATTTCAATACATGCTTTGACCGTTGCCAACCAGCCAGTCTGCATTTTGTGTTATCTTCTTTGTGAATGCCAGAAACGTTCCTTGTGAAGTTTCGTCCCAAAAGATCGTAAAGTAAACCCGGGACGCGAAAGGAATATAGGATCGGAAAGATTTTAAGACGACAAGGCATGTATGGAGAGGTGAGGCATATATGAGGAGGGAGGTGTGAAGCATTTAACGGCCGACTCCTGCTGATGGCATGATAATGCGGAGACGTAATATAATAATTTGAAGAACTTTTAAAATTACATTATCTATCAACCAGACGACTACCTACAGTTTAGTCCTAATAATAGTAGCTTGGTCATTTATGCAAGCCACTTTATTTGCCTCTAACGAAAATCACATGTTTACTTTCAAAACTGATAATTATAATTTATTTATTATAATATATACATTTTATTTTTATAATAATATACACAATATCTACATTTAGTGACAGGTAAGAAAAACAAGACAAACGACTAGTAGTTGGTAATTATATTTATTTCTTAATATCATTCACGCTAGCTTAGTAAATGTTAACTTTCAATACCTACTGACAAATATCGCATTGGTTTATATTTTTAATTTATTTCAATGGGCAGGAAGGTCTTTGAACCCTATAGACACAGAAATAGAGTAAGACGGGTAAAGGTCACCTTGTCTGCCCAACCTATACATTATTAAACAGCTCGTAAGAATGAACAGTTCAATGTTTGACAATGACGTATGTTATGGAAGTTGCGTCAATAATCTTAGCTGGTGCAGAATGGTGCGAATGATATTGTATTTATTCGTTTTTATACTTAAATAAAATAGCGATGTACCTACTATTCACGAACCAACTGACACACGAAATCTCAGCAGCTATTAAGCCTTTTTGTTAGGAGAAAATGCATTCGTTATACCACTGCGCCCGAAAGACGCAGTTGGTTATTTGGGAATCTTGGGGGGCCAAGAAAATCTCATATTCTTCACTATTCTTCACATGCAGTCTGAGTGATCCCAAACTGCCATAAGCAATCGTAGGAAAAAACCTAGAAACCTACAAACTATAAATTAAAAAGATTTAAAGCTTAAATTAGGTTTTAAAAATATCGTGATCGCGGTATATGGAACTACACTCGGATTTAAAAAATGTATTGATCACGGTATGGTCTTTGGTGCGCCGAGTTTTAAATGATGTAATGACATTATAATGTAGTAGACTATTTATCCTGTATACAGAGCCGTTTCAGTCATATTAAGTAGTTGTTTTTTTGTTGCCATTGTATTAAGCATCATTATCATTAAACACTAAGGTATATTTTCGGTTGCAAATAATAAAATAACAAACTCTGATTCAACTTTGCCTATATTTTTCATATGCAGAATTTTTTTTTCGATTTCGATGGACCAGTTTCATGACTTCATGTACCTATACACAAACAATTCGAAGTATTTCTGTATCTGTTGTCCCTCCATGTCCCAAGGATCACTGGATACGACTAATTGGCAATTAGCATGAAGGCAATCATCGCATAAACCAAAATGGGAGTTGTTGCATAACTTGGTCAAAGGCTTCATGAAAAATTCAAAACACACGAATGTGTTGTTAAGACATTGTAGAACCGTAGGAAGGACAAACACACTATCGCGTTTCTAATATTAGTTAGGATACGCGGAATCTTGTTTATTAGACCTTTTTATACGAAATTTGCCAAAGCATTGACGCATTTAAATACTTACGTCACTTCACGTTAATGGTTACTTCTTCCTCATCACAATCAATGTGGGTTTGTGGATGCTTACGACTGTCTTCTTACTTGCAAAAACAAAGAGCAACGTCTTAACGTGCCTTAATTAAGGCGCTAACAACTGTGAATAGCGCTTCACTTATGCATGGTTTATATAAGAGTATACAACATGCAACGCCAAGAAGAATATATGTTATAATAAACTATATTTGCAACAATGTTATTGTTTCCAAAATGCAGAATAATGAATATTCTTCGCTTAAGAAAAACCAATGACTCCTCTGATTGTTTTTTTTATTTACTAAATAAAGTACGTCGATGAAATTAAGTATATTTATCATAAATCTAATTAGAAAAATGGTATTGTTTATTTTTTTTAATAAAACTCCGTATTTGATATAATTAGCGTTTTTCGAATTTCTTGACTTGAATCCAGTGAATCACGCACGATTATTGCAGCCGTTTTGCTTGTATGGAGATCGACAGAGAACGCTGTTTCATGGTCGTCAGTGCCTTAAATACATCAGTGATAAATATAAAAAGGTCCTTAAAATCGAATTGACTGTTTGAGTATAGCTAGGGACAGCTCATTTACATTACCGACATTATTAAAAAGTAAAATAAAAGACTGTCTGTCTTACTCAAACTCTTTTCTCTTTTTCTTTTTCAAAAAGTTTTCATACATATCACAAAAATTTAAAAAGCCAAACTGTTTAAAAAGTTACTTACAAAGCAATATTGCAAATATAAGTATGATCGAGGAGCTCGATGGCGCAGTGGTTAACGCGCTCGGTCTGCGATTGCTGAAGTTAAGCAACCTTCGCAAAGGCCGGTTATCGGATGGGTGACCAAAAATTTATCATCTCTAGCTCCTCCGTGCTTCGGAAGGCACGTTAAGCCGTTGGTCCTGGCTGCATTAGCAGTCGTTAACAACCACCAATCCGCACTGGCCCCGCGTGGTGGTTTATGACCCGTTCTCCCTATCCATCCAAAGAGAAGGCTCGTGCCCCAGCAGTGGGGACATAAAATGAGCTGATGATGATGATGATGATGAAGTATGATCTGTAGTATTGTGCTTTGCCAAACTTTTAAAGTTACTTACAAAGCAATGTTGCAAAAAATTGTATTGTGATCTGTAGTACCGTGTGTTTATACCGTATAGACCGACAGAGACACTAGTTATAAATAGCTGACTTATAAAACCTTGCTCTATTTAACGAATAACGCTCCAATACGCAAACAAAACGGGCATAGTGTGAAGGCGTATATGGTAATAATCGTGGCTAACAATACCTGTGGCAAAACCTTTCACACAATTGGAATTTACGTTACGGGCGACTACACTTTGGTGTCAGGAAACAATAACGTTCCCCCATTAGGTACAGTCAGCTGCAGTTCCCTGCAATTCATTTTTCAGTTCAGTCCCCCTAGGCAAGTGGCATAACGCTAATAGAATAGAAATTAAATAGAATTATTATTGTATGGGATTAACATAAATAAATAAATAAACTTTCCTAACTCACACCAATTATCTAGTCCAAGAGAAGCTCGTTATGAAACTCGTTAAATGGTTACTAGAGAAAGGATAAACATACTTAAAATACTTAAATACATACTTAATATACATAGAAAACTGTCTAAATCCCTGTGTGGTGCCGGGGATAAAGAATTGCACCACCCCATCTCTTCCTGTGGGTGTCGTAAAAGCCGACTAAGGGACCATTCCAGAGGATGGGCAGCAGCATCTCTCTGAGGTTACCCTCAACCTACTGCGATCGCCAACCCGCCTGCCAAGCGTGGCGATTAAGGCAAATACCCCTCATATCCTTGGGGGAGGCCTTTGTCCAGCAGTGGACGTCTTTGGCTGAGATGATGATACATAGAAAACACCCAGACCTGAGACAATTTAGAAAAAAAAAAAATTTCTAAAATTGACCCGACCGGGGATCGAACCCGGGACACCGTGAAAACAAGAGTACAGACCACTCGACCAAGGAGGTCGTCAAAAGTCAACGATACGTATAAATGACGTTTATGTCAATCCCATACAATAATCATTCAATTTTAGCTTTATTTATTGTTCTGAGTTCTATTTCATTTCTGGACAGGGGGCCAGTCACTAATTCTGACGCAATGATATCAATTATGAGTGCTGTGCTCGTTTTTCTTATTCGAAGTATGTAAAAACATATTGTAAAAAATGCAAAAAATATTATACCTATACATGCCACTTATAATTTTAATAACACATGAGATTTGAAAAAACGCCTTCCTGATCTGATATGCTAATAGTAAATGGCTGTGACATACATAAGGATAAACAGACAAACGAACATGACAAAACCTCTTAGTTCTTAGTTTGCTACGGTGTATTTTCCGTGTATTTTGGCAGGCTGTTGATAAATTATTTTATTTTAATTTATTCTAATAAAGCCGTAACAAGTGATAGAATAAGATTTGTATAAAATGTTCTGCTTTCATAATTGAATTTCGCAACATGGTTACAAGTTTTACCATTAATTACAGGATAATGCTATTGTTCTGCCATCTAAGCTGAAACTTCAGATCATTGTTTTGACTCAACCTAAGGCCGTGTTGCTCATTACAGTGTGTATAATACAATCTTGTAAGATTAAAGGGTTTTTGGCACTTTTTAATGAAAAATATAACTTTAAAAGCTTTTAAAATTTGAGGGAAAGTCAGCTGTTTTTGTTTAACTTTTAAACGTTACAAAAACACAAATGTTGAAAAAATTTCCACGAGCAGGATTTGAACCCGCACCCTTCTGACATACCGGGTCAGGTGCTCTCCCAATTGAGCTATCGTGGTTCTAACCAGCCCGCCGAAGTTATTCAACACTAATTACTTTTTACTTTGAAAGCCAAAGGCGCCCATTTAATGTCAACAACTACCGTCATTAACATCTGATCATAATTTTTTTACAAATACTAAAGATCAGTTAAGAAGTAGGCAAGCTATTTATAAAATGTTTATATAATGTTTAACGCAAATTTTGTTGCGAACAAATTACAAAAACACAAATGTTGAAAAAATTTCCACGAGCAGGATTTGAACCCGCACCCTTCTGACATACCGGGTCAGGTGCTCTCCCAATTGAGCTATCGTGATTCTAACCAGCCCGCCGAAATTATATAAACATTTTAAACGTTGCTATGGACTGCAATTAAAATTTGGTTCGACACAATTAAAGCAACGTTTAATTGTGTAATGGTGTAGATCATGTTGTTTTTACCATCCATAGATTTTTAATAATTTGAGAGAACTGGCAAACAATCTTTTGTTTCATTTCACAAGTTTCGGATTTCTTTTCTTTTCTATTTCGGCCCAGATTTCTATATGTAAATGCTTGGTGGTTATCAACAATTGCATCCTGATTTTTCATTTCATTGTTTCGGCGATATTTTGAAAAAATATTACCTACTATCACATCATTATTACTTGAAGTTCACTAAAAAAAGATATTATGAAACCAAGGGTGGCGTGTAAAGTATACCAATTCCATTACAATAACATTACAATAACAGTATCTCGCGTCCTGACTGAACATTTCACTCCGGCATTGCTTTCCAATATGATTTGTCAACCAATAGGGCGTTGGAAAAACTGTTTTATCATAAAAATTGGTAAATACATTTCTGTTTATTCGTCGTGAAATTTTACGTTCCTCTCATATATGATATTTGTATTGCGGTAGTTTTGACATACTTGAATGACTTTTAAAGTTAAGCTTTCGGCAAAAGATTGTTTGAAGTCGTTATTACGTCGGATTATTGTTTAGAGCGTGGATATTTCTGAAGCTTAGAGACACATTGACTACTCGTAGTTACCTTAGTTACTTGCTATCTTGCAAGTTCAGCTTTATTCGCAATGACGAAATTAAATGTATGTTGTTTGTGGCACTAGATAACCGTGAGACTATCTACCTTGAATGAGAGATGAATCAGAGGAATAAGATAGATCTCAAACCCGTGGAACAGGGAAACGTGTGTAGGACTTTTTATTTATTTATTTACTTGTGATGAATTTGCACGCATAAAACAAATAAGCAATATACTCGTACGTAGGTAGGAGCTGTACCTATACATCCACTTTGGTTAACGTCAGATGACTTATTAAAGATATTTTTAATACTAGCCAGAACCAACTAATAAGTACCTACACAAAAAATGTTTAAAAAAAGAAAAAAATCTACCAATGGCTCAAAGTTCAAAACTCAATTAAACCTTTTTATAGCGTCCGTTCGCCACTTCGCTTGTTTATGAGCAATTTAACTTGAAACTCAGGTACTAAAACAATAGTTGCAAGGTTAGTAAGCAATTATTATAATGCACTCATTTAAAAACAGCGCGTTGTTTCCGTAATGGCGTCAACTACGCCAGTTATTACGCGGAACATTCCATGATACAACGATAAAGCATCTTACGTGTTTGAGACGAGAAACCATAGTTTATGACGTAAATTAATTAATTGTTGTTCTTAGAGATGACGGGTTAGAACAATTAAGTTTATTTGTTACTACGAGTAGGCTCTGCCTGCGGATTAGCATCTGTGCAGTTCGGACCTGTGACAAAGTGCACAATATTCTAACGGAACTAGAATAATAGTATAAAGTAGGTATGTTAATTAATAATTAATGTTTACTTTTTATTATTATTTTCTAAAAAAGGTTTTTTTATTAAATAATTTATCAAGAGTTTGTTTAAAGTAGTTTGTATAACTTAAATATTAATATTGCATTTGAATGGTGTGCATAATTGTCATTAGCTCCAAACTTAAATCACGTTTATAACTATTATTACATATAAAGTGTCATACTTGGTTTGTGAATTGTTATTGTGTCATAAATAAATAAATAAATGTTTTCCCGGGATAAAGGTATCTGTAGTGTTAATTCAGGATATGCTCGACCTGTATTATAATTAACATAACTACATATTTTTTAGACGTTTCGGCGTGACTGAAGAACAATCCAATAATCATATATTCGCATTTATAATGCCAGATCGTAATAATAATTGTTTGCCTATAGTGACGTTTTTGCGTAAAATCTGTTATGGTTGGCTACCACCTGCCTGTTTTTGCCGGCAAACAGCTAGATAGGTCTTTACTGAGATCTCACGCCATCTTCTAGATGGAAATTGAAAACTGATGTTCCACTGTTTTGTTTCATTTGCCTACACTTATACACAATTCACGGACACTTAGCAGTTCATAATCCATCTCTATCTATTATTAATACGTGAAGCAAAAACTTTGTACCCCTTTTTTACGAAAATTGCGCGGACGGAGGAGTATGAAATTTCGCACACTTATAGTTTTTATCGAGAAGGTTATCCGAATGTTAATATTTTAAAAAAATATGCATAAAAATATATTAAATCAATAAAACAAACAATACACACACTACCATGTATTTGACACACTCGTATAAATACTCTTTTCAAACATTTCAAAAATGGAAGAGGAGCGGCCGAAATCTGCGAATGCCAATCCAAACTCACATTCTATCTTTTTAAATTTTTCATTGCTTAGGTTAGTTAGGTTAGGTTTATTTTATCCGTGCAGCCTTAATAAAATTACGGTCGAATTTCGACCACTGGGCGACCACTAGTTTCATATTAATATTCGACTAATCAGAAATTTTTGATTACCTACAGACAAGACTGAAAACACTCATGTCCTTTCTTTCCATCATGAAGTTTAATACCTTTTTTTTTGTTTTTGTTTGGAGAGAGTATGCTGATTGCCACTGGGCATTTTCAGCTTCACCGGGCTTTTTTGGGGGCGGCAAGAAACTTAAAGGGTTCCTCAAGCCGTGTGAAACGAAGCACCATCAGAGGTTTTCGAGAGGGAACGGCATCACGCACTAGTGCGTGTCCCCGTGCTCTACTAGATTCTCCGAGGGGTTCGGATCGGATCGGGAAGCGGAACAACCCGTGGGCGCTTCTAAAGGCTCGGATCTCGGTTCGGGTTGACCGGGCCGTGGTGGTGTTTTATATCTACTTACTCTAAAGTTATTTATCAATAATCATTTGTTCTCTCAAAACATGGTAATATAGCTGGTCACGACAATAGTACGAACAAACAAGTTTTACCAAACTGGCATGCAAATATTAATAATAATTCTAATAAGCTACTAGTTAACAATAAGTTACATTTAAATCAATTCATTTTGTTTAATATTTAAATACTCTGAAACACCATAATAACAATGCTCGATCAATAATTTAATATAATTTTAAATATGGAAACACATAGGTAATGATTGTCTTACATAATTTGGTAATCCTATTAATATTATAAACGCGAAAGTTACTCTTTCACGTAAAAACTACAGAATGGATCTGGATGAAATTCGGCATACAGATAGTTTGTAACCGGGAATAACACATAGGATACTTTTTATCCCGATATTCCCACGGGAACGGGAGCCACGCGGGTGAAACCGCGAGCGGCCACTAGTTTGTTATAAAGCTTGATTGACAATGCGAGACAGCTTTTATTGTACAGTGTTGTTTTCGGTATATAAGATAATGCCAATCTATTTGTATCAAGACAGGCCTAGCCTTGGTAGAGATCTCTGTAACTGCATTAAATTAGAAGCGTTAGTCGATACAACCTTAGCATGTATTAACTTCAATTGTAATTTGAAAACACTTTGTCATTGTATGTTAATGTTGTTAAATAAACTTTTTATTATTTATTATTATTATTATTGTATTTCTGCTCGAACATTGAGCATTAAGTGGTTTTGGCTAAGCCAATTAGCAACTCGTGATATTGTAAAATTAATTTCCATTTCTGAGTCAGTATTTTGTTCCTACTTGAAGTTACAATTATAGAAATATCGTCAGCAAACAGTACAGTCCTGCGAGATGTTACAGCTGGTATAAGCATCATTAAATGTAGAAAAAGAAAATAATAAAATACTTATATATAAAAAGGTTTTGTCGATGTTTTGGAGGTTCCACTACTACTAGATTTTTCTACATAGACAAACGTACATAGATTAAAACAAGTAATGATATTGCAGCTATCAATTATATTTTTATTAATATAGTGAATATATAAAACTCATAAAAAGCTATGAAACGGTGATTTGATTCGATTTATATGTTCAAAATATCTTGAAAACGATATAAAAGACATTAGTCATGTCATGATATAAAAAATCAAATAAATTACGTGATGGCAACTGAAGAGTCCTGATGAGTTTTTTATAGTATCGTAAAATCGGAAATCGGCTTTAATATTTCATCGGATATCGTTTATGCTTATTTTGGTCAGTCTTTTATATCTATATGAATCGTTAATTGTTAATTAATGTTTATTGTTAACTGATTCCCCTTATAAAGTATATATTCTTAGAAATGTTCATTTTAAATTTCTAAGTAAACTAAAACGTTTAAAAGCCAGTTACAGCTAAGTATGCCGTTTACGAGTACAAATCACTTTTGCATTAATCTTTTTTAATAATCAATTTGTAAATAAAAACTTTCTTTCAAATTGTCAATCTACTGAAATGAATCACTGAAATTTTAATCAAAATCTCGACTGAACTAATTTCAAAGTTTAAAAAGAGTTAACATTTTATTGCTTATAATAGTTAACTATTTAAGAAGCTTGTTAGCGGTGTATTTAGCTTTCTTGTGTTAAATTTTTAATTATTATGATATTTTTTTCCATTAAGTAGTCAATTTAATTACAAGTCAGTTCTAAATGCCTGCAGCGGTTCCCTTGTGTCATTTCTGAGAACACTTCGTCGTCAGTGCAGTTTTTGTGGAATTAAATAAATATTACATAAACCAAACTAACTTCGTCAATCAAATATATAGTGGCCGTAAATATGGGAGGCAAGTAGCGCTCTCTACATAAACGTGCACAAGAAAGGTGCAACATTTACTTACGTAATTAATTTACTTTGCGGCAAGCGTTTCTAGTGGTCTTTTCATAGCCTTACCAGGTAATATGTGGTGTCCATAACTTTAGCTGCCACCAGCACACTAGCTAGCTTAACACTTGCTTCTTAAGACTGTAGGTAAATTATCTTACTATGTACCTTAAGTATGTCGACGCAAAGTGAAATCGCATAATACTATACTTACACAAAAAATAATATAGGTACTAATAGAATCATTTTCATTAAGTACCATATTCTTACAAATAAGTCAATACTGTTATTTGCTTTAAAACTGTAACACCATGATATTGGATACAAATAACGTTAAAATAACAGATGTTACAAAATACCTCTGTTGGCTGTATATGGCTGTTCGCCTTTGCCAGTTTTCATACTATAAAAAGTAGTACCGCGCACGGGGACGACGCGACTGCCAGAAGGTGTGAACCTCAGAACAAGAACTAACATGTTCTGAGGTGTCATTATCTACCCCCATTCTTTATCGTTGTGCGCTGAAGGCTGCTTAGGCTGCCTGCCCACGACAGACTTATTTGACAACACGCGACATTTGTTACCACTTTTATGACTGATTTATACAGAGATTCAAACCATCTGTGAATGTAAAGGTGTGAGATTCGGCGCAAAGGATTTAAAGGTAGTTTGCTGTAATAAGACTGATTTATAATGTTTCACTAATAAGCCATACTGCAACATTATTCCCTTACTAGCTGTGCTCGCGACTTCGTCCGCGTGGAATAGTGACTTTCGGCAGCATTTTTAATTTTTTAGGCTCTTGTTCCCGTTTTTGCAACATTTTTCATTGATGCTTCGCTTCTATTGGTCGCAGCGTGATGGTATATAGCTTAAAGCCTTCCTCGATAAATGGACTATCCAACACAAAAAAAAAACAATTCGAGCCAGTAGTTTCTGAGATTAGCGCGTTCAAACAAACAAACTCTTCAGCTTTATAATATTAATATAGATTACCGCAATAATGTAGAATATGATATGAGTGTGTGCGTACAAACACCACATGACTGACATTTTGCTGGTAAATAGTGTAGGACACATATGACGTAGAAGTGAGAGCAGGTGGAGCTGAAGGCTGCTGGAATGGAGGCCAAGACTGGGGAAAAGAAGCATCGGACGTCAACGTGCCAGGTGGGCTGATGAGTTGATGACCTTGTAACGACGACGGGGCGGGACGGGAGTAGTGTACAACAACATCAACAGGAGGGGAACCTTAAGGTTGAAGAATGTTGCAGAAAATAAACATGATAGATTTACAGGGAAGACTGTGTGTTTGGTTATGTTTTTTCGTTGTATCTGTAATAGTGATCGAACAATACCCTTTGTACAACGTATTGAGTCTATTATTTCACGTTCACGTCAAGTTGGAGCCTTCATACTTCCGATAACGAGCAATGTTGCTTCGTCCTATACATACTACCATCCCTTTATGCACTCATAACAACAATTCAACGTCAAAAGCTCCACCTACATTATCTATATATTAATACTTGAAGCAGAAACTTTCTACACCTTTTTTACGAAAATTGCGCGGACGGATGAGTATGAAATTTCGCACACTTATAGTTTATATAGAGAAAGTTATCCGAATGTTAATATTTTTTTTAAATTATGCATTAAAATACATTAAATCAATAAAACAAATATTACACACACTACCATGTATTTGACACGCATATGTATTTGACACACACGCATACTCTTTTCAAAAATGGAAAAGGAGCGGCCGAAATCTGTCAATGCCAATCCAAACTCACATTCTATCTTTTCAAATTTTTCATTGCTTAGGATACAATCCGTGCAGCCTCAATAAAATTACGGTTGAATTTCGACCACTGGGCGACCAGTAAGGTATTAATTTATTATGCGTGGAAAACTTGTTGATTGCAAAAGTAAATAAGCAGCCGCAGCAGTAATAAGTGCCGCAGCAGTGCTGTCGCAGCACTACTGGTCCCCATATATTTTCTATAAGTTTATATGAGATTACATTCCGAGCTAAGCAGCAATGTCGCCGCAGCAATGCAGGACCAGTAGTACTGCGAGCAGCGGAGTTCGGAATCATACCTTAAGGTGTTACGAATGTCTTTCCCCGAACACCCCGTGGTCTTTCTAAAAACTCTATTGGCCGGTTTCACTAGGTACTTCCTGATTAGTTTCCGATAGCCTGTCTAGAAATTGGTGCTAACCATGTGGAACCTTTTGTTTTTGGAGAGAATTTGCTGATAGCCTCAGACGGCATCACGCATTAGTGCGTGTCCCCGTGCCCTACTAGATTCTCCGAGCAGTTCAGATCGGATCGGGAGCGCAACAACCCGAAGGCGCCTCTAAAGGCTATAACCTCGGCCTCGGGTTGACCGAGTAAAGGACCTACTACATACACAAGGGAAGAGTTAATGAAGGCTACGTACTGTGTCTGTGTGTATACGCCCTGTGAATGCTCGGTTTTGTGTCGGGAATTTAGAAAGTACGAACAATATGAAGAAGGGTGGACCATCAAATGAATCTCTTTGTTCTATCGGAACCACAAAATAGGTGGAATGCTTACGAAGCACCTGGTGCCTGTGAGACAGGCTGACCAGGCACCAGTTTCTCACAATCTTAAATCTGAACAAAAAAATTTTTTTATCTTATAGTGTTAGATTGTAGACAAAAATAAAATTACCCACTTACCAGTCAGTACTATAAATACCAGTAGACTGATACTATTATAACCGTATATTGCCCGTAACGCCAGACTAATTTTCCTGCAATTTGCTTTATCTCATCGGAACAAAGGCCAACCAACTAATATTATATTAGCAATAATGGTTAACTTCGGGCTACTACTATGCTTTTAAAACAGACAGAGATTCTGAGTTAACGTGGTAAACTTCAGCTAACTGCAAATAGCACTTGATGAAAGATAATTTGTTAACGGTGGGAATCAAACTCCACATTTTAATTTTTATACAAGTAGGTACATAGCATATTGGATGCTAAATAAACTAAACCACGTTAAGATTTTGTAGAAAATAGTTACCCAATAAATTAGTTCATTAAGTAGAGTAATGCGTCGATAGCCGAACGTAATAGATGAGATGCTCGAGTTGAATGCGAGTAATCGTGACTCTAGCTCCGATACACCCTTCTGACGTAAACCCATACAAAGACAAGCGCAGTTTTCTGAATGTTGTTCTAGGTTATTTTGTATATTGATATTCAAACTTCAGGATGAAGATGGCACTAAATGATGATGATGATGTTCTAGAAAAAAGAACACAAATGTTGAAAAAAATTCCACGAGCAGGATTTGAACCCGCACATTCTGACTTACCGGGTCAGGTGCTCTCCCAATTGAGCTATCGTGGTTCTAACCAGCCCGCCGATATTATTCAACACTATTTACTTTTTACTTTGAAAGCCAAAGGCGCCCATTCAATGTCAACAACTACCGTCATTAACAACATTCAACATTTGTGTTTTTGTAATTTGTTCGCAACAAAATTTGCGTTAAAAGTTATATAAACATTTGATGATGTTCTAGGTTAACAGGACTATTATAAAAAATGTTAAAAGCGCCTTAATAATAATAATTTTAAAAATATTGCTTTCAAATTTTGAAACTGACAACACTACCTGCCATGCTTTCTCCTAATAGCACTTTATGTTTGTTCTAGGCACCACAGTTCATCAGCTTGAACGATGGCAAATTAGGTGTTAACTTCGGAGGATACCGCGCAGCGGTTGGACTTGGAGGTCTTTTGGGTAATTATTAAAGTTTTATTTTGTTTATTATCATCATCATCATCATCACCAGCTCAATTTATGACCCCACTGCTGGGGCACGAGCTTTTCCTAGGGATGGATAGGGAGAACGGGCCATAAACCACCACGCAGGCCCAGTGCGGTGTGGCGGATGCTAACGACTGCTAATGCAACCGGGGACTTCGGCTTAACGTGCCTTCCAAAGCACGGAGGAGCTCGAGATGATACATTTTTGACGACCAATCCGATGACCAGCATTTGCAAAAGTGGCAAAACCTTAGCAATCGCAGTCTGGGCGCGTTAACCACTGCGCCATCGAGCTCTTAGGTTATTTTGTTACTTACGATAAATATTATTAAATTTTGGGTCGCTGAGCCACCTTTTTAAAGTAGTAAGTAAGTAATTACGATAAAGCACTCGCCCTTTTTATTCAAATGGCTAAAGGTCATCACTACCCAGAATCAACTACTGATGTTTGAGGTATTGTAGTTTCGATACCTTATCATGGAAAAACTAATGTCATGGCAGCTGTATTGGTTAGAGCAGTCGCAGATAATTTCTGACAGTCGTTACCTTAAAATTCCACATGTAACATTTTTTTTTTTAACTGTAAAGAATTTTTCAATTGCAGGTCAAAATGGAGGAGCAGGTGGAGGCTTATTTGCAGAAGCAGGAACTCCTCATGGTCAAGCGGCTAGAGCGGGCTTGGGCGGCGCTGTCGACAACAATGGCAAAACTGCAGGTAACGCGAGGGAACAACTGAGGACAATTAATTTCAAATGCAACAAAGATATTATTTTTTACAACGCATACATTCAACATGACATAGGTGGATTATAATTTTATCACAGTAATTACAGAGTAAAATGACAAAGCATCACACTTATTATTATGAGCTATTGTAGTATATCTGATTCTCACAATTTAAACCGGTACTAGTTAAAATGAGATGAGGCCAAGAGCTTTATAGTTCTGGAATAAATAAAAGAGAAGACTCACATATATAGTATATTCCTCGGATTTTTCTGATGACCAAAACCTTCTTCATTTGCTCTCATTATTTGTGTTTTCAGGAGGTCTTTATGCTGGGGCGACTGCAGGAGGCAATGTGAAGGCATCTACTGGCTTGGCTGGAGGAGTGATCGGGGAAAAGACAGCTGGTAGTGGTTATGCAGCTGCACAAGCTGGAAATCACTACGCATCATCAGGGCTGGTAGGTGACAATCTAACTAAAAAGAAAAGGAAGGAAGAAAAGCGAAGGCGTGCTGAGTACAAGAAACGTTTGCAAGAATTGAGAAACTAACCGGTGAAGGAGTGCGAATGATGTTTAATTGTTTTTTTTTTGTTTGTTTTTACTAATACTAGTCTACAATAAGTGCTAATTAATACTCATTTTTTATATTAAAGTGTGATGGTAAAAAATAACAAACCAGTGATTTTATTACACAATATGTTTTATGCACTGTCCCTGAAACCTTAATAACCTTTGTAACATGTTTGTGTTGTGTGACCAACCAACCAAAACCAAACCAACCAACAAGGCAGTGAATAAGGTAAAAAAGTGTGCTTTACTTGCATCATCATGCATCATCCACTCACAAAGTTGATCATTAATGTTAATAGTACATGGCACTAATCCTAATTTTGCTTACATACACCAGGCTTTCAAACAATAAACTTTGATTTCTTCACCAAATATTTCAATCACATTGACGATTTACAGGGAGGAGAAGCATCCGGCAATGGAGCGTCCGGATTCACTTTCTCTGGAGCGAAATCCTTTGGAGTAAATAAAGGGCACGTGGATGCTTCGGTATTGGATGTACAGCCGTTACCAGCAGAACACACAAAAGTTCACAAAGAATTCAACCTTGAAGCTGATAACGAATTGAACTTCGTTCCTCTGGCATCAGGACGTGCCGATGTGGGCTTCCAGAAAGACGTTGCAGTCCAATCTAATGACCAGCCCCAAGTGATAGTCAAAGAAGTGAGTAAAGTGCATATACCGAGAACGAATACTGGATATAGTAATAACTATTTTATGAGTTTCCTATACAGAGTGCCTCCGATGGACTACAGTGATAGAGCATGGTGGATACCAAATTTTCCTAGTACTTACAGAAATTCTCAGGTTGGTCCTAAAACGTAAAGTCAAAAATTGCACCACATTAGTGGCTACAGGACAGCCGGGTAACATTTTTTCAAAAATCTGTATCACTATATGTTTTATTAATAAAAGTACATCATCACATCCATCCTAAACTTGGAAACAATCCAAGCATAATGCACTTTTTTTATGTGCTCACACTTCAAATAGTTTCATAGATAACAAATATATATATATTATTAATGTTACAGGTATACGTAGAATCACCTCCGCAAGTGGTAGAAAAGCAAATCATACATAGGCATTCTAAACCTCGCCACCATTTCCGTAAAACAGCGTACATCGGTGGGTATGTGGGTGAAAATGGTGCTATGCCCGTTTCTCAACCAGCAATACAAAAGAGAATTGATGTCGGTGTTGACGCAGCATCCCATGCAGGAGCAGCGGCTGAAGCTGGTATCAATGGAAATTTAGGGCACGCTTACACAAAGCAAGTGACGTTCCAAAGGAATCCTAATTTCTTTGCCGACATTTTTAACGTAAGTTTTATTTTACAGTGTACATACGATCTCATTACCATAAATTTATAAGATACCAAACATGCTACGCAGTTCTCTTTTTAACTATATTGGCCGTAAAAGAGCAAAACTGTCTTCTTTTTTAAATGAAAACATAGTCTTTTAGTATCTTACCGACTATCTTCATCTTTGATCGACGATCGATTGATGCCAGACACTCTTGTTGCATATTAATGATTTTCTGGTGCCCGGTACTACTTGGTATGTGGACACGACAGAACTAATCCAGCCTGTTCAGTCATTCTTTCAGATAAGATGGTCTAATGCTTACCTATTCAGTAAAAAAAAAGAAAAATCTCTGAAGAAATTTACTATATAAATTATAATTAAATATTTTAGACTTCCTTACCGAATGATAATGATATACGTATATAAAACTAGAAAATTTAATTTTTCAGATCCCAATTTCAACCCTCAGAGCGGTTGGTAATTTCCTCGGTAACACTGCCGGAAACACAGGCGTTTCTGTCCAAAAGTCGGCCACTGTTCACGCAGGTGGTTATGGATTCTAATTTTACAATATTAGTATTAACTAACTTTTGTACTTAAATATTTTAGACAGCCAT
Source organism: Eudonia lacustrata (assembly GCA_947562085.1). NCBI lineage: Eukaryota > Metazoa > Arthropoda > Insecta > Lepidoptera > Crambidae > Eudonia > Eudonia lacustrata. The sequence continues at coordinate 9,764,477 of OX387320.1, forward strand.
CATGACAAATAAAAGTATTTTTGTAAGTAAAGTGTGCATAATTATAACAGAAATATGCTGATCCTTATTTATATCTACCGCCGTTTTATAGCCGCGATAAGGCGTGTAAGTGCTGTTGAAGGGAGCTACGAAACATAATCTTTCGCCTTCATGCCCGTCGTAACTCCAATGATATTTTTATACGTAGGCCTTTATAACATTTTTATATTTTACGAGTACCTCTCTAGCCCCAAGCACGTTCGGCAACTTGCTAGAATAATAAATTACATTGCATGATAAAGTACCTGCCTTACTTCAAACTTTCCTATTCATATTTCCTTTAACTTGTAATTTACTTATCATGTCATTTGTTTGTTGATTATTATCTATAGTTTTGAATGTATTGTCATAATTATAATTACCGTTCATGTAAATTGATTAACATATTTCCAACTCTGCTACAGACTCAGATACGATTGCACCAATGCATGCTGCGACATCATCCTCAGATACCAATATTTCCTTTCAAACACCAAATGTTTCAAAAGTCATTGACGACATTTTGGCTGTAAGTTCATAATCATCACTTATATTTTATTTTCTGTTGTTTGGTACTAATATCACACGGATGAATATTCGGATATTACAAAAAAAGTGTTGAAACAAATTCACTCGCGAAATAATAGTATAGCTGTATTGTAAGAAATTCCAGGAAAACCTCTCTTACTAGACTTTTGTAGTTGTAATAGACCAAAATGTCTTAGGTTTTACCTACATTTGCACGATAACCTAATAAAAAATTATGATAAATAATAGCACCTAGCAGATATTGCCAAAAGGTGCAGTTTTGGGTCCGACTTGTGGGAGTTTTTCCAACACTTTTTCTGTGAATATATTTGTTTCACAACACAATTACTAACATTTATACTATTTAAATATATTACAAAAAGGGAATGGAATCCATATGTTTTATGGGTTTTTTTTTTAAAAATCTAACATGGATTTGTCATGAAACTTAGTGGTGATGGTATTAATGCTATTTTAAAATATACGTTTAAAAAAAGTTATAATATGCAATACCATAATTGAATAAATCAAAAGGGCAGTATGTGTAGCCTTAATGTTAACATTAACTTTCTTATCTTAAAATTAATATTATAAATTATTCATTTATGAAATGTTAAAACGGAACTAAGCGCAAACTCTTTAGTAATAAGGTATCCTATAGATCTTAAGCATACCTTTAGAAATATTCGAAGCTTCGTTCGTGTAGCACATTGACGTTAAACCCCGTTTAAACATTTTATATAGCTACTACAAATTGAAAGATAAAAAAGTTTTTGTTAAATTATTCAGTAAGATATATGAAGGCGCACAGTTAATTTTAATAATGTACACACAGCAGCAGTTCAACCTACCCAAACCGGTCAAATTTCTCCAATGAATATTGATTCTTATAACCAAACGATAAAGTTCAAAATTGATTGTAGAAATTTGACAGTTTTGTGAAGGTTGATCTGCCGCCGTGTGTACATAATGAATATACTGCAAATGCTATAACTACAAATTTTGCTTAGAGTTACGTGTATGGTTTAAGGATGGGTGCTCCTTTTTAAGTTTGCTTTATTGGGACCCTCTTTTTTTTTTCTTTTTTTTTTATTGTGGCACGCCAAAGTGGCCTCACCCTGCCTGATTGAAAGCGTGAAGCCCAAGAAGTGAAAGCGTTCATCACAGCGCTACCAAGCTATGCCAAACGCTCACACTATGGCGGCCTGCATAAATGCTTTTTCACGCCCCGCTTAAATAACCCGGGAGAGAAAGAGGAGGGAAACACGTGTGCGGGAAGCGCATTCCACATACGGGAGTTCGGCAAAGGAACGATTGTCCAAACTTATTGGAGTTAATAATATGGAGATAATCATCATTCACGAAGGTAAGATATACTTTTTCATTTAATTCACTTTTTCATTTGTGAAATACAATCCTAATTATGAAGTCTAAATAATTTATACACGTAATAATGACTTGTCCTGACTGACTGACTCATCATCGCCGAGCCTAAGCCGCTGAAGCTAATTAGGTAAAATTTTAACTGTAGATTAATTGAGTGACGTAACCAGCCATTAAGAAAGGATTATACGGAAATCACACCCTGAGGGGTTCAATCAAATAGGGGGTGAAAGTTTGTTTGAAAGTCCGTCAGTTTTGAGGTAAAACACATGAAAATAGGTATTTGAGTTCATGAAAAGAATTGACAAAGAATGACGTTTCTCAGGAATTTTGTTTATTTTTCTTTAAATGAATAAAAAAGGGAATAAGGTTTTTTTGTAGAATTCGTTATTTTTAAAGTAATAACAATGAAAATGAATATTTTAATCGATCTTTAGATTTTTCAACAAAAATAGAGAATGACGTGTTGTAGCATTTTTCGAAAAAACTCCCCTAGAGAGGTGAAATAAGGGTGGAAAGTTTGTATGGAAATCGCGCGCAAAACATCATGCGTTTACCGATTCCTATTTCCGATTCCGATTCCTACGTGTGAAGAAACAGAACAAACAACTTGTCCACGTGAACACGTAAAGCCGCGAACAAAAGCTAGTTTAATATATTACAAGGAGATTATGACTTTTATGTTAATTTTTATGGTCCAAAAGTAGCTGACAAACTAAACATATTTATAAGAACAGTTTCAAGGAGAGATCAATGAAAGTCTGAAAGCCTTATATCGTACACAACTTTCAAATGTCAATGAAAAGTGTCTACGAATAGAAAACTGTTTTTAATCATTTGTTATCAATTAATAATGCAAATTAATTAAACAGTACTTTAATTTGCTGTTAAAGTTTACTGCTAGCATTCGTAAATTGTACATAAATACATTCGTCATATTTACGACTTCAATTTTTTAGATCCCAATCAACACCCTTGGAGCAGTAAACAAGTTTTTGGAGAATAATGTTCCAGCAAGGAAAACCGTACAGGTAACAAACTATATTCCTTTTTTTTAAATCAAAATTGATTTTTTATATGGTTTTGTTTTATACGGTTTATTAATTTTAGACTAACAATGACACAGGTAAAAAATAACGTGAAAAAAACGTTGTATGTAGCTAAGCCGCGACATATTCTGAAGCTTATAAATTCATAAATTAAAATTAAAACATGTAAAAATCGTTGCCAACGTTACAAAAGAGCTTTTTTTAATTATTCATAACGGGTAAGCGCTTGGCTTCCAAATCCCTTGATATTCTATTATTGTAAAACATTGTATATAATTGTGTATAATAGCAGAATTAACCTTTAATGGTATGACAATGGATGAAACAATACTAAAACCGCGCTGTATGAGTACAGCGGCGCTTTCTGAGGAAAGCAAACTACGGATCTAGCAATCCTATCTCCAACTGCTAGAACACACCAATACCTACTCCTGACATTTCTATCTGAAGTTACAGACATAATAGTATTATCAGAGCTCATACCAAAATTACTTAAGACTAGCTTGTAGGTTAAGGGCGAGTTCCAAATAAAGAAATAATAAATTACTGCTACGCTGTTCCTTCTTTCTTGTAACGTTAGCTTACCAGCTGTCGAAGAGTCAGCTGTAGGCTTAGCCAAAGTAACATCAAGAAAACGATAGCGAAGTTCGAAAATAATAAAATGTATGGGATTGACATAAGCCGCGCTAAATCATGTGGTCAATCTAATGTCAATCCCATAAAATTTATAATTTCCGAACTTCGCTATCGTTTTCTTAATGTTACTTTGGCTACCGCCACTGGTATCCCTCGCAGGAATGCCATAAGACCTCAAGGTATAACCATGGAAGTTAAACAGACTGATGTTTGATGTTTGTTGATGGTTAATGATGGATGCGACCAGCATTTTAGAACCATTTTCTTAAACCCACAACTGAAGAACATGTTTTATTTAATAACGGCGTCGCGTCGTGTTTATACGACAAATAGTTACCTTTATTTGCATAATTTGCTTTTTCCATTCACAACGTTGCATTCTATTCTATCTATAAATAAGGTAACTGATTTAAAACCATGCTGTGAAAGTGCCAAAGAGTTTTTACTGAAGCAGATGATAATTTTTCCGTTTCTATCACACATTCTGTTAGTATGTGTCCCAAAATATAGATATGTATGTAAGTGTAGCCTCAGACGTAAATTTTAGCTACTATATTTTGGCTGAGGGATATACGAGATTCGAATGCGGGACATTTAAGGCAGACAGGGTCACAACTGTTAGGTACATTAATTTTGCAATCTGTTTTATAACAATTAGATTAGTTGAAATAACAGACTGTCATAAAAATGATATGGTCTTGAATATACTAGTAGTTTGAATAAATTTAAAATTACAGGTCGGTGAAGACGGAGCCTTTGAGCCTGCTAGAAGATTGGGGCCACACGCAAGACGACGAGCGAACAAACAAGTAGTCATAGTACAAGAAAACATGGAGAAAACTGAGGAGAAATCCTCTTAGACTAAGATAAAGACTAAGATAAGACTAATTAATTCTAGATTAATTAGAATTGTAATCCTTCATTTAAGAGGCTGTTGTCTTCATGTATACAAGAATAGACTTTAAGTTCACATGATGTTGTAGGTACCTGTTTTACAAAATAGACGTAATATAATAAAGAATTTTATATTTATAAAGAGTTTGTTGATCATTTTTTTCTGCATCCATTTTTATCTTCTAAACATTTTGTTTGTTCCGAACTTTTTGTTGCATGGCTCGGGTTTGTGATGTCCAACCCGCATTTGGCAAACCTGGTGATAAAACCACTACATCATCAATCAATAGTTGTATCGAATACTTGACTTCAATGATGAATGCCTTTGCCTATACAGTATAAAGACTATTACCTACTAACATTTTAAGAAAAACTGAAAGTTTCAATATTATCATCATCATCAACTAATGATGATGATAATATTGAAACTTTCAGTTTTTCGTTTAGTTTTTACCAACCCGAATTGGGACGTTGATAAACTTATCAACGTCCTAATTCGGGTTGGTATGCTATAACGACTGCCATTTTACGTCAACCACTGGGGACAAAGGCTTAATACTGCCTTCTGAGACCAGGAAAAGCTGGAGATATTTTTAATTTGGTCACCTATAAGGTAACCCGAGTTTTTGAACAATCTCTCTTGAGTGTTTATAGTTATTTTGCGTAAACAGAAAATTTGTTATACTGGTCTACTGACATGCATGTATCCATTTTGCTTGATGATGTTATGATTCGCCGTGGAGACCGGATAAGTATCACGTGGTAAGTAGATAAAGTCTTCTACAAGAGTCGCTAACCACTTTATTCAGTACTTTTTCAGAGTAAATGTTTAATTGAACATACGTTTGCGAGGTGTTTAGTTAATGGACTAACAAAAACTACTGGACCGATTTAAAAAATAAATAAATAGAAATACGATTTGTTTGTTTTGTTGTCATAGAAACTGTCAGAGCGGTACGAAGTCCGCCGGGTCAGCTAGTATATTATACTAGCTGTGCCCCGCGGTTTCACCCGCGTTCTATTAGTCATAGCGTGCTGTAATATAGCCTATAGCCTTCCTCAATAAATGGATTATTCAACACAAAAATATTTTTTCAATTCGAACCACTGTTGTACTTGAGATTAGCGCGTTCAACCAAACAAACAAATAAACCCTTCAGCTTTATAATATTGGTGTAGATTTGGCGACGAAACCGTGTCGAACACTGGTTCTACGATAGTTATTTCAAAAAGTTTTTGTGTCGTTCAATTCACGAACAAAGAGGTAACATTCAAGCAACCCTATAGTACGATAAATAGAAAATAATACAGTTTAGCATTCCATATATTTTGATATATTAGAATATTATCAGAACTTTACACAATACACATACAATACACAAGGTTATCGTATTTTCTTTAAGGATGGCCTTTATTCTGAAGTGGAATGACGAACGAAAAAGATAATTTTAACGGAGATACGAAAAAAATAGGTGCCTTTATCTATGTATGGAACTTAGGTACATAAGTGAAATAGCGGCCTCTGTGGTCTAGTGGTTAAGACCACTGGCCTCAGACCCAGAGGTCCTGGGATCGATTTCCAGCATGTGGTACATGTTTGTACTCGGTTTGGTAGTTGGTAGAGCTTGTTTTGAATCCGCCTGGGTAGCTACCACAATCTTATCCAAATATGTCGCCATAACATCAATGCTCTAGTAACATCCAAAATTTATAACGGGGAGTAACGTACTACTTTTTATAGGTATCATAGACATACCATTATACCTAGAGTTGTAAAGAACTCGAGTTTTAGAGTCCTTAATTTTGAGCTCGGTTTACAAATTACACGACACGACTCATTACAACAAGACTCCAAGACTAGGGAACTCAAGTCTGTATTGAGCTCTTGATCGCAACATGAACCTCGAGTCTTTTTTAGTGCTCGAGTCGTTTGTACGCGGGGAGTCGCGCTCAAGTTCTTTCCCGTTTGGAGTCTTCCTTTTTAAAGCAGGCCATAAAATGTTACTTTTGTGGAATATATTTGTAAGCAGAATAGTATTTTGAAAAATAAAAGCGTTTATTAACAGAAAAAACATTTTAATCATCATGAAAAATTATTTTTGATTGAAGTGATTATTTAAGTTTGAAGAAGACTCCAGCTCTTTTAAGACTCGAGCTCATTGTAAGACTCGGGCTCTTTTTTAGACTCGAGTTATATTTTGGCGCTCGAGTCTTCATGAAAGGACTGAAGCTCGGTTTGACTTGACTCCGAGTTTAGTTAGTTCACTGAGTCTTGTGAAATTGAGGCGAGTCTATCGAATTAAGACTAAAGGACTCGAGTTCTTTACATCTCTAATTATACCTGACGTATAAGAAGTAATAGAGAGAGAGAGAGAGAGATAAATACAGTACGACCTACTTACTAATTAATCAATATCGTCACAGTGTGTTTACATAACCAGCTCATTTTATTACTACCCTACCCTACCCTGAGGCCACCCGGCACTACTACTGCTGAGGCGCGAGCCTTCCCTATGGTGGATAGGGAAAACGGACCATAAACCACCACGCGGGCCCAGTGCGGATTGGTGGTTGTTAACGACTGTTAAAGCAACCGGGACCAACGGCTTTACGTGCTTTCCGAAGCAGGAAGGAGTTCGAGATGATACATTTTTGGTCACTCATCCGATGATCGGCCTTTGCGAAAGTTGCTTAACCTCAGCATTATTATTACAGCTAAGGGATAAGATAGCCAGTTCCTCAGTATTTGAGGTTTCCGGGTGAAGTGCGCTTCCATTTTCGGCTTTATCTCACCTACCTCACTCACTTATAGTACCTCATCATCAGGCAATAAACGTCCAACTTGAGCTCAGGCTTTTTCATTTAAACAATAGGACATGGCACCATAACCATACCACGCTGGCCCTTTACTGGTTTGGAGGGTTGATGAGATAAATACAGCACTACTTACTTACTACACATCACAAGCTCACTTTATGTTCCCACTGCTGGGGCACGAGCCTTCCCTATGAATGGATACACATCATAAAAGTATAATAAGATATAAGTGTAAGATTAGCCAGTAGGCTAATGAAGCTTGTTTCTATACATAGAACGAAGATTTCTTGTTGTAACCTGACAAATTTTTTAAACAAAAATCTATATTTATATACAAAAAAGCAAATATCTAAATAGATAAATATCAACCATATATGACAATCATAGATTTATCTTTATTATAAATCTTCTGTGCGTGTGTATGTTATTGAACTCCTTATAAACGGGTGGACCGATTTGTGTGAAATTTTCTGTCTGTGTTCAAGTGGATTCGAGAATGGTTTAGATTTACAATTGGACCCGGTAGGTGGCGTGGTAGGCGCTGCTATAGGGGTCTATAATGGGATACGGGTGTTCTTAAGCGGACGAATGATTTGTTTTCATGGAAACTGTCAAAGCGGTACCAAGTCCGCCGGTCAGCTAGTCTTCTACAAAAATGGAAATACTTACTTACTTAGTTACTTAGGCGCAGGGACTTTCCCCTGTCAATTGTCGGCTCTTACCAGTGGTCCACCTCCAGGTCGAGCAGAAATAAAAAAATTAAAAACTAACGACCGAAATTGTAAGAAACGATAACGAATCTAAAAGTACCGCCACTGAGTAGTACCCAAGTAATTTGTTATAATGTATTCCAATTTTACGATTGAGAAAGCCATCTACGAAAGTTCTGAACATTTCTGTCGATGATAAAATATTCGTGAGATATTTTCAGTATTTACATTCCGAGCGATTAGGAAAAACAAAGTAAACAAAATATTTTATACATCTGCTTATTGAAGTCACTTCAAAGAAAATACAGCAATCTACGGTAAATATTACGTCGATTCTTTTAACGTGAACCAGTAAACATTATTTTTTATATGTATCTAAGGCACTTGACCTTTTTGACTTCGTTTCAGTAATTTATGAGTAGAATACTTGGCAAAGAGTGGCAAGTGCGAAACGGAACTTAGCTTAGTTATTAATTATTATATTTCATGGTAATAAATAAAATACTCTTGCAATCTCTGCAATTGCGTAGAGATGTTGCGTCACTCAGCGTGTTTTACCGCTTATACCATGGCGAGTGCTCTGAAGAGCTCTTTGACCTCATCCTACCTTCTCCCTTTCTTCATAGGAGTACACGTGCTGCTTTTCGAAGTCACCGCTTCACTGTCTCAAATATCCCATCGCGTACAAAGAAATTTGGTGACTCGTTTTTTTGTCGCACCTCCAAAAGATGGAATAGTCTACCAGCATACGTTTTCCCTCCTTCCTATGATATGGGGTCCCTCAAGAGAGGCGTGAAGAAACACCTTGTGGGCCGGCAGAGTGAAGTTAACTGATGCTACGTTTGTTTCTACGCTGCACCAGTTATCTTCGCGTCTGGACTCCATTTCCACTTAACATCAGGTGGGATGGAGTTATTAGCAGAGCTATCTATATAAAAAAAATGGTGTTGGAATTCTTAATGAAGATAAAGATCTTAAACATTTATACTTTTAACCTTTACTGGATATATCTCTATAGAGCACAGAAAAATCTATGAGGAAAATGGCTGACACAGTCCGACGGCGGGTCCATCATAAAAATGAAATAGCTTTGTGATATTAGAAATATATTTATGAGAAGATCAAATAAAATCCTTGTTATCTAACAAAACAAATGTTAAATTTCAGATAGTTAGACAGACAATGCCAGAGCATTGCATGTAACTGAAATTATCACACAGCAATGCATTATATTCTCCCTATTTGACAATCTGGCAAATGCCTTTCTCATGATCGATAACACTTTCCATCCTATTTATATACACATAAATCTAAGAGTTGATAACTTTGCAAAAGTCTACGTAATTTAATTTTAATAATTCATATAACAGTGATATAAATACTATTTTTGGTACATGGACGACAGTTACTCTGTTATCTTAGTGAGGACAACCAAATCGTAACAAAACGATGTGCCCTGCGACGTTTTATAAAGGCCAAACGTCCATCTGTTAAGACCAGCCTCTCTAAACGGGATATAATTGAACGCAAAATCTATTGCGTACAGATCCAACTTCTCAAATGAGAACGAATTCTTCTTGATAGTACACGTTTTCATGTCGTATTTCGTTTTAGTGGCTACTAATATAAGTCTGATCAGCACATTGGTGCAAGTCAACTTCGACCAATTCACGGTGTAGGACGAGGAACCAAAGTCCAGATTCTTACTCCTGAAAAAGAAATTGTACCCCTTCAAATCTTTCGTGTACGTAACATTTCCTTTGATGTATACTTTATCACTGACGTTGTATGGTATTACTTCGATAAATACGTTATCGTCCTTCACGTACGGAGGGTCAGGATTCTTACACTTCTCAATTTCTATCAAACTTGTTGTATAACGACTGCTTGTGAAGTCTATTTGACTCAAAATAACCACTAATATCAAGGAGAAAACAAACATTTTCTTTTCCATTTCTAACTCACTGATCACTCCACTTGCCTGGATAGGTTGTATAAATTTCATAAATACACATCGTTTACTAATCGTTTGATCAATATCAAGATAACATGTTTTTGAATCCGATTCCAACCACACATGTGATCGTTAAATGATTAGTTACGCATCAGACTACGGATCATTACGACCGCTAATGGCTCATGATTATGATGTTCTAATTTTTTTTGGCTATATTACTAACTAGCGGCCGCTCGCGGTTTCACCCGTGTGGTTCCCGTTCCCGTGGGAATATCTGGATAAAAAGTATCCTATGTGTTATTCCAGGTTATAAACTATATGTATGCCGAATTTCATCCAAATCCATTCATCCGTTGCAGCGTGAACTGAATCAACAAATATACGAACATACACACACAAACTTTCGCATTTATAATATTATTAGGAGGATTATAGGTACATGTACAGGTGTTTTCGGTTCTGTTCAAGGTACCAAAACTAAAATTTACCTAGGTCTCATGAGGTCCCTAATTTGCTCTTCGTTTGGCTATTATCTCACAATATCATAACGAGGCAGCTCTTTGTCTTCATTTTACCTGGTGGTAAGTGACGATAAGGCCAATGATCGAAGCTCACTACACCCGGAATCATTGACTATTATGGAACCAGCTTTATCTCTAACAGTCCGGAAGACAACAATGTTACTACGAAGTTGTCATGGCGATCAACTTAGACAATATGGTAAGCGGTAAGACAGGCGGACTTGAAACCAGCCCAAACTAAGTCCACTAACCAAACTGAGTACAATAATATGTAATGTAAGCTGGGAATCGAAACTGAGTAGGTACAATAATATGTAATGTAAGCTGGGAATCGAACACGGAAAGTATTCTGAGACCGATGCTCCAATCACTCAAACCAAAGAGGCGGTAAAATTTTATTACCCGAAAATTGCGAAATCTTTTAGACTTTTATTAGATACCTACACTGTAGAGTTACATAACCTCCCACAAAATGGAATCATCATGAATATTTGGAGAATAACTTACTTGTATATTATTATTAAAAACAACTTGAAAGTCCATAAAACGCTCCTGCGACCTTTAACTTGAGTCAATATTCCAAGATTTGTGAGATAAGATTGAGAGAAAATTTACTATCACCGATTCACGGGGAGTCGATAAATAGAACGAAGTTAAGTTATTATCTTCAATAAAGATAAAGTGAAATTTACATTTCCGCTTTAAATTGTAGTATTTTGTTATTGAAACCCCTTCATTTCAATTGCAACTCGACTTGACCAACCGAGGCAATCACTCGTTTTTTTTTAATGTTCTCATGGATGAATGAATAACAATTTAGATAGGTAAGTTTGATTATCTAAAAACGGTAAGGTAACAAGGAGTAGCTCGATGGCGCAGTGGTTGACGCGCTCAATCTGCGATTGCTAAGGTTAAGCAATTTTCGCAAAGGCCAGTTATCGGATGGGCGACTAAAAACTTATCATCTCGAGTTCCTCCGTGCTTCATTCTCGTGCCCCAGCAGTGGGGACATAAAATGAGCTGATGATGAAGGTAAGTAATAGGACCCAGTCGAGGCTAGCCCATTAGCCACCAAGCTCGCTAAGTCGTCATGGTCGCCGGTGCTGAGCCGCCGCCTTTTCTTTTCAGATTCTTCGAGCGATTCGTATCGGATCGGGATACCTACACCTCGGTAGAACCGAACCGCCCAAATGTGCCTCGAAAAGCTAGGATGTGGCGGTGTAGCGTAGCCTGTCGCTGTGTTAAGCCCAAAGTTATAAGCCAGGCACTAACAGAGATACGTACTGTTAGATCTATTTGAATAAAAGCTAGTTACAATATTCACCATTTTCTATTTTATATAAGATGTTTAAATCGGTAACCTGATGTGAATGCATGAAAATATTCACTGCCCTCGTTGCTGCTGCAGAAGTACATTGAGAATAATTTATGTCCACGCGATAGTCCGAAAATTGAGAGGCTATTATGCAACTAGTGAGTATTGCAATCGTTGAAATGATAAACCTAGTCAGTTCAATTAAAACCTTATTGGTATAATAATATTACTTCTTGGTGTAAAATTTGCAAGCAGAAATTGTTGATCACGTCTGATACACTGGCAACAGGTCACAAAACAAGATTAGCCGGCCTCGTGGGTAAATTAATTTTGAACCCTAGTCAAACTTGGTCCAAGTTACCGAAGTCACTTTAAGTTGAGATTACATTTCAAGTGCGTGGCGTGTGCAGAACTTATTTTGAGTAAGAAGAAGTAATATAAACTTGTATTGAAAGTATGCTGTAGGAATTTAAAGGCATCTTAATGATGGTGGAACGTATCACAGGGTATAGCTTTACATAGTACAATAATGTACGAGGAATTAGTGCCTGGATTACTTGTACTGTGCCTAAAATCGGAAAAAGAATGCCCATGCTGGGTGTCTTGCGACTTCTTCTTGTACAAGGTGTCCCAACCCAACCGTAGAGTTTTTTAACACATGACTTAGATCAAGACATTAAAAATACTTATAGCTTTTTTTGTTTTACTTTTACCTAACTGCTTCTTTCAATTTGCAAGTCAGTTTTTTTTTATCTTTTATAAGTCCTCCTTATTTATTTATATCCTTGTTTATTTTAGAGTCTAAATGTTAGTTCTATTTTAAATAATTATCATGCAGTTACGAGTGTTGAGGGTGATTTGGATTTTCATACTAACTTTGCCGGCTGTTGCTCGCGTGTATTGGACCAGTACAGCAAATTCAATTTATCTCAAAGAAGGTTGTCAAAATAAAAATTCTATTTCAAAATTAGTTTGAGAAAAAAACGACTGAGAAAAAACACAAAACACCAATTCGTATCTCTGTAAAAAAGCTGTTGTAAATCTAAACTGATTATAAATGTAATCTAAAGTGATTGTAAATATTAGTTTAAAAATTCTTGGTTCCTCCACTGAAACAGTAATAAAACAATACCGGCTTATAGACACTGCACTTAAAATAATGCTTCAATTCATTAATTAATGTATGTAGATAAATTAAATCGTACCCCGGAAATCCAACTGCTAGGACCACTTATGTGAATTTATTACTCACAAAGTACGGTATGGTCGCTAATCTGCATTCAATTTCGGTTTTGATATTATTTCAGCGGCAAATCTTGTAGTAATTACGTACGGGCTTGTTTCTAAGTGGACCAAATGCTCGGCGGTAGCTCCCCTCCCATTACGCAAATTTACTGGAAAATTAATTAGTGTTTTGAATTCAAACTCCTGTTCCCCTTTGGAACCGAAAGAAACAGAGTAAATGAGAATTAAAAGTTGTGCCGAGGTGGTAACGAAACGCTACATCTTTTTTTGTACAGCTACAAGCCTACAAACCGCAATTATAATATTTGGACAAGAACCGCAGCTCATTTAAGAAAAACGTTTCCACTTTTCTTTTATATACGACTTATGTACTTACTTACAAACATTTTAATTGCTTTTCTTAATGATTTAAAATTTGGTTTGTTTACTCGAAAAAATTGTAGACTATTTAGTTTTCATTATAAGATGTATTACATTCAAAGTCAAAGTCAATATTATTTATTCAAATAAACCTAAGAATAAGTGCTTTTGAATCGTCTAAACATATTTTACCTAATAGGTAGGTAGGTAGGTATATATAATACGATATACTATTCAGGACGTCTATTTTTAAGCTATGAAGAAGCTAGAAGAATGAGCACAAGAAACTGCACAGCTTAAATAGTGATCCCGAGCCATTCCCGTGGCAGAGAATGGATGGTACCTACTTAGTTTTTAAGTTCTCCCCTCGGCTCGTCGAGCTTTTAGTAGCTGGATGAGGGGACAGGAGTAGAGTCCCACATAACCTGGGGTCGCCTCTTGCCCCGGTGCATACACCGGTGTTATGCACAGCCTTAGATGAATGAGTGGTCTCGCTTAAAGCGCAGCGAGACCAATCATTCATCTAAAGTACAAAGCATTCTATAGTTTGAAAACAGGTACCATAAGAAGCTAGATAGCGCAGCGGCTAGCGCATTTGTATTGCGATCTTACAAGTTGCTAACTTCAAGAACTTTCCGGTGACCGGTGTTCCGAATTAAAATATCTCGAGCTTATCCGTGCTTCGGACAGCATATTAAACTTTTGGTCCTAGTTGTTACGGTACGATAGCAAATTTTTAGCTAAGCAGCTTTCGCCGGGTGAAGCGAAGGTCAAACCTAACAATTTTTTTGACCACATTATAACATAGATCTATAGTAAGTTCACCGTTGTGCCAATAAATTTTTCTTTTGATTTTGTTTCTCTATTTTTCCTTATTTTTTTATTTTTGGTAACTATCTGTCAATTTCATTGCATGTGGTATTTACCTTAAAAGATTGTTAAGAAAATTGTTGCTTGTTTTTATGATAAGTAATAGGTAGTGTATTCAACAAACACTGGTGAACCTGAAATAAATAAATAGAACGATACATTTGACATGTCACAGCGGTACATAAGCATAATTACTTAACTTAGTTTATATTATAGTTATATATTATAAATATGAGTTTATAGTTTATATTATAAATATGAGTTATATACAAAACAGTTTAAAAAAATTATATTGCTCACAAAACGTGTTCAAAATAACTATAAAATTAAAATATCTAGTAATAAAGCTAAAACAACCTGGGAAGTTATTAATAAAACACGATACAATCTACCCCAAGACGGAATAAATAAAATTAAAAATAATAATAACGAATATATAACAGATCCTAAACATATTGCAAATTTATTTAATGATTACTTTGTTGATAAAGTTAAACCGATACTGGATGCAGGTAAAAAAGTAACGGCAAATATATCTAAGCAGGAAAAATCAATGTTTATGTCACCTTGTATGCCACACCATATCAATAAAATTATAAATAACCTCAAAACTACAAATAGTACAGGTTATGATGGAGTAAATACAAAAATAATCAAAGCTGTAAAAAACTACATATGCGCACATCTTAGTTACTTAATAAATCTTAGTATAATGACAGGCACATTCCCACAATTTCTGAAGATGACAATAATAAAACCATTATTTAAAAAAGAAAATAAAGAATTAGCGGAGTGTTACAGGCCTATAGCTCTCATGTCAATGTTTTCAAAGATTTATGAAAAATACTTTTATGGTGAAATTAATTCCTATCTAGAGAATAATAACATCTTATGTAATGAGCAGAAAGGTTTCCGCCAAAATAAAACAATCAACATGGCAATATATGATTTTTACAAAAACGTTATTAGTGAGGTTGATAACAGAACTCCTATTTGTGCTGTATTTTGTGATATGACACAGGCATTCGACTATGTTGATTGCAATATTTTAATTAGTAAACTTGATGCCTATGGTATTAGAGGTAAGGTTTTAGAACTAATCTGCTCTTATCTAACGGATCGGCAGCAGGTGACAGAAATATCAAGATTAAATTATAAAACTAAATGTGATGTTACACTTAAATCGGCCATACGAAATATAAAATATGGCGTTCCCCAGGGAAGTGTACTAGGACCACTATTGTTTGTCATCTATATAAATGACCTGCCTAATGCATTAACTCAGCCTATGACATTATTTGCTGATGATAGCACTGTAACATTAAAATGTAATGATCCTAGCACTTATGAATCAGACGTAAATAAAGCATTAAAATCTATAATTGCATGGCTTGAAAATAATAATTTAAGAATAAATTTAAAAAAAACTGTAATTATGCATTTAACCAGAGAATACAGGATCCAGTCGACATCAATTTAAATTTTCGCGGTGATACCATACAGCCGGTTGATACAGCTAAATTTTTAGGTCTGCAGATAGACAAAAAATTAAATTGGAAAAAACATATAGAGGAATTAAGTAAAAGAACTTGCAGCTTGGCATATGCGCTACATGAACTAACCTCAACTGTCAATATCGATACACTACTTACAGCGTATTACGGTACAGTAGAATCTGTACTCAGATATGGTATTATTTTCTGGGGCAATTCGACAGACAAAGAAAAAAATTTTAAAATGCAAAAGCGATGTTTACTGTCCATGTTTAAAATACAAATAACTGATAGTTGCAGACCATTATTTCTGAAATATAAAATTCTCACACTTCCGTCAATTTACATACTTGAAGTAGCTATATTTATTAGAAAAAATTCCCACCTATTTCCACGTCTGTGTGACAAGGTGGTTAGAAACAGACGAGAAAACAATAGATTGTGTTTACACCTATCTAAAACGGCATTACTGCGAAAGAGTGTAGTGTCTGCATGGCTCCTATAATTTATAATAAGATACCTAAAAACTTGAAGGAACTAAATGCTAACTTATTTAAAATAAAACTTAAAAAGTTATTGGTGGAGAAATGTTACTACAGTGTTGAGGAATTCCTAAATGACAAATTTATATAATATTTTTAATGTAATTTTAGTGTAGTTTTTAATGTATTTTAATATAACTTTCAATGTAATTTTTAATGTAATCAAATTATAATTATTCGATTGGATCTGCTGCATGCCACCTTCTCAATTTTTGCACACCTTCAAAGGTAAAACATGTTGAGTCACACCCCCATTTTGTCACCCTCTGTACACATGTTTATGCAAATAAATGTTTATTATTATTGTTATTATTATTATTTATAAGCTTTGTTTATAAGCTCTGTCGTTATTACATTACAAATCAGAAGCTATTAAAACCCACAACCAGCTTTGGGCCAGCGAGGTGGTAGTTGTGACGTAGTAGCCAACGTCATAACCTTCATTCTTACTTAACTAACTACTTTGTTGAAATTTATTCAATAACTAAAAAATACAAAACATACATGACTCCATTTCACTTAACTTAACAAAGGTAGAATAGAGTCATTTGCCGTGCTAATTACAATAAAACATAATAAACATAAATAAAAAACATAATAAAATTAAAAAAACAAACACAATTATTTATTTTTATTATTTGGAATTTTGCATTCACAGTGTATATAAATCAATATTCATTAGACCAAAATGTATGGAACAGCTGAGTAGTGTGTTATTGAGAGTTCATCCTCACCTATGCTCGCGCGACCAAACTACGTTTGCCCTCACTCGCAGGTGCGGAAGAATCGAGACCTTACTCGTTAGTTATAACTCTCAATATCACAAACGAAAATACAACCACAATGTCTGAAACAATCGTCATATCAATAAACAACTATGCACCTATTGAATCAAGCTGATGGTGAAACAACAGCGCAACCGTGAATGCATCTGAACCACAGCGAATCGTAGACACGCTTATACACATCACTCTTAAACTTTTATACTATCATTTTTAGGTAACTTATGATACAGCGGTTTTAAGTCCTCACGAAGCTTTACCAAACTCGATTATTGTTTTTGATGATGTAGCTTGTGAAAATCAAAACAACATTCGGGACTATTTCGCTATGGGTCGTCATAAAAATGTTGACTGTCTTTACATTAACCAAACTTATACGAAAATTCCAAAACAGCTTGTGAGAGATAACTCAAACCTTATCATAATATTTAAGCAAGATGACATTAACCTAAAACATATTTACGACGAGCATGTAGGTTCTGATATGTCATGGTCTCAGTTCCGCGAAATGTGTTCAACTGTTTGGAGTAAACCCTTTAATTACGTTGTTATCAACAAAGATTGTGAACGAAATAAAGGATGCTACAGAATGAAGTTTGATACTTTCATAGTTCTAGACGAACATTGATAAGTGTGTGTATCATTACATCTAACTCATTTTCACTTGTGATTTGGATCGGAGTAGGCTCATAAATGGAAGAAATAAATCTGAAAGAACAAATTTTAAAATCTGCAGTTGCGGTGAAAAAGAAAGTTAAAATGATAAAAGATTTGAAAAATTCAAAAAATATGGCTTTGGAAGCAATTTTTAAACCAATTGTTGACCCTCTAAATCAATTAGCAAACAAAAGTGATGAAAAAATTGAACAAGAAGAATCCGTTCAAGCTCCCTTAGCAAAGAAAATAAAGTATAGTGATAGTGTTGCATCATATTCCTCCAACGAAAACTTTGAAGAACCTTATAGTGAAGAAGAAAACATAGATGATGTGTATTCAAAAAAATCGGATAAAACACTTACTGTTTCACCTTTCGATGATACTAATACTAGTGAAACTTCGTTTAAATCTTTCCAATCATCACCAAGTATGAAAAATCAATCTTTATCATGGTCACTAACATCAGATGTGTTTAAAGATGTGCCTTTTGGAATTAGAAGTGAACGCGGAAAGTTGATGCTCGGCAAAACGCGTGTTTATGATCAGGGTCATATTTTAAAAATTGGGAATCGTACTTTGAAAAAGTCTGATGGTATAACAGAATTATTATTTAAAAAGATACCAAATTTAGATATTATCACAGATGAAGATTTGCAAAATTATAAAACTATTCTAGTTGATACTAATGTACATAGACGTAATTTTGATCCGAATAAACCTATAAACAGCAATAAAGGCTTTAAATACATGAACGTTATTAAGCCTTTATTTCAATTCTCTAGAAAGATAACTACTAGTACTGAAAGCCTCCCGCAGGGAGAAGGGATTAATCTTTTAAAAAAAGTTAATAAGGATACGGATTTTGTGTACTGGGATGATCCGAATGAGTTGGTGGAACGATTGAAAATACTACTTGCATCTCGCGAAGCAGGCAACACTGGCGTTGACAATGAGATAATAGCAATCATCGAGGAGCTGTCTGAAGCCGGTATTATAAACGTGAAATATAAAAGAGATGCAGCGGAAAAATTAAGCAGTATAATAACAGTAAACAACCTATCGAAACTACAATGAATATAGATAAATTTGGACATCACGTTCATAAGCGTTTACGATATTCTGAATGTATTGATACTCTTCACGACGCATTAGTAAAATCGGAGACTGTGGATTACGATTTGCAATCGTCAAGATTAAAAGGATTGCTGCCTCCACAAGAAGACGACGAAGCTGTAAATAAAGCTTATATGGATAAAACAGTTCAAGAACTAAGAAAAGAAATAAACAAAATTCAGAGTGACGTTAAAAATTATCTTAATACTTTGGAAAAAGTATCATCGAATCGTTTAAGTACTTTATTCTATAGTAAAGCAGAAATTGATAAATTGATTGAAGTCAAATTAAACAAAAATGAGTAAAAAAGATATAGTCGACGAACTCCATAAAACAGCAAGAAGAAATTTTCCGCGTCGAAGTACTATAATTAAAGGAATAGATGATTTATGGCAAGCTGATCTTATAGATTTACAGAAATATTCGAATGATAACAAAAGTTATAAATACATTTTGGTGGTGATAGACACTTTATCGAAGTACGTTTGGGCAAGACCTATAAAATCAAAAGAAAAAAAAAGTGTTACAAACGCCCTGCATGATATATTGACGAAGTCATCGCGAATACCTAAACATTTACAAACTGATTTAGGCAGAGAGTTTTATAACGACACTTTTAAAACATTATTAAACAAATATAGTATAAATCATTATTCCACTTACTCTGTAAAAAAAGCCTCAATCGTCGAACGAGTAATACGTACATTAAAATGTTCGCTTTACAAACTTTTTAGCTTGCACGGTTGTTACAAATGGATGGGACAAAATTTGAATTCAGTTGTAGATAACTATAACAATACTGTTCATCGAATAACAAGATTTAAGCCCGCTGATGTCAATAAAGCAAACCAGATGACTGTCAGGTCTAACATTATTAAAACCCAAACGCATAAAACAGAAAAGAAATCTAAATTTCGAGTTGGAGACCAGGTTCGTATTAGCAAGTTTAAGGGAGATTTTTATAAGGGCTATACCCCTAATTGGTCAACTGAAATATTTGTAGTAGCTAGAACAAATCAAACGAATCCTAAAACTTACCATTTGAAAGATAAAAACAACCAAAAAATTTTAGGGTCTTTTTACGAGTATGAATTACAGAAAACTAAAGTTCCTGATCTTTATCTAATTGAAAACAGTTTTAAAAAGAAAGGGTAACAAGCTTTTCGTAAAATGGTTAGGTTTGAATGATGAAGAGAACAGCTGGGTAGATAAACATGCCTTAATAATGTAATATAAATTAAGTGGTATAACTTTAAACTCTCATTTCGAGAATATCGATGAAGGAAGGAAGTGGGATTATTAACGAGTTAATAAACAATTTACCGTTTGAGCTACATTTACCGGGATATCAATTTTGTGGTCCCGGAACAAAACTCCAGAAACGGTTACTAAGAGGTGATCGAGGTATAAATAAATTGGATGAAGCTTGTATGTATCACGATATTGCTTATAATAACAGTGATTTGGATGTTCGACATAAAGCTGATTTAGAACTTTTGGATATGGCTAAGAAAAGGTTAAAATCAAAAGATGTAAGAAAGGGTGAAAAAGTTGCCTCATGGATTGTAAAAAATGCAATGAAAGCAAAACTTAAAGCTGGTGCTGGAGTCAAACCATTTATGTCAATTGTAAAAAAAATACAATCACAAATTAAAAAACTAAAGAGCAAAGACAATCGCTCTGCTATAAAATACGCCTACGCAGCGGCAAAAAAATTGTTTGTTAATAGAAAAGGAATACGATTGCCCCGGTGTATTCCTATACCAAAATGCGGAGGATTCTTACCTCTTATCCCAATTTTTGCTGGATTGTCAGCTCTAGGTTCACTTGCTGGGGGTGCTGCAGGTATAGCAAAAGCTGTTAATGATTATAAAACTTCTCAGAAAAACTTCCAAGAATCCGAACGACATAATAAAGTGATGGAAGCTGTCGCACTTGGAAAAGGAATGTATATCAAACCTTATAAGAACGGAGCTGGTTTATTTTTAAAATCTTCAAAAAACTAATGAAGCGGCTACCCAGACGTCCTCTTACTAATTATGACATATTGGAACATGCTTCTGATATACCATACTTTCGAGGAGTTTATATGAGAAATACACTACCATTAAAACCAAGAAAAATAGAGTGTGCAATACTAAATCTCGATAGTTCTGACAATCCAGGAACTCATTGGGTAGCCTATGTTAAGCGAAATGACTACTGTGAATATTTTGATAGTTTTGGCAATTTAAAACCACCATTAGAGATCATATATTATTTAGGAAACATGTCTATAAACTATAATTATGTACAGTATCAAAAGTTTGTTACTATAAACTGTGGTCATCTATGTTTAAAATTTTTAAGAGATTATTGGAAAAATCATTTATATTAAGAATGAAATAAAAATCCTGATCAGTACAAAAATGTCTTTCACTGTGTCAATAACTGGTAAAGGAGAATCTTTATTAACAAATTATTCTCCCAGTTTACAATTAATCGGAAATTATGAGTGTGGGCTCTTGTATTTTTCAACGTTTAATTCTATTCCTAACATAGACGAAAGAAACAATAAATTTTACTATAGTGACAATGAAGTTGTCGAAATACCTGAAGGATCTTACGAACTTCAAGATATTTGTGATTTTCTTAAGAGTAACATTAATAATGCCATGTTAAAATTAACTTGCAATAACAATACTTTAAAAACACGTTTAGTCTGTTCTGAAGATGTTCACTTTAATAAAAAATAATTCACTTGGAAAAGTTTTAGGTTTTGGTACGGAAACAGTAAAAGCTAATATAAGTACTGAGTCTCGGTATCCCGTCAACATTTTATCAGCAACTATCGTGCGCATCGAATGCGACGTTATCAGGGGATCATTCGTGAATGGGAAAGCAAGCCATATAATTTACGAATTTGTGCCAAACGTACCACCTGGTTATAGAATCATTGAAATACCAAAGAATTTAATTTATTTTCCAGTCAACCAAAACCCAATAAGTGCTATAAATATAAGACTTTTGGATGCTGAAAACAGACAAATTAATTTACGTGGTGAAGAAGTGCAACTGTATTTACATTTTAAAAAATGTTAAATTTCAATAAAAACCAATCTGATTTGTCAATTCAACTCAGTTCTAAAAGATCCCTTCTTAGAGGAGCACCACTTCAAACTAAAAAGAAGCTAACCAAAAGCAATAAAGATTATTTGAAGCTACTAAGTCTGTTAAAATGAATATTTTAAATATATCTCAGTCAGCGTCATACGATAACAGTATTGAAAGTTTTGAATACCATTCGTATAAACCCTACGTGACAAGTTTCAACAATAATGATGAAATACGTATACCGATTAATCAGCAAGACTTGTACGTATTGCCCGCTCTCAGCAGTTTGTATATTGAGGGCAGAGTCGATGTATACAAGTATAACAGCGCCAAATTAAAAGAAAAAGTTTCGAGTGTACATTTCATAAATAACCCGGCGTTATTTTTATTCCAAGATATTCGGTATGAACTCAACGGAGTAGAAATAGATAGAGTTAAAAATGCTGGAGTTACCACAACTATGAAATCTTATCTTTCCCTGAATGAAAATGAATCGAAATCAGCAAAAAATTGGGGTTGGTCTACTATGGGTACTGTTGGCAATGGTGTATTTTCCGCTTCCATTCCATTAAACAAAGTACTAGGTTTTGCGGAAGATTATGAAAAAATCATTATGAACTGTAAACATGAGTTAGTACTTCTGAGAAGCAACACAAATCTCAATGCCTTAATATTAAATACAGGTGAAGTTGTAGAGGATATTATTATTAGTAAAATTATTTGGCGAGTTCCTCATATTAAGGTATCTGATCGCGAAAGAGTAAATTTATTAAAACATTTAGAAAAAGATCGATCTATAACAGTAGCATTTCGTAATTGGGACTTGTATGAATATCCATTACTTCCCAAAACACGGAAACACACTTGGTCTATAAGAACTTCATCACAGATAGAAAAACCACGATTTGTTGTTATTGGTTTACAAACAAACCGTAAACATAATTCGGGAATGTCAATGCCCGAGTTCGACCATTGCAGCATACGTGATGTCAGAGTCTTTTTAAATTCATCATATTACCCATATGAAGGTCTAAATATAAATTTTGCAGACAATAAGTTTACTTTATTATATGAACAGTATGCTAGATTTCAACAGTCTTATCACGGACGTCGACCAGAACCGTTGATGGGTGTAAAAGAATTCAAAGATATTGCTCCTTTATTTGTTATTGACTGTTCTCGCCAGCACGAAACGCTAAAAGGGTCAATCGACGTACGTGTTGAAATTGAAGCAGACCAAGAGATTCCTGATCAGACAGCGGCATATTGTTTACTTCTAAACGATTGTATTTTCGAATATAAGCCTTTGAGCAATATAGTGAAGAAAATATCATGAATACCAGTACAATACTCGTGGATTTGCAAGGACTCAAAAACCATAAAAACGAATACTTAGTAAAAGAATTAGCAATAGCTACTCTAGAGTTTACCTATATATTTTTAATTAAGCCTCCATATCCATTTACTTCACTAAATGAAGAAGAAAAAAAACGTGTTCGTTGGATAGAACGAAACAGAGGTTATCGGTGGAGTGAAGGATTTATTGACTATAGAGAATTTCATAGAATTATCAAACCTATTTTTTTGCGGTTTGCAAAATAATTGTGAAAGGAGAAGAAAAGATTAAATGGATGAAAGACTTATGTGGTCATAATAATATTATCGATATAAGTTATACGGGTATACCTAACTTGAATACGTTAAATGACCTGTATAGAAATAATATGCTTCATTGTTTAATTCATAAAAATAAGTGTGCTTTGAGAAATGTATTATGTATAAAAAAATGGTTTCTACTAAATGGTTATGGATTTAATGATTTTTGAATTTTGGACACCTCTCCTGGTAAATTATATTTTAAAGTATAAAATTAATTGTATTAAATATATGTCTACTTATAAATTTGAATAAACTGATTTTTATATAAAATGTTGTTTAAGTTACATATCCTACATATATAAAACTCTAATAAGACAAAAAATAAAAGACACTTCTGTTTTATATTAAACTATATTTACACATAACTTACAACTAACGAAAAAACCTTACAATAACTTAATATAATACACTCCTAAAAGTTATCGTTACAATTTTTTTTTGATATTTTCTTTATAAGACTATCTGTAAGATCCATGATCTCATCCATCGGGTTTTGCACTAAATATTGTGCACTGAGCAGCATGTTATCTTCACAGTCTTCGATGTCTGAGCTAGTAACGGCTCCCACATCATTCGCTGTGTCCAACACCTTAATTTTGATCAGCCTTTTTCCTTTTGGTTCCTTCGTAATCACATATGACTTAGACGACTTCGATGATTTTTTTGAAATGGCTTTTTTATGCTTTGGTTTCTTGTCTTGTCTGGACACAATAATTTGTTTAGAGCACAAATCGGGGAACTCTTGCGTAAATGCTTCCAAGGGATCTTGAGCGTATTGGGAAAACAGAATGTCAGGAGAGTCAGCCATCATCTATAACAAAATAAAGGTTAATTAGTAATATGTCTAACATAAACTGTAACATTTATTGAATTGTTGTATACTCACTTGAATAAAACCCAAAGTCAGTTGTACAGCGATCGTCAGAGACAAGGTGTGAATGAAGGAAAATAATGGACTAAGGCTATCGAATCAAATTCTGCTTAGTTTGTATTACGTATTTGCAACGTAGGTGGGGTGACCTAGATGCATGCAACACGTGTAATAAATAGCAGTAGTGGTAAAATAATTGACTTAGACTATCAAATTTAATTCTGCTTAGTTAGCATTGCGTGTTTGCAGCGTAGGTGAATTGAACTAAATGCATGCAACACGTGTAATAAATAGCATTAGTGCAAGACTTTATGTACATAGTAAATTCGTTTAAAAAAAAAACAGTTCTTAATAATGACAATTTTATTATTATTATTATTATATATTACATAATCGACATATTTATTTGTTACATAGCTTAGACAACTAAAAAAATAAATTGATATATATGTTAACTATTACTATATTACTTTGTTGTAACCCCATGTCCAGGTTCATGATTTTAACTTATTGTATAAGTATGATAAAAGTAAACAGTGTTACTTAGCTTACAAAGTTAAAATAATAAATTGGTTTGTATTATAATATTATTTTATTATGACCCCATGCCCACGTTGAAACTTTGTCTGATAAAACTACACGTTTATCATCGGAATTTGACAATGCTATTTTATTGACACTCTGTGTAAAAATCTCGTGCTTAATACACTTAAACAGTATATTCTTCTTTCGTATTACTGTGACATGAAGCAAAGCTGATCTATAGTCAGACGATGACAAATCTCTTACAACATTTTTTTTTATACCTTTTGCTTTCTTACGACGAATCTGTTTTTATGCAGTATAATTTAGAACGTAAACCTACGAATTCTGTCATAATTTCGCCTCCTAGTTCATCTTTAAACAGACCGGGTACTTTTTTGTTTTTTATAGGCAAACCAAAAACATTATCACCGCTATAGTTACTAGTATCAAAGTAATTTAAAAAGTTGTCTTTTAAATCGCGATAAAAGTCTCTCGTTTCAATTTTGTACACGAAACTATCAGTGTCGGTGTAACACAATTGTACTTTGTCTCCGTAGTAGGACTTTATTATTGTGTAATGAAATTGATACATGTGACTTTTCGAGAGCTCCAACACGGCAAAACCGATGTAAATAGGTTTGTCTAATAATACTCTATCAGGTTTCATCTGGATGGCTACAAAATTTTCTGAGAAAATGGTGGCACTGTGAAAGTTAGGCCTTGCAATTAATTTATCTGCTGTTATGAACTTTTTTGTTTTGTTGGTTTCATCATTCCACTTACTGATCAATCTCACATCTACTCTTTTTTCGCTGTCTTCTAATGTTTTACCAAACACGGAATTATTTAATAGTTTAAAAAGGTCTTGTTGGAAGGGAGTCACTGCCTTTTTCCGTAGTTCAGTATTTAAATTAATATATTTTCCTAAAAATGAACTTTGTCTGAATGTCAGAACGCGATGAATTTTATCTAAGACGAGTCCGTTTTTAATGCATGTTTTTAGATGAACATAATGGATTACATACTCGTATTTTGAATACAAGTTAGGAATCAGTTTAGGAGTTTTACCACCAGGGGGTATAAATTTTTCAGCGCAAAATGGATAATCATTATGTATACAATGTAGTTCATCTGGATATATCAAATCAACTTCGAGAATAAAACCATAGTCAGCATCATCAGCTATGTTCATGACAACAAGTTGATCTATCTCATTCTGATCTAAAAGTCTAAAATCCGACACAGGTAGAGGTTGACACATACTGTAACCATATAAATTGTTGCAATCGATATAAACAAGAAACGAATCAGACTCAGTATGATCGTGACACGACATGTATTTATTGTTAGCTTTAGCGTATCTAGTCGAACACAAACAAATTCCCCCACGTATCCCTTTTTGTATGAATCGTATAATTTCTAAGTCGTTTAACAATTCCAATTGAACACCTGTTTTAAGCAACATCGCATCGAAAGATAAACCTGGAGCAGTTAAATAAAAGGCAGGATCTAACTGATAGAGACCGGACGGCATGTCTTTATTTCCATGGAAGGTGGGTAGGCCTCTAGTGTGGGATGCAACTTGTGTCGATACTCTTGCGCCATCCCATCTTCCTAGCACAGCGTGCTGTGCTGGTGCTGCTGCTGCGGCTGCAGAAAACCTTAAGCGGCGAAAGTATAATAACCTTATCGGCAATTATATTTTCGAGCCGTTTGGGGTTGAAACCCTCGGGCCGTGGGGTCCGAGTGCTCATGCTTTGTATAATGACATCTCCAAACGGCTGGTTGACTCTTCCCATGACCCAAAGGCTGGCTTTTACCTTGGCCAGAGGCTAAGCATTGCCATACAACGAGGCAATGCCGCCAGTCTCTTGGGTACATTACCAGTCGACAGCGACGAGGAGGAATTTTTCGACGCCATATTTTAGTTTAGTAATAGTTTTAGTTAAGTTTATTTTATTTATTCTACATGTAATACAATAAATTCTTGTTTAATATTTAAAACATCCGTAAAGTTACTGATAGTTAGACTTACAAACTTGTCGAAAATTTTCAAATACGTCAGCTAACAGTAATACATCTGTTTTAAGATATAAGTCTGTGTAACCTCCTAGATCTTTTATTTTAAATGTAGACCAGACTTCCTGAGCGTGAGCGTAATCTGTATCACTTATATCTTCATCAGTCAAAGAATTATAAAAACTTTTTTTTGAGGGGAGTTGTCTTTCAGAAAACGAATTCCAATGTTTCATGTGATCGTACGGATAGACTCCTTTACGAGTCAATAATTCAAAATGCCTTTCTTTAGGATAGCTATTTTTCAAGTTAACAAAGTCTGTTTTATGTAAACCTTTAGCTAACTTTTCTAAGCTAGTGCCTAAGAACTGGAATGAATCAACAAACCGTATCTGAGCAAATTTTTCATCGTTCAACGGTAAAAACTTGGTGAAAGAAATATAATTTTCTTTATTTCTCGGAATGACTTTAACAGCCCCCGAACTCTCAGCTAACTCTTTTATAAACAAATGACAGTCATAGCCTGCTAAATTATGGAAAAATACAGGTACTAACTTAGGAACGCTGTATCGTAAGTTACAGTATTGATGTGCGGCACCTCGATAACGTCCTGTTAGATGACAGTGATCCCTTACCTTGTCGAGAATCAGAAGCTGGTTACAAATATGACAGACCTCAGCACATGCAAAATCCCTCGCTTCCCGATCATTAAAGTCCATCTTAACTTCGTTATTTAAGAT
The DNA here is from genome assembly GCA_947562085.1 of Eudonia lacustrata. Taxonomy (NCBI): domain Eukaryota; kingdom Metazoa; phylum Arthropoda; class Insecta; order Lepidoptera; family Crambidae; genus Eudonia; species Eudonia lacustrata. The sequence goes on from OX387320.1 coordinate 9,792,271, forward strand.
TTGATATATCTTTTTAATATCGGTATAAAGCATTTCAAGGAATTTTTCTACACAGTCGAGACCTCGATACTGTACGAATCGATTTAAACCGCTATCAAAGGAGCAAACTATATAGTAGGCAAAAGCTGCTGGAATGTGCTGCTGACGAGGTAAAGTGTAACTAGAAGATGGATTAGGCTCGCAACCTAGAATGGGTTGTAGAAGAGCCTCAAAGTCAGCGTATACAACAAAGGGAACGTCTTGCTTTCGTTCAAAATGTTTAAATTCCAGGTACGTTCCCTTATCAGGTAATACCGTACAAACACCTCCACATGTGAGTTTATTAAGATTATTTTCAGTGGTAAAAAATAGTAAGCAATCATCGCAAAAATATAATTGACCGTTATGTTTAGTGATTTGGCTACGCACAAGTCGGGACAGGTTTTTATCAAAACGAAATGACCCTGAACATTGCTATCAAGTAAAAGTAGATTTATTTTAGTTCTGTCATTCGCTTTGAATTCCAATCTGTAAATAGGACCAACTATGGTACGGTTGTTTTTTAACGAATAAACATTTATACTTAAATTAGAATTATTACTTTCAAATCTAGCTATATCGTCAAATGTGACTGGAAAAGACATACCGGTAATATTAAGTACATTCTTAAAATGTGGATAAGACGTAACCCTATCACTGTTCTTTGTGACAGGATAAAGTGCAGCAACAACGCTCCACAGAAAACAATACTTATCCTTATTTTGAACGTTAATACACGCTTTTTTCTTTTTTATTACTGAAGGCAGATCAGCGTATGTTAATCCAGAACCTCTTAAAGGATCAAATTTATTAATGTTAACCTCTAAAGAAACGTTACTTAGAAACGACCAACCACTATCGCGGTCTTCAAATTCCTCAACCCGTTGTTTAATATAACTTACAAGCGTTGAAAACATCTTTTCGTAATTAAAGTTGCGATGAACGATCAAATTCTTTGTAGTGAAAGACTTTATTTCATGACTATCATTTTTAAATAAAAGAAAATTAGCATAATATTCAAAATTCACTTTAACACTTATATGCTTTTTCAAAGTGATCAGCAAAAGATTATTTATTTTAGAACGTAAATTATGTAAAAATGAATCAGGCATAGAGTGTTCGAGTTCCTCTGTAACAACAATTCTATAAGAAGTGATTCGACCGCGAAAAGCTGATGCGTACTCAACAACGCCATCAACGTTAGCCTTCTGCGTTGTAACACTTTTCTTATGCGTAGTGCTTTTTAGATGTCCTACCCATTGTCGGTTTCCTACTTGCACAGAACAATCAGAACAAAAAGGCATTTTACTAACACTTACTTTACTTTACTGTAACTGTAATAAACAGTAGGTACGTATAAAATACTTAAACTAAAATATTATAACGGATATAAGAACCTGGTACTCTAGTAACTTAATTTATTTATTTAAATAAAAGTAAAAACAGTTTTTTTTTTAAATAAAACACTTAAACTTAAATACGGTAAATTTTCATTGGTTTAGAGTTGAATCGGTCAACGAGATTCGTTATTAAAACCCTATAGATAAAATGAGAAGCATATGCTTATAGCTTGACTCGCTCTAGAGTTCGTCAAGCGCGTAGATAAGGAGAGCGTGAAGCAAATGTACTCAAACCAACGAAATATTACCTTATGTGAGTACCAAGTTTCATAACCAACACTTAGTTACCTCAACCTTACCATAACCTTACCTCTCTAAAATTATCTGATACCTTTTTTACCTGGACAATTGGGATCACAAATTCTTAATTACTTAAATAGGTATTATAGATGTTTATTATTTTAAAACATTATATTATATTTAATTTATTTAAAAATAACAAACTTAATAAATATTTACTTCTTATTACTGTAAAATGTTGGTTTGCTGTCGGCAAACAACGAAGACTTGACTTTCTGCATGAACCTCTGCAGATAGGTTCACTCAGGCTGGTCACGATCCAGCTGCACCTTGAGTGTGACAAGTGCTTTGGTATAGCGTAGCTCCGGAGGCACCGTCAACGCTTCCTCGGTTGTGTAGACACGTGTCTCGATGTAGTACTGACCGTCGTACAGCGCACGGTGTACCAAGGATCCGTTGGCTACGCGGCTGCTGATGCTACTTTCGAGCTGTTTGCTTCGAGCGGGAGCTCGCTGAGCGTTATCAACAGCAATAGTCTCTTCGTCTTCAGACAGCAAACCGAGTACATCCAGCAATTCCTTTTTACCGCTCTTCGGTTTCTTAGCTGAACTGGTGGTTCTGCAATAGATAAATTTTGTGTAAGTAAAATGTAAGTTTATGATAAACAATATTATCGCGCTGTAAATGAAGAGTTCGAGTAGGTAAAACGGATAAACATTTAAAACAGAACATGACAGAGTTATTAGGTACACCACGGAACACTATAACCAACCATAAAAATAAATGTAGGTTTTTACCTGTTAGTTTCCCGGGACGTAGCGACAGGTTTTCGCTTGGGCTTGGGTTTTAACTCAGGTTTCACCTCGGCTTCGAATATATCATACTCAGAGTCAGACCTGTAAAAAAAAACTTAGAATAAATATCAAACATTAGTTACTTATGTAATTTTAATAATGTCTGTAAAGATGTAATGCAAACCGTATTGCAACGTTATAAGGTTCGAAATCTAATTAGTGAGTTAAATATTTACTTTAAATCGTTATAAGACATATAAACCTTACAGTCACATACTAGTGTCATACACACACTAGTGCAAACATAGCACATGACAGTTTCTGATGGCTAAAGGTGTGTTAGCCACAGTGAGAGTAGACATAGGTGGTGAGGAGTTAAGTGAGGAGTTAGGTGAGGAGGAGGATTTTCTCACTGCCAGTCAAGCAGGCTCACAAGACTGATCAGAAACTGATGGCTAAAGGTGTCTTGGCCACAGTGAGAGGATACATACCAATACATGTGATAAAATAAGTCATCGTAAAAAAGTACTTACATCTTGAACACTTACAATATTTCATTGCAGCTGCTGATAGACAGAGACTCCTCGACCAGATGTGACGACACTGGAACTAGTTGCTCAGGCTTGAGTACTTCGAAATACAGAATGAAGCACTAACCGAACACTTGCCGAATTTAAAGGAAAAATATTGTATATTTGGCGATTTTAGTTAGGGTTGTCACGAACGTTACGCTTACGAAATGTGATTAAAGAATGTCTACATTTATGCATTCGAACAATCTTATGCTCCGAAAGGGATACTTTTTAGTAATCCCCTACATATATGAAATAATAATAATTTATAGCATGCGGAAAATAAACCAATACCCTGTTTTACATTTTATACTGTGTAGGTACAGTGTTTTAAAAAATATAATACATTTCATTTCATTTCATTCATTTTATTTTATTTTATTTAAATAAAACAACTTTAACGGATCTGCTCGCGTTTATTTTACACATTACTTATTTATTGTCTCCCTGTGACCACGGACCCTGCAAAGGGTTCGAAACGTCAGGATAAACATTAAATAAGTAATGTGTAAAATAAACGCGAGTAGATCCGTAAATGTTGTTTTATTTCAATCTGTAGTGTTCGCGTAAACTAATCGCGTAAAACAATATCATTTAATTTATTTTCATTTCATAATACGAAAAGTAAAAAACAATAGCTTATTTATGTACAGTAAATTATAACTCTAAAAACAATTAGGATACATAGTAACCATTAACAATATCTATTACATAAAATGAAGCATTTCCATTTCAGTACGTCGCAAAGCTATTAGATTTAAAAAAACGAGCGCTTTTTAGCGAAAAGACCGATTTGTTCATATACGTGTTAATAAACGTACAAAATTACAAGGTTCGTTCTAGCGAAGATGCGTGTGTCAACCCTATCTAGTGCACTACAATTGGTGTATTTTGCCTTTTGTTGATATTGAATAATCGACAAATTTATTTAGGGCTGTCACGAACCTTGCACTTACGAAATGTGATTAAAGAATGTTCGCATTTATGCATGCGAACAAAATAATGCTCTAAAAGGGATACTTTTTGTGATCCCCTACATAAATGAAATAATAATAATTTATAGCATGCAAAAATAAACCGATACCCTAATATTATATAATGTTAATAATGAAAAGTCAAAACAATAGCTTATTTTTGTACAGACAGATAAACTATAACTCTAAAATAATTAGGATACATAGTAAACATTAAATTAATTACTAAAAATGAAGCATTTCCATTTCAGTACGTTGCAATTAAAACTATTAGATTATTAAAGCAACCGAAGAACCAAGACCGTGTTGTTCATATAGGTGTTAAGAATTTGTGCAAATGTTTTTTTCTTTGTGTGTAAGCAATATAGTAATTATTTATTTATTATTAAATTTATTACAATAGGTAATTTAATCGTTTAACTTTGATAATAAAATGTAACACTCACAAACTTTTATCGATAAACGTGCAAAATTACAAAGTTTGTTCTAGCGATGGGTGCGTCAGCCCTATCTAGTGCGCTATTGGCGTATTTGCATTTTGTTGATAGCTTGACTGCGGCTAACACATCGAGAATGAATAAACTGACCCCAATTTGACAATAGAAATATTTCTAGTCATTAGTGAAATATTGTAAAATTATTTTGTAAAATTATAATTGTATATTAGTAAAATATTATTATAATAAATAAATAAATAAATAAATAAATTGTTATTTTTTAAATCAAAAAAGTAAGATAATTCAATAGATTCAATAGAATAGAAGTAAACCCATAATAATTTTGTTTCGCTAGAGTAAATAATATTATTCTGAAATGCATACATAAATTGATTGATGCCTTTTGGTATAGCGGTAAGTGATCCTCACTGCAAATCCAACGGTCTTGGGTTCGAATCCCTGAAGTGAATGTGTCTGTGTGATGCGCACTAGCATTTTTCCGTAGATGTTTATATTGTGTATTTTTAGTATGTTTATACGTAACTAGTACTTATAAGTACTAAGCTTCACTAATCCATTTAGTTTGGCTCTAGATAAGTATACATTTTTGTCTACAAAATTATAGGTATCGTCATTCACTAAACCGTTAGGTAGCAGCTTAAGATAGTATATTTTTGATCACCCATCTGATGACTAAACTAAGTGAAAGTTGCTTATGTTAGTTGCGAGGTTCTAGAAAATTCGACCTTCTTTCGAATATACCTTGCAGTACACCTAGAAACATGCTAATTTAGCTAAGATCGTTCTCTAAATTAACTTGATTGGGAATCGAACTCTGAACCCACTGCGTTCAAGGTGATTTTATTCCTTCTTGTTTAGTTTAAAATATTTATAGTAGGTGTTTTTTAGCAGCTACTTATAATTATTTCTTATGGGGACGTCGCCAGCCGAACGGACGATCCACCCGCGTTGTTGCGGGCCACTTCATCCTTTTCCCCGTTCTCCCTTTTAAGGGAGTTAAGGTTCATCCAGCTTTCACGGCGCCCCGTCGAATCTTTTGGTCTCTTTGGTGAATCTTGCTATCTGTTCTACCTTCAGATCCTTTAGGTCCTCTATGTGTAGTCTATCCGACCCCCAGAGCTCCCATCTTGCCAGCGAATACATAGGGCACTCGGCTAGTAGGTGGAGGCTGGTCTCCTCGCTTTCCATGCACTCCGGGCATATGGGGTCGGTTTTCACTCCTATCACTGTCATATGTCTGTTCAGTCGACAGTGTCCTGTTATGACTTCAATGACTAGCCTCATGTTCTCTCTGGAGAGTCCCATTAGTTTGCTAGTCTTTTTCTTATCCATTCCCTTGATGAAGATCTTCGATTGTCTCATACCATTCGAGGACCTCCATCTTCTGTTGGTTTCTGATGTAATATGTGACTGATTACTCCCTTGGTGATGTTGTGCGCTATTGGCAGCCGAGGTTCCGGCCCCACCAAGTTTTCCTCTGCTCCCTTTCTGGCTAGTTCGTCAGCCTGTTCGTTTCCCGTGTTTCCCTCGTGTCCAGGAACCCACGCTATCGTCAGGTCCGTTCTCTCAGCCAGCCTTTTTAATGATTCCTTGCATTCTCTGACAATTGCTGATGTCGTCTCTTCTTTGCCTAGTGCCTTCAGCGTCGCTTGGCTGTCGCTGTAGATAGCCATCTTTCCTGTAATAGTGAGGTATTCAGCTATCTCAGCGCATGCCATTATTGCGTATATTTCCGCCTGGAAGACACTAGCGAATCTTCCTAACGGTATCGACTTGGCTATCTCCGTCCCGTCTGCACATTTAATGTGCACGCCAGATCCAGAGAGCTTTGTCGACTCCTTTCTGGAGCCGTCTGTATAGCAAATGATGCCATCAGTTTCTACGCTCCAGTCCTCTCTTGAACCTATATGTATTCTATATTTTTTGTCAAAAATCCTTTCCTTTCGTATTAAGTCGTTGTTGGAAAGGATCATTGACAACCTATCTTCATATTGTTTACTTATACTGGCGTGACCCTTATCCGTGAAGTTCCCGGTCCATATGCCAGTGCTTTTTAGCTTGAACCATTGTTCCGCTGCTCTTCTCTTTATTTCTAAGTCCAGGGGATTCAGCCCCAGCAGGATCTCGAGCGCGGCTGTAGGTGTGGTCCTCATCGCGCCCGAAAACACTAGGGCCGCTAGCCTTTGGACTTTGTCTAACTCTGCCTTGTTTCTCCCCACTGCGGCTCTGTGCCACCATACGATAGCTCCATGTAGGATTCTTGGCATTATTATTGCCCTGTATATCCATAGTGCCATCGCTGGTTTCATGCCCCAGGTTCTGCCTATTACGCTTTTACACTGCATCATCGCCATCTTTGCCTTGGAGCATGTGTTACTAATATGGGTCCTGAAGGTAAGCTTACTATCCAGTGTCACTCCTAGATACTTGACTTCCTTGACCGTCTCCAGCTCCTGGTTGTCCAGTATCACTGGTTCAGCTCACCCTATCTTTCTTTTCTTCGTAAATAGAACTAATTTGGTTTTTTCAGGGTTTAGGTTCAAACTTTTGCTCCTGCACCACCCTAAAGCTTCTTTTAGACCTCTGTTCATGATTTCACACATGACGCTGAGAACTTTGCCTGTCACCAGGAGCACACCATCATCGGAGTACACTTGTGTGTAAATGTGCATCCTGTTTATCTTGTTAACTAATTCATCTATTAGCAGGCACCACAGTAATGGTGACAGACATCCCCCCTGGGGGTACCCTCTTTTCGCCACCACCGTACGTGTTGTTCCTGCTATCTCTGTGCGTATCAGTCGGTGTCTTAGCATGGTTTTCACCCATATTGACACATCTTTATCTATTCCTTCGCGGCTAAGGGTATCCTCTATTGACTCGGGGGTCGCTCTATCAAAAGCGCCCTCCACGTCAAAGAAGCATCCCATCGCGTATTCTGTATTGCTGATTGATCTTTGCACTCTTATCACCAAGTTGTGGAGGGCCGTTTCGGTTGATTTGCCCTCCATGTATGCGTGTTGATTTTGGTGTAGTGGAGATCCGCTTTTTTCTATTTGTTCTCTAATTATTCTGTCTAGGATTTTCTCCAGTGTCTTTAGTAGGAATGAGGAGAGGCTAATGCATCTGAAGGCTTTGGCTTCCTGGTAGGATGCCCTGCCCGGTTTTGGGATGAATACTGCCTTCACTTCCCTCCATTTTCTTGGTATATACTTAGTTCTGATGCTGCCATTGTACAGGGCTAGCAGATCCTTGCTTATATACTTTATAGCTATCTGTAACATTTTCGGGAAGATTTCATCCGGTCCCCCTGCCTTGTATGGCTGAAAGGATCGGACGCTCCACAGTAGATGTTCTTCAGTGATGATTAACTTTGGCTCCCGGTTCACCGTGGGACCTGGGACGATTGGTACGTCATCAACTGTGCATTCCTCACTGTCCGGGAAGTGTGTTTTCATCATAACTTCCAGTATCTTTTCCGGATTAGTTATTAGTACTTCTCCGTTCTTAATACTCTCTAGCCTACGCGTGTTGGCTTTGGAGAACGTTTTTACCAGTCGCGCAGCCTCAGGGTATCTTTCGACCCCTGCGCAGAACGCCTTCCAGCTATTCTTGTTCTCCCTTCTGCATTCTTTCTTGTATAGGTTCCTTTCTTCTCTGTATGTTTGCCAGCTCTCATCATCGTTCCTCTTTAGGGCCTTGTTGAGAGCTCGCCGTGTCTTTTTCCTCTGTTTCCCCAGTGCCTTTGTCCACCAGGGTTGTCCTCGGTCTGGTCTTATCTCTCTCAAGGGGCATGCCTTATGATAGGCTTCCCTTAGAGCTTCGTCCAGTCTATTCGCTTCCCCTTCAATTTCTTGTGCATCAACTAGCGGGGTTCCTCGTCCTGGGACCCACTTCTCCAGATGGTGCTGGTACGTGTCCCAGTTGGTTTTCCTCGCATTTCTTATCAGAATCTTTTCAGTCTTGGCCTCTAGACTAAAGGTGATGCGTCTATGATCTGACATAGAGTCACTTTCGTCTGTTTTCCAGTCCCTTATGTGTCGGCTAATCCTATCTGTAGCAATAGTTATGTCCAACACTTCTCGTCTAGCCTTGGTTACGAATGTGGGCGTGTTGCCTGTATTCAGTATCTCCAGGCCTGCCTCGCTTATAAATTCTAAAAGTAAGTCACCTTTTTTATTACAGTTAGTACTACCCCATACCACATGATGTGCGTTGGCATCGCACCCTAGAATAATAGGAGTATTCTTACCTTGGTATTTTCTTACGATTTCTTCCATTTCTCGGGATGGCGGCTCAAAGTCCCCCTCGCTGGGTAGGTATGCGGAGACTAGGAGCACCCTTTCTTCTTTTCCTGCACCTGTCTGTATTGTCACAACAACACTTGCAAGGTCTCTGTAACAATCTGCTTTTATTAGTCCTAGTGTTCTTACTCTGCTACTGGCGTATATGCATGCTCTTGGGGTTGACTCACCATCCTCATGGTATATGATTTCTTTCCCCATAGAGCCGAGCCCCTTCACACATCCATTTAGGACGTATGGCTCTTGCAGCAGTGCTATGTCTATTGTCTCTTCCACCACGTATCTGCGAAGCTCAGTCATGGCATCAATACAATGGTGAAGATTCAATTGAACTATCTTTATTTTTTGTGTTTGTTTTTGTGGTGTGTCTCTGTGTGTGTACATACGTCAGTGTGTGTGTGTGTTTGTATGTGTGTCTGTGTCCCTGTCCCTCCCTACTTTGACTCCGCTTCTGGGTTCGACCCCCCACACCAGTGCGGCTGCAGTTGTGCAACGCTCGGCGGGGGTGTCCGGTCCTTTGGCTTCGTCGTTGAAGGGAGTGGGTGTGGTGTGGGATGTTGTTGGGGCGAGCCCAATAGGCAGGGCCTCCGATTATCAGCGGCACCCACCTTCGGGGCACCAGGCTGTTTCTCGCCTCCCCCGCCTATGGGCCGCTCCCTCACGGCTCCAGGCTGGTTGGTAGACCGGTTCTCGGCAGGCTCCTCCCCCCGTGTCTTGTTGCTCTGTACGGGGCAGCCGTGACATGTGCACTTCTCCTCCTTCTGTGTCTGGCTTCTTCCTATGGTGCGGGCGTATACTCTGGTGGCTTGATAGTGGAGTGCTACTCCGCCCTCTGCGGCCACTTCCTGAGGGACTCCTACTACGAGTCTTACCCCTAGGGGTAGGACCTCCCTGCGGATGAGAGTCCACTCGGGCATCCGTAGCACCTCCCTATACTCGTTCTGGACCTTAATAAACTCCAGAGGGTCCACCAACAGGTCCTCTGTACTGCCCGGTAGCCAGACTGACATGCGGTACTTTTCTAACCTCCTGACCTTCAAGGGGATGCCATCCCGGTCGCCAAGGCCACAGTTCAGCAACCAGGTCATCGACTCCTTGGTGGTTGCTGTGACAAGGAAGTATCCTTCAGCAACCAGACCCGAGGCATCGAAGGCCAGGCTGCGTCCCCGTACGCCACCCTTGATGGCTTCCCCTATCTTTCTGGTCAGTCTCCTCCTGATCTCAGCGGCCGTAGCCTCGTCCACCGCCGCCCCGTCCTCCCGCTCGACGACGACTGCGAAGTCAGGATTCTGGTCGGTAGCCAGCTTCCAGCTTCCCAGTTCGTTGCGGGTGTCCAGGCCCTGCCTATGGCGCTTCGGTGGACGCTGCTGCGTCCGTTCTTCTGGATCAGTTGCCTGTCTCTTCACCTTTTGAGCCCTCGGACCTACCCTTCCCTCTGGTTTTTTCGCCACACTGGTTGCGGCGCCTTCGGGTCGGGTCTGGTTCGCAGCTAGCTCCTCTTTGCGCTTTCGAGCTTTGGCTCTCCTCCACCGAGATCGAGGGATCCACTCGCCATCGCCTTTCTTTCCACTTCCCCTATGCACATCTGTGTCAGGTCGTCCCCGAGGGTCTCCGAGAGAGACCTTCCGGGACGCACCTGTCCGCAAGGGTTCTTTTTGGCACTTGTGTGTTCTGAAGATCGCGCTGAATTGCCCCCCCATTTGAATTTGAATACGAGGGGCAGCCTGGGCCACTAGATGGCCCAGGGAGTGAATCTCCGGTTCCACCGGTACCCTCCTGGGGTAATAAATTCTTTTTTTCGGCGCTCATTTCATTTTTTTATGGTATTTCCCGGGGCTGCCGGGTGCTGGGATGGGATATGATGTGGTGGGTGGGATAGGACAGGGGAGAGATGGAAGACTATGTCTGAGGATGGGAGGGAGGGTGTGTTGGATAGGAAGGGTAGGGTTCTGGATGGGGGTAGAGTAGCAGCTACTTAAGTTTACTGATTAAAATATCCTCATCATCATCAGTCTGTTAAAATTCCTCATTGCTAAAGCACAGACCTTCCCTATGGATAGAACCACATAGGGAGAACGAACCATAACCCGCCACGCGGGGTCCTGTGCGGATTAGTGGGTGTTAACGATTCCAGATACAGATTACGGTTTAACGCGAGATACAAGGAGGAGGAGTTCGAGATACAAAATGTTTTAGTAACTTATCGGATAGCCGGCCTTTCCGATAGTTGCTTAACCTCCACAATCGCAGACCGCTAACCAATGCTCCATCGAGATTAATTATAGCTTAATGTAATTAGCAAGTAATGTTATCTAATTCACGATTTATTATGATAAACGTATGACTTCAAATTCGATTCTGTAAGTCTATACTTATTATATAATTAGAATTCTCACTTAGGTTTATGATGCAGATCCTTTATCTATCTTAAAAATGTTCCTTAGCGTTTGAAACATCTATCCCAGACCATACAATGCGGATATCATATTTATGAAAAAAAAGAAAAGAAAATAAAAACAGAAGTTCTCTGGTACCCCTCCATCACACCTATCAAACGTAATTTGAAATCTAAAATGTACGCAGACAAAGTCGCAGACAAGAAGATAGCATTTTCTATGCTTTATTCATTTCATTCACAATAAATTCAGTTTTGAAACAAATTGGTGGTTTTTAGGTATAAGTAAATTAGGTCGTTGCATCCGCTGGCTGCCGGTCGACGCCCGTAGCGTTAGGAATTTGATGACAGCGCAGCGCAGCAAGCGTTTACCTAGCCGATGTACATTAATGAAAAAATAATAAACTTCATAACAAGTTTGTAATTTTTGACATTTTAGCGTTTATGACGAATTAGGAATATTTTTAGATAAAAAAATTACTTAAAAAAGACGAAGCTAAAATATCAAAAAAATTGAAAGCAGCTTCATCTGTATCTGTACACTGACAAACACGGTTAAAACTCTACCTCGGTAGCAAAGTGGTTAATGCAGTCATCAGATTTGTTGGAGAGCGCGCGGTTCGATTCCTGCCTAAGGTGTTGTTTTTTAGTGTAAAAATTAATGTTATCTTAGTAAGAAGTTGTTTTTTCCACTTTAATGAATATAGCTTATAGTATGAGTATGGTACACTAGAGCGTTGGCGTTGGTGTAATGATTAGTAAATCTGTCTGTTGCGTATGGTTGTGGGTTCTATTCTAGCTTAGAACAAACATTCAGGAGAGCGAACATTTGTGATCGAACTGAGTTATTGAGGATTCTTCCGCACCTGCGAGTGAGGGCGAACGTAGTTTGGCCACGCAAGCATAGGTGAGGATGAACTCTCAATAACACACTACTCAGCTGAATTTTATTTTCGAGTTAGGGAGTTGGTGAAATAGTAAGAGTGTAGTATTCACTTTTTATAACATGTTAATAAGATAGAGGATAGGGAATACTTACGATTTTTATTGTTGCTAAGCATGTTTTATATGTTTTTATCTCTTGTAGTCACATTATTTTTAGGTCCAGTTGTTTCCTTTTATCTTTCTATCAAAATTATTACATGTTGTCTTTATTTTCTTACAATACTTCTTTAGATATTATAAAATTACTTCCATTCAATGAAAATTTATAAACAAAGCCTTGACAACCATGTCAAATGTTTTGATGGCAAAGACAATATTTTCTTTTAAAAGTGCAATGTAAACTTTTTATGTAATTCTAAATTTGTATAAATTTAAATTAAATTGTGTTCTACGGTAAGGGTATATAAGCGTCCTGTCCTGCGGTCAAAGGCCAGTTTAATTACGAGTTCTGACCAAAGAGAACCTAATTAAGGAACCTCTGGCTGACTATAGAACCTCTGGCTGTCTGCGGAACCTCTGGCTGACTTCGGAACCACTGACTGACTGCGGAACCACTGTTTGACTGCGGAACCTCTACCTGGCCTGACCTCTACCGGTTTGACCTCTGCCGGTCTGACCTCTACCGGTTTGACCTCTACCGGTCTGACCTCTACCGGTCTGACTTCTACCAGTCTGACCTCTGCCAGTCTGACCTCTGCTGCTGAAACAGTCTGACCCCGAGATCCTGTGAAGTGCTGCAAGATCCTGTGCGGTGCTGCTGAGCCAGTCTGACCCCGAGATCCTGTGAAGTGTTGCTGAGCCAGTCCTTCGCTACATACTGCTGAGGAAGCGCCATCTGGCGCTGTTAGATTCCTCATCATAATCATCATCGGCCTATATTAGTCCACTGCTGGACATAGGCCTCCCCATATTAACTGTTAGATTTTTGTATATAAATTGTTTTGTATAGATTTTGTAAATATTTTGTTATTATTAAATTTCATTTATTTTCTTTCTTTCAATTAAAAAAAGTTGCTTCATAACAAGAGTTGTTCGTTTGTATCACGGGAGTCATCTCAGAAGGTTTGGACGGTGATAAAAAGTCAACCTGTATATTTACGAGATAAAATTTAACTGTGAGGGTAGTAACTTAATAGTGACGTAATACCCCTGGCTTGCAGCGTAAATCATTGCAGCATAGAACAATTCAACGAGTCTTATGGGGTGTCGGTAGCTCAGCGGTCAGAGCACTGGACCGGTTATCCAAAAGTCGCTAGTTCGATTCCCACTCGAGCTTCCTGAGAATGGTTGATTTATTCTAGTAATATTGTTTTCTAAAGTTTACGCGAACACTACATACACATTGAAATGAAACAACTTTTACGGATCTACTCGCGTTTATTTTACACATTACTTATTTAATGTTTATCCTGACGTTTCGAACCCTTTGCAGGGTCCGTGGTCACAGGGAGACTGAGGTGTTGGTCATCTCATAATTAGTTGGTAGCTTGTCTACCACCAGCCTGGGATCCCATCATACAAAATATTAAATCCCAGCCCCGACACCATACTGCCAGAAGATACTGTAAGCTCTTTCTGCGTAAAACGGAACGCACCTGATTAAATTTAAATGAGGGTATACAAGCTACCAACTAATTATAAGATGACCAACACCTCAGTCTCCCTGTGACCACGGACCCTGCAAAGGGTTCGAAACGTCAGGATAAACATTAAATAAGTAATGTGTAAAATAAACGCGAGTAGATCCGTAAAAGTTGTTTCATTATTCTAGTAAAATTGTATCTTGTAAATGTGATTGTGAGGCGTTGCAGCGGCCTCATGTCGTTGTAGCATGTGCTGAGGCTGGGGCCTAGTTGGCCACACAGTGTCCTATTTTTGTTTTTTATTGTGAAAGTACCTTGTTTTTAAATATATGTATATTTTTTATTATATTTTTTGTAAATGTGATTAGTTTTGTTGTACAACAGTGTGCCAACAAATGTATTTCTTTCTTTCTTTCTTAAATACACAATTATTTTTTATGCTAACGCACAGAAGAAAGACACGTTAAGGAAGTTTGGTTAGTTTGCGTTGTTATTCCGCCTTTTACGATTCCTTACTGTCGTTTACATACTTAACAACAACTATGCAATGGCAATACTTGAATCTGGGTCGGCACATAATTACACACGTGCGCCAACCCTGTACTAGGAAATTTGAATAAATTAAAGCCAATCTAAGTTTACTTCAGAATGTTTCTGTTAAGCTTGGTCACGGTTAAGTTTACAACTACAATGTATGTACACTATGCAAAGCAAAAGTTCTAACTTTCTTGCTTTGAAGTAAGTTGGATGTTGAATAACATGTGGAATGAGGGGTTTTAAATATGCGAGGCTTAAGAATATATGATTGGGCTTCATGGAAAAAAAGTTTGCAATTTTGTTTTATTTTCTTAAATAAGTGCTTTGTAGAATTTTAGAAAATAAAATTAGTTATGAATTACTTTGAATTTTGCATTCACAATCTATATACATATAATGACTTGTCCTGACTGACTGATTCATCATCGCCGAGCCGAAACCGCTGAAGCTAATTAGATGAAATTTGTACTGTAGGTTAATTGAGTGACGTAACCAGCCAGCTAAAAAAGGATTTTACGGAAATCATACCCGAAAGTCCGTCAGTTTTAAAGTAAAATACATGAAATTGGTATTCGGCTTATTGAAAATAAATAAAGAATTACCTACTTGTCTCAGGAATTTTGTTTATTTTTCTTTAAAGGAGCAAAACAGGAAGAAGGTTTTTTTAGGGAAATTGTTAATTTTATAGTATTATCTATAAGAATGAATAATTTAATCGATCTATAGATTTTTTAATAAAAATAAAGTCTGACGTGTTTTTGCATTTTTCGGGTTAAATAAGGGTGGAAAGAACGAAACAACATTACTTATACTGAGTAATCTTTATTACGTTGTTTTGTGTTAGACACTTTTTAATAATTGTAGCTGGCATGGATGGGCGTTTTAATGTTAAAAAATGAAAATCTTAATGTTGAAATGACGTGACATGTTTAGTTGTCTATTACTTACATACCCTTATAATATTTACCTTTAGTAAGTTTGGTTTTTATTACGAATAACCCAATTGTTACTGAAACTATTTATGATCACACATTTTTTAGACATTTGAGTTGTCCGGAAAACTACCTACTAATAATTTCTTTAAAAAAAATGGAAACTTACATTACATTTTTTGATCGTTATAACGATCGGTAGTAACAGCTGGGATAAACACAAGTCGTGTAACCCACATGAGCAAAGCCGCGAACAAAATCTAGTGCTATATATAGTTACAGCATTGGTCAGCTCATCACACCGGATAGACCGGTTATCCAAAGGTCGTCGTGGGTTCGACTCCCACTCGTGCTTCCTGAAACTGGATGATTTTTTCTAGTAAAATTAAAAAAAAAATCTTGTAACTTATTTTCGTATCATGTATTTTTTTTTTTATACTTAGCACGGCAAATGACTCCATGCCACTTGATGTTAAGTGGAAATGGAGTACAGACGCGAAGACAACTGGTGCAGCGTGAAAACAACGCAGCATCAGTCAACCTCACTCTGCCGGCCCACAAGGTGCTTCTTCACGTCTCTCTTGAAGGACCCCATATAATAGGAAGGAGGGAAAACGTGTGCTGGTAGACTATTCCATCTTTTGGAGGTGCGACAAAGAAACGAGTCACCAAATTTCTAGGTGCGCGATGGGATATTTGTGACAATGAAGCGATGATGATGATGATGATGATATTGTCGTAATTATGATAAAAAATACCTAGTTTTAATGAATATATAGCTAAAACATATCTTTAATTGTTTAATTTCCGATAAATAAAATTATCAATTTTGTCTTATGGTTACTACTCTACGAACTATTTAACATAAAAGTACTATACGAAATTCTTACCTGATCGTTTATCAACTAACGCTGGCACATCATAATTAAAGCCCATTTCAAACGATAACACCCTAAAATTCTCTGTTCATAATCATCACACATAAAATGATTTATCACAACACATTATGGCACCGCTACGTCAAAATCTAACATTGATTACAGCTCCCATGGCGACCCTCAATTTACGGTACGGTCCCGAAAACCGCTAAATTTGCTACTCGATCATGCCAGTTTGATGAATGAATTATCATTTTAAGCACGCATTTGCAGTTTCCGATAACAGTGGAGGCGCAAATACTCCAGACACTCCCACACTTCATAACTAGCCCCGAGTAAGGTCAGGATCTCTCTCGGGAAAATTAATTTCGCACCCAAATCAAACTTGACCTCATTAATGAGCCGGCTTAAGTCGTGAATGTAATTTTACTTGAAATAAAGAACTAAAAGAGAAGGATGCAGTTTAAGGTAGTAGAAGGCGAGAAGCTCGATGGCGCAGTGGTTAACGCGCCCGGTCTATGAGTGTTGAGGTTAAGCAACTTTCGCAAATGCCGGTCATCGGATGGGTGACCAAAAATGTATCATCTCGAGCTCCATCCAAAGGAAGGCACGTAAAGCCGTTGGTCCCGGCTGCATTAGCAGTCGTTAACAACCACCAACCCGCATTGGGTCTGGGTGGTGGTTTATGGCTCGTTGACCCTATCTATGCATAGGGTAGGCTCGTGCCCCAGCAGTGGGGACATAAAATGAGCTGATGATGAAAAGAGAAGGATGCAGTTTAAGGAAGAGTACTGAAGCACAGAAGAAATAATAGTACTGAGACCTTATATGGCATGATATGATCACATTTTACTAAATTAGTCTCGTTTTGATAACTGCAATAACACTCCTTTTAAGTCATGGTTAGGCCCCTTAAAGCGATGCTTTACCATACTATGGTCATATCAGGAGATGGTGTTATCGCATGGGTACTACACCATATATACAAACGTCACAAACAACAAAAAAGTCAAGTATTCTAGCAGAACCAACTTCGAAAGCTGCAACATGTTTGGTGGACTGTTTGTCACATCACTGAGTCCCTTTCCTGTCTTTTGTTTAAGTAAGTAGATTAAAGTAAACATTAAGGTTAGGTTACGATGAGGCTGACAAGTCTATGAATAGACAAAAGCCTCTAAAAAAATAATATAATAAAAAAATAAAAAGTCTCACTAACTACTAATACAACTTTACCTTACAGAAAAGTGTGGATATACTTTTTAGAACCTTACAAATAAACAGAAAATAATCATCGAATAGTTATTCCGTGTTTTGTCTCTTTTATTCCAATTTGATATCAAGTTTACATGACGGGAACAAAACACAGAATAACTATTCGCAGCTTGTTCTCTGTTTATTTGTAAGCCTTTAAAATTACAATGACTATATCAAAAGTCATTCAAAACCGAATTGTTAAGACAATATAAATCCTGTCATTAATCGTGTAATCTCTTAGCTACGCAAACAAATCCACAATTAACCGAACACCCCGCTAAATACACCTAGACTGGAGTAAGAATGTTACCAACGGCCAATTTGTCTGAATAGTCTTCGTTAACTAACGCTAACCGCCCAGATACTGCAAAACTTTGACCATTACGGCAAAAATGGCATAATGTGGGGAAGTAAGTTACGCGACCGTGAGAGTTAAATAAGCCTGATTATACTCGTATATGAAAGTTGTAATAAATACCAACCTATGAAATATGGACGAAGAAATGCAGTGTGATAGCGCGTTTGAGGAAACTATTTTGTTATTCTGAGACCCATCAAACTTAGAACGTAATTAAACTTATATAAAATTATATGCTGTCCTAATGCTGGGCAAAAGCGTCAATAATTGTAATCAAGTCATCACTACAATAAATAATTGATTGAAATTGGCACTATCACGCTTTCCAAATGTGGGTTGGTATTATTGATTATTGAATCATGCATAGAAAAAATCAAAATAAACTTTGCCTGACCTGGGAATTTAACTTAGGACCTCGGATATCGGACCGTCAATTTATCGGTAGCTGAGATGGAAGAGCTGGCTTCCATAATGTGTAAGGTTGTAGTTTTGTTTCAGCTTGATGTGCCTTCCAAAGCACAAGGCAGAGTTCGAGGTAATATTTTAATTAGATGATCCCATCCCATCCGAGGATACGACATTGCGAAAGGTACTTAACTTGACGATCACAACCCGAAAGCGCTAGCCACTACGCCATCAAGCTCCTTTCCATTTTTGATATACAATTTATTTTAATATGAGGAATAAGGGATAGAACAATTTTTCTTTACAACTATGGCTGATATAAAGTTCGTAATAATAATACAAAGAAGAAAGAAGGAAGCCTTTACAAAAGCAAAATACCTATCGAATGCGTATAAGTTTCCAACAAACCGGCAGTGAAACAAGGAACCAATTCTATGTCCAATTACGTATCGATTAGTAGTGAACACAAAGAATCGAGATAATCATTCGAGTCACGTCCCCAAGGAAGAGTTTATTAGATGGAGCAAGTTGGAAGCTGATTAATTCATATTACTTAGGGTCAATACCAAGTTATGCAGAGTTCGTTTGGCTCGAACTTCTTTGCGAGTGGAATCGAAGTATCAAAAACTTTTCGGTATTTTAGAAAAGTGTTCAAGTAAATACCTACTTCTTTTCCTGTGAAAATCAAAATCTTAATATGGTAATTTGAACATATTATGGTAAAATTCATTACGATATTTTGCAAATACAGAATCACGTCATTTTTTAATTACATAGGTAATATAATCGTATAATTATATTTTGTCGGTTTTATCGCGTTATAGCGTTCTCTTCCAACAACAACCAGATTACGAGTATAATGCAACGTTAAAATTCGAAAGTATGCTTAGACGGGACTAGCAACTTGTATGCATGGGTGTTAGTCTTAAGTTCGGATTCATTTGAAGGGTTTGAGGTGACCACAGGTGGTAACAGATATATTGGGTATCTAACAAAGTTTGATACAACTTTATCATCATCATCATCATCATCATAATTTCAGCTAGTGACCACCCGGTTATAAGCCTCCACTTTTACCGCTAAGCCTCACCGTGATACTACTTAATTTATTTAATTTACTTAGTTAAATTTAATTTTAAATTAAATTTTAGTTACATTAAAGTGCAATAAATATTTTATGATTTATGACTTAACAAAAGTCGCTAAAATATTCAATAAATAAATATAAATAAATAAATATTTTTTTCCTACACTCACACCAATTATCTAGCCCAAGAGAAGCTTCGCTAAGAAACTCGTTATATGGTTACTAGACAACGGATAAACATACTTAAAATACTTAAATACATACTTATTATTACATAGAAAACACCCAGAACCGAGGCAATTTAGAAAAACAATAATTTCTAAATTGACCCGACCGGGGATCGAACCCGGGACCTCAGAGATGGCGACACCATGAAAACCGGTGTACAAACCACTCGACCAAGGAGGTCGTCTATTCAATTGTTAAAAATATAGTTTTTTTTTCATATTGTTTTATTAAAATTTCAACAAATGTCATCCGTGCTTCTGAAAGCACGCAACGCCGTTGGTCCCGGCTGTATTAGCAATCGTTAACAGCTACTAATCCGCACTGGGCCCTCTTGGTTGTTTATAGTCCATTCTCCTTTTTTATCCATAGGAAAGGCTCGTGCCCTAACAGAAGGGACATGAAATGAGCTGGAAAGTAAGTAAGTGAGTGTGGAAAATTTACTTTGAATACAATCAAAATTATACAATCTACATAATAAATAAATAAATAAATTTATTTGCTTAAAAACACGGTATTATATGGGTTTTACAAAAATTGGTAAAGTGCACATGTTTCGCCATTAATAAAAATAGCATGCAAATTTAAATTGAGTTTAAACAATATCAAAGTTAATATGTCAATTAATTAATACATTTAAAAAAAAATTAATTAAAACATTAAAAATTAAATTATCAAATTAAAACATTAAAAATCATTATATAAAAACAAAAATAGATATGTTTTCGTTATTCGCTTCTGTAAATAAATTATTTTATGCTATAATAATAGAATGTTCAACTAACTCCTAAAAAAATGTATATCATAAAAATTGTCCTCTTTGAGCTATTTGTACAGTTTATTTTTAAACATGTTTGTATTGAGCAATAGCTGTGCGGTTTTTGATTTTCTGTTAAAAAGCTCTTTTTTATCTTCTCGGGGAGCTTTACATCTTCGTTTCGGTCAGTGACATAAGGTCGAGTCATCAAATATTAGCTTGCAATTTCACTCTGTATTTTAAAATACCCATTTGCTGATATTTCACGTTTTTGACAGCAGTAAAAACGAAATAAAGCTCGGAGATTGCTCCGGATGGTGAATGGCTGAATAATAGTTGTAACTCTTCGTACAAACAAGAAATCTGAGCACAATCTTCAATGTATCAAGACTAAAACGGTCTTACGGTTTAAACATTAAGGTCGAATTTTGTGGAGAGCGGGTGTGCTGAAAAGAGCTCAAGCGTCATAAGCAAGGAATTGTACGTAACACAGTCGAGACGGAGTTTACAAGGCAAATTGAATGACAAAAGCTTGCTGCGTCAAATCAAGAAAAAGCCATAGAGGGAGATGTGTCCCATCCGAGATGGTTTGATGAAATTGGTAATTTTCATAGTGGGGTTTGAGACTGTGTTCTCAAAAGCGTCAAGTACTCACGGGACCTTCCTTGTAGATTCGCCATTCGAATGAAGTTATACTTACCTACTAATCGTTTTATTGTAGTTAACATGTATAACCGTTACTTTAACGGTTTTTTGTTAGAATAAAAGTATTGCAGAAGCTCAATGGCGCATCGGCTTTCGCATTCGGATTGCAATCACGCTAGTTGAGCAACCTTCGTATTGGCGGGTATTCGGACGGATGGGCAAATTAAAACATCTCAGAGTATCCTATGTTTCGGAAGGATAGTTCCGGATGGGTGGTGGGTGTATGGTGCGTAAACTCTTACTAGGGTGGCTGCCCGGAAACGGCATTTCCTAGGATAAACAAGTGGAGGCAAGTTTCCAGTCGGATGACGAAAGTAGTCATCTCACCCACTTGTGGGAACCTACCTTTGACGTGTTAATAGCGCATGAATAATAATCTTGAAAAAAAGAAAGAATATGTTTATTATTATCATAGGCATTTATAAAATTCAAAGAAAAAGGTACAGTCAAGCAAAACAATACAAGTCTATCATCGAAACATCTAAGAAGAGATAATTGTTTAAGCAGTAAAGATTTAACGTAGTATTATAAAATTGTTTGTTCCCAACACAAAATTCATTTGTCCCAAAGCTTTTTCGATCACCAACGTAGGCCCGATCCGAATCATTGGCAAGCAATTCAGTTAACAAATCGACGCAGATTTAATCAAAGGAGATTGGATGTAAGCCGTACGTATTGTTACTTCTTTATTACAAGCGTTTGCCCGTCTCTCTTTGAGTTAAGAATTCTAGGTAGACAGAAATGAGGACGTAGGTATGCCTGATGGTGATGCTACCAACATTCCTACTACCTACCCTTTTTTTCTGTTTCGGTACTACAGTACAAAAACAGAAGAATTATTTTATTAAATGAGGAGAAGAAACTTTATTTGTCCATTAAATTACCAAGAAAATTCTAATTTGCAAACGTAAGCCGACAGGCAGGGGAGGAAAGAGATAATGGTCTTGATGTTTACTGTTACGATCGAGTAAGTCTTTTCACAAACAAAGAGTTAAAGTAAATTAGATTTAAATTAGTTAAATACTGAAATTAAACACATGTGTTTATTCTACATAATGTTATTATATTCCTGGCGTTTCAAACACTTTACTGGGTGGGTTCATATAATTTTGTGAAACACGCGAGTAGATTCGTACATAAGGTTTAGAAAACAAAATAATTATAAATACTTTTTCTCAGTGGTAGAGGTAGAGGTAGAGACAGTACTTATCTAAGTAGGGTGCAAACTCTCCTGTATAAAAAATATATGGTAAATATATAACAAAAATAGTTAATCTGTAGATGCATCTATGTAGAAAATTTGTCTCTATTTAAAAAAACAGAATTTTGGTAAATTCCCATTTATTCTTTATTAGTGGGACCATGATTTACTGATTATGATTATGTTGCTGATGATCGAAGTCTGTTTAAAACATCTTCAGGTTTAACTATTATATCTTTTAATTATTATTTATTAATTTTGAAAATAAGATTTATTAATATTAATATTTTATCTAAAGATAATTTTGCAATTGAGAATGTTTTAAACAATTTGATGCTGACTGTGCGACAGCGAGTGAAATAGCAAAATTCATGATTCCTTGGTTTATGAGCGCAAACTTTTTAAGAAAATCAAAGTTTAGTCCTAAGGGTATTTCCACTTTGGAAATGTTCAAAGGAAAACTAACCATCGCAAAATCTTTCTGGAACTTATTTTTCAGCTCAGTTTGCGATAGAGAAGTATTCAAAAGCGTTCAAATAACTTGAAAGTGATAACAAATAGCTAAAGTTGGTACATACCAAGATGTATGTAACAACATACAGTGAAACTTCTATTGAATATTAGGAACAGAATTTTTCTCTTGTGAACTTGTGTTATGCTGTTATGTATAACACAAGAATTATACATTTCTAATTCCGTGGCCTCGGACCGTAGAGCTCAAATAGTTACTGAGTCGGTACCTTGTTGAACGGGCCGTCTCTCACTCTAGCGGTCTGTCTTCGTCTAGGCGCCAGGGTAGTCCACCCTCACCGCTGTGTGTGTGGGGAGGCTGTTGAAGAGCACGGTCTAGCATGCACTCGCAGTGCTGGGCGTATGCTGCGTCACTCCTCACTAAACAGCATCATCTGCAGTGCTTTTGCCACCGTTGGTTTAGAAGCTGTCTTAGAGCCAGCTGGTATTTCTCGCAGCGATGGCAAGAGACCTGACGCGATGACCATTGGACCCTGGAAGCTCGGCAGGCCGTTGGTGTGGGATCGAACCTGTGCTCGTGGCTCACCGTGGCTCTCTCGCATGTACACGAGGTGGTCATTTCATGTGGGGGATGCTGCGGTAAGTGCTGAAAATTGCAAACGGCACAAATACGCAATCCTGGGTCCCAATTATTTATCTCTTCCGTTTGCGCTGGAGACGTTTGCTCCATGGGGGCCGGAGGCCAAGCACGTTGTTAAAGAGTTGAGTGCTCGCCTTGTTGAAGCCTCTGGTGACAAGAAGGCTGGCAACTACCTACGCCATTGTATTAGCTTGGCTATCCAAGCATTCTTAGGACCGTTCCTAAGAATGCTTGGATAGCCAAGCTAATCTATCCAAGCATTCTTAGGACCGTTCCCATGAGCCCACAGCTGAAGGACATTTTTTGTTTATAGGTTTTTTATTTTTGTCTTGAATTAAGTGATGTTTCTTTTGACGTAGATAACATAGTTGTCGACATTGAATAAGACTCCTAAAAAAATATTTCGGTGGGTTGTTGGACAGAACCACAAAGCATAAAGAAAAAAAAATTAAAAAATCCACGAGCGGGATTTGAACCTGACCCGGTATGCCATGGGGTGCGGGTTCATATCTCGCTCATGGATTTTTTCAAAAACATTTCCAAATTAAAAAAAAAAGATAACACATTAAACTTACCACGCGAACAACATTAGAGTCATATTAACGTGATTCTTACCATGTTTATTATTTTTGAGTATCCGATATTTCGGCACAGTTGCATGCGCCATCTTCACGGTTGCACTGAAGTTTTTTCCGGTGGATATTTACGAGCAAACGAAACGATCTACTCTCTTCCTTAGTTGTTTTTTGCACTCGACACCCGTACCATTGGATTCTAAAGTCACTATACACGTGAAAAAAACAACATAACCAAACATACACAAGTTAACTCTAAAACGCTGGTAAAATAAACGCGGGGAGGTCCGTAAAAAGTATTAAATCTCAATACAGAGGCAATGTTAATATCGGTTATACTTATAACACACATTTTATACAACATAATGCCTCTTTAGGTGTAGTAGATATCGAAATGCCCAATGTAAATAAGGAATTCACGAACAATACAACTGGAAGGATGCCAGATCCAAGTTTCTTTGGCAACTCACAAAGTATGTGTTGCCTTAAAAATAGAAAACTGATTTTAACTCTGCCTCGTAGAATAAAGGCAAATGATAAATAGTGCTAAGTATATAAATTTTTGCACAGCCAATATAAAGAGCGGTATCTCGGCATTGGCCGGCGGCCAAAAGCGTTACTTAAATTATACGAATCAAATTAGAAGACCCCTTTGTACAAATGTATCGTATGCATTTAAACAGCCTACTTACGAACAAATCTTAAGAAATACTGATTTATCATTAAACGTGGTTCATTAGTTTGACTATCTAATTAGCAGTAATAATGAAAACTTTCAGCTCGTTTCCTTTTCTTGGCTTATCTCACTGCTGTTAAAAGAAACCAATAACTTAGTAGTTCAATACGAGGAAGAATAAGTTTGCTAAAAGCATATTCTATAAAACAAAAGTGTTTTTTTTATTGAATAAAGGTAACTGACCCCGCTCTACCTGATGTTAAGCAGAAGCGGCCTGACCGCCTAACCGATCGCTTTGACTTCGTGTGTGGTTTATGACGTCATCTTGTCGTTTCGTGCCGCCTATGAAAGCAATATCGAAAGCTATAGCCTTAAGCTTTTGATATTGCTTTCATAGGCGGTGCGGGGTGCCAAGATGACGTCATAAACTATACGCGTCAAACGATCGGTTAGGCGGTCGGGGGGCAGATGTGCCGACATCTAGAGGAGTAGAATTGTTGTTTTTTTTAGAGAGGGAGCTTGCTTATTGCCAGGCATTTTCAGTCTCATCGGGCTTTTTGGGGGCGGCGAGAAACTTAAAGGATTCCTCAAGCCGTGTGAAACGAATCACCGTCAGAGGTTTTCTAGAGGGAACGGCATCACGCACTAGTGTGTGTCCCCGTGCTTTACTAGATTCTCCGAGGTGTTCGGATCGGATCGGTTGCTGTTGTTGTTGTTGTTGTTGTTTTCTTCGGCCTTGTTTTGGGGCCGGTTCGGGTCGCGAGATGCTTCTCTTTACCCGGGTTCTCTTCACGGTCGACATCAGTCGTACCGGGTCTCCGTGGGGGTGCCCCCGCAGGGGTACCGTTCTTTTTTTATTGTTGCTGTTTTTTTCTCCTTTTTTTTTGTTTTTTTGTTGTTTTGTTTTGTTATTGTTTGTTTTTTTTTTGTTTTTTTTTTAATTTTTTTTTTCCCTTTCTGCCGTGTCGCGAACCTTAGAGTGGGTCCTTGGATGCGCCGCACGCCTGTCCCTCGCCCTGCGAAGCCCGGGCATCAGATCGGGTAGCGGAACATCCCGGCGCCTCTAAAGGCTCGGACCTCGGCTCGGGTTGACCGGGCCATGGTGGTGGAGAGAAGCGCCCAGGTACATGTCTGTACCTGGTATAGAGCGCGTGTGAACCGGCTCGTCGTACCCTTGTTCTACGAGTACAGTGTCTTGGGCCTAAACTAGTGTGCATGTTTAGTGTATTCTGTAAATGTGTAGTGGTATTTAGAAGATCGGGCGACGAGCAAAATTGTGCTTCAAGAGCCGTTCTCACCTTGCCGACCCGCAAAAAAGTGTATGGAATGCCAGGCAGGGATGCTTATTCTAACTTAGACTTCAAGAAAAAAAGTCAATCATTCATTTCAAAGGTGGTTTTCCAATGAGCGTTTCCCAAATTGAAATCCTAAAAGGTGATAAAAAAATTAATCTGATATTGAACTTTGTCGATCCAGCATAGCCGCTGAAAATTCGAGCCCTATTGCAGATCGGTTGTCTGCAACCAAGTTAAATTGGCTTTAAATCAGTGCGCCGTTCAATTTATGTGATGTAAACCTTTTGAGACGCCATCGATCATTTTTACTTCTCTGGCTATTGGCTATCTGTTCGCCGCCAGTCAAGTGTCAAATTTTATGAGGTTTTCGACTTTTAGTTAGTACGTCCACGTCTTATTTGTTACTTCTTCACGCTGCAAAGGATGGGTGGATTTGGATGAAATTCGGCATACAGATAGTTTATAACCAGGAATAACACATAGGTTTTTATCCCGAATTCCAATACAAAATGATTTGTTTGTTTTGTTGTCATGGAAACCAAAGAGAATTTAATCATTTGATAGAAACTGTCAAATCGGTACGAAGTTTGCCGGGTCCACTAGTTAACAATAAAGTTATTGCAAAACGTAAAGTAATCGTAAATAGCCGTTAACTGTCCCACAGCTGGGCAAAGGCCTCAATCATTCAAATCAAGCCATCACTACAAATGATGGGTAAAGGCTTAATCACCCGTTTGACAAAAGCAGGTTGGGGATTAGCTAATTGTTAGAATACAACAATATTGCAAACATTTTCATTTTGGTGACATGTCCAGATAATATAAATAAATAAATAAATTTTTCCCACACTCACACCAATTATCTAGCCCCAAGAAAAGCTTCCTTAAGAAACTCGAGAAATGGTTAACTAGACAACGGACGGACAACCCGGGACCTCAGAAATGGCGACACCATGAAAACCGGTGTGCAAGCCACTCGACAAAGGAGGTCGTCTGATAGTAGCTAATGATAGTAGCTGACTCGTCTTACTGCTAATAAACACCAACCGAGTATTTCCATTTACCCCTCTGGGAATCGAAACTGAGAATTAGAGTCTGCGGCCGGTGGTCTTACTTTAGAACACAGGGGAAGTTAAGAGTTAAGAGAAGTTAATACATTTAGGTACACCTTACAAATTTCAAAGTACAGTATTTGTCAAAACGAAATATGCAAAGGATTTGTACGTACAATCTATTCGTTCGACCAAAGCTCTTAAATAAAATAAAGAGAACAAAAAAGCAGTTTTATACAGATCGTTACAATTTTATTCCACAAAGAACATAGGCCAAAAAATTACAGACTATGGTATGAAAATAAAACAAAGCGTTTTAACGCGCGGTTTTATGTGGATAAAAAATTTGTATGAAATTTGTTATACGGACGACAAATTTAGCAATTCATCTTTTTTCAAGTATAGGTAACTTAATTACGCGACCTAAAAATATATTACACTGTTCCAATGATCACAGCGATGATACATCCATACATCTTATGTTATCTAATTGGGTCCTGCTAAGGTTTCCCATACTGTCACGTTGCGTCCTCTTCCCAAAAAAAACCCAACCCCTCTCAAAATCACCAATTTTGAGTATATTCGCCTTTAGTTACCTCGACGCCACATTTACCATAGTCACAGAGGGGTCTGATCTGAGGTAGAACAGATAACATCAGTGACAAGTTGCTAGCCGATCTCCTGATCTGCGAGCATTTTGGAACCCTTGTCCCTTAGCCGGCTCTTACGACATGCACGGAAGTTCACGTCCTAGATCAGCAATGATACCAATCTATTAAGTTTTTACCTTTTTTTCTAGTGCTAGTAATCAAAATCTTGATTTCTGTCTTTACGCCAACATTTGTAACTTAATTTATTTAATGATAAAGCTACTTAGACATTTAGAAACTCAGATTATGCTGTACATTCAATATAACCTACCTAAGTACATAAGTACATAAGTCCAAAAGCCGGCCTACCTTACTAAAATACTCGATCAAAAATAATAGATTTTGTGTAAAATTTATTAGCTTTTGTAGCAACAGGCCTTCAATATCATTTGGTTCGGTCAGTTCGTCCCCGACATTCTTTTTAGGGTTTCGTACCTCAAAAGGAAAAACGGAACCCTTATGGGATCACTTTGTTGTCCGTCTGTCCGTCTATCAAGACCCTTAATCTCGGGAACGCGTGGAGGTATCGAGTTGAAATTAAAACCATATTCTCAGATCTGCGGTCCCTTGAAGCTGTGAAAAACTGCTGTGAAATCAAACTTCCAAGTAAACAAAAAAAAGATACGGCCGTTTATGTCGCCAAAAACATTCATTTCGACACTCTCAAGGGAATCAAAATTCATAGGGTACTTGCCGTTGACCTAGAACTATGAAGTTTGGCAAGTAATATCGTTATATACTACAAGTACAGGGTAAAATCTGAAAACTATACATATTTAATTAAATCACAAAAAAAACAGAGTCTTTATGCAAGAAACGGGGGTCCAAATTTCGAAGTAAGATAACCGTGTCATGTGGGGTATGAAAGGTATGAAAGGGCTTCATTTGCACAAGCCTAAAGTGATTTTTAATAATTTTTATGATGTATAGTTTTCGATTTATGACGAAGAATGAAAAAAGAAACACCTTGGAAACTGAATTTCGGGAAAAGTTCGAGACTCGATTCCTGAACTATATAATATGTACATAAATTTGTACAGAACCCTCGGTGGGCGAGTCCGACTCGCACTTGTCCGGTTTTTTTGGAAAGAGTTTGCTATTGAACGCCTAGGCCCTTTAGGTACCTACAGCTTTACCAGACTGCACTTACGACATGCACCGGAAGTTAGGCAGCAGCTGATACATTCTTTCACGTCCCAGACCAGCATGGAATGGTTAGCACAATAGTCTGTTTTTTTGGAAGAATATCACTGATTTCGTCAGACGTCATTTTCAGCGTCACTGGACTTTTTTGAGGGTGGCGAGATACTTAAAGGGTTCCTCAAGCTTTGTGAAACGAAGCACCATCAGAGGTTTTCTAAAAGAAACGACATCACGCACTAGTGCGTGTCCCCATGCCCTACTAGACTAAGAGTATCGCGCGTGTAAACCGGGGCTTCGTACTCTCGTTCTACGAGTACGGTGTCTTGGGCCTATTCTAGTATGCATGTGTCGTGTATGGGAGAACAACATACAGTCAATTCAATTAACTGTTAAAAACTCGATAAAAAAGGTTGGAATTTCCCCTTCCTGAAACCCTAGGCAAAAGACACTGAAAACATTCATTAATTATATGACACCTTCGCTCTGGCACACCGAAAACTAGTTAGTCCAATTTATGTTGCCACCGTGAATCCATTGCCTCTGAACACAAAACAGCCTGATCGGCACCGTTCCGCGACGATAAATCAGGCCAGGGCTTAAATTGTCTCGCGCATAAGTAATCAACGGATAAAATATTGCTATTTCCCATTATAACATCGACATCGGTTTCTGCAATTGTTGTTTGTTGTTCAACGCTGATACACGTCTATCAGCTTTAATTAAACTCCTAATTAGTATGCGCGTTACAGTCAATAAGTTCATTCGCCTCGGCAATATTGCTTCGTTAAATACAATAACGATACGTAAGTTCATTTATTATTTCGTTTCCATCGAAAACGACAATGCAGACAATCATCTTGTTGCTGAATATATTGATTTATTTAATTGTTCTACCTCCTTCCCAGAACAAAAACTAGCTTTAGGTATTTTTCTGAGGCCTCCTTAGACAGTGGCATAGACGCTAGTGAATAGAGATGGAATCTATACTAATATTATAAAGCTGAAGAGTTTGTTTGTTTGTTTGTTTGTTTGAACGCGCTAATCTCAGGAACTACTGGTTCGAATTGAATAATTCTTTTTGTGTTGGATAGTCCATTTATCGAGGAAGGCTTTAGGCTATATAACATCACGCTGCGACCAATAGGAGCGAAGCATCAGTGAAGAATGTTGCAAAAACGGGAAAAGAGCCTAAAAAATTAAAAATGCTGCCGAAAGTCACTATTCCACGTGGACGAAGTCGCGAGCACAGCTAGTAGATTAATAAACGTATGAGATTGAATAAAGTCAATCATACGTCATTTATACGTATCGTGGGCTTATGTAAACCGTCAACCCCATTTCCTATATCCACTCTGCTCTATTTTTATTATATTAGCCATTCATTATGTCACTTGTCTAGGTAGCTGAGTGGCTGAGTGTAAGGGCGTTCGCCGCGTCAAGAGGGCGCACGGCGCGGCGCGGTCGCATGCACAGCGTGCGGTTTTGTTTTGTTTTTCTGCGTTGTTTGTTCATAGGCAGTCCGCCCGACAGGCGACTCGCCTCACGCAGCGGACAGTGCGAGCATTGAAACAACGCATCCTAGTGACCAACGAGTTGAGTTGCGTTCTTGTTTTCGATAACGTCAACGAATTTTGGATAAAACTCATTCAACACTCACTCGGGTCAAATCGGGCCACCCACCGGCCTCATAAATAGAAAGTGGTAATTCTATCAACTAGTTCTGTTTGTTAAAGGAAACGTCACCATCTTTTTTAAACACACGTAAAGCCTCAGAACAATAACTAAATATTCTGAGCGTAAAGCTCACCACCGCAGCATGTAAACAGAACTTTCAAAGTGACGTTACCAACCAAAAAGTTTGTATCAAACCGCAATACATGTTGTGAGCGGACCACTTGCGAGTCCCATCGATTTTAAAAGAATCAGTCAATGCATTTTGGACTCTAACACCTCATGCTTGTAGTATAAAACTGAACAGTAAACGCGAGAGTGTTGTCGATGAAAATGTTTTACGCGAAGTAGATGCTTTATACGCAAACGTCTACTTTCTTTGAGACAAGTGTGCTGTTCGAGGGACTGATGTGTTTGAGATTTTAAAATATGGGGCATTCAGCGATATTATTTCCAAACTGGATGGACATTGCGACGAGAAAACGAAAACCATATTATAAGCGATTTAAATAGTAAGTAGTATTCACAACAGAAATGGTCGTGTTATGAATTCAACTATTATATATCGCTTGGTTAGTAGGTGTATGATTGATTTCTGTTTTTTTTATCAAAAAATGTTAAACTGAATTTACTACCACTTTTACTAATTTACTTCTAAAGGAAGTTATTTATCTTGTGTACTCTTCTTTTAAACAAAACCCTTAATGCTTCAAACAGGCTAAAGACATATATCCTCGAAATACGAGGGATGGAAGCAGGCTGGTGTCTGCTATAACACCTAGGAGTACTCGATTCCAAAAGAATTGCTTCTGGATGTGTATATTGATATATAACCAGCTGCCTGAAAGAATTAAAGAATTTGCTGTAGGGAAATTCCAATGTGAATTATATAAATGGCTCATTTCACACCGCTTTTACTCAGTACAAGATTACTTAAACCACAAATGCAGTTATCAGTGTATGTAGGTACCTACCTCATATTGTAATTGGATTTTTGTAGAGTAGCATTCCTTCTGCTTGCAACGCAAATTGTATTGGCGTCTTGACGTCATTGTCATTATGGCATGGATAGAAAGCTTGTTAAACTGTCTAGTTTAACCTAAAATACTGCATTTTATACTTAGAGCATTGGTTTAATGCTCTAAGATTTTATATACCCTTAGAGCATTACTACCTATACCTATTCCTTCCTTATCTGACGTAAATATTGTTTAATTGTAACTGTTATTATGAATTTTTATACCTATTAATATTAATACATAAGTAATTTTAAGAATCATTCAATTGAATACTGTAAAACATAATTAATTTGAGTATTAATTAAAATAATAAATATAATAATATAATATAATAATAATTAATTAATTTGACTTTTTAACATTTAATTTGAGTGAATTTGAAACTTTTGAAAGAGACAGATAATATTAGAAAAATACTACCTATTCCTCAAAGCTATTAGTTATTGTTCTGAGACCTATTTCCTCAGAATAATAACTAAAGCTTTAGTTATTGTTCTGAGCCTATTTCTCATCCCATAGTGTTTTTTTCTTCTTTTTTCTCGATCTCTCTTTGAAGGCAAAGGAATTGATGGCATGGTATTGTTATTAATGTTATTTTTATTATTTAACCAATTGTAATGATTTTGTCTGTGCTTTTAATGATGATAATTATTGTTGTTTTAATGTTTCAATTATTTTATTTTGTATTGTGTGCTATATTTTAAATTCAGTTCCATATTGTTATGCCCAAATTGGGTCATGTATGATACTCCATATTAATATTTGTAACACCTTGTCAAACTCCATGAGAAACAATAAATTTATGATTTACGATTTATTCTGAAGTTCGAAGGCTGGACAACTCGCGCGTTGACATCGCTGGTTTTGAGATGTTTGCAAGGAATAATTAATTCGGTTTATATCGGAGCCATCGGTGGCTAATTTGTGTATAGATAGACGGTACTAGGGCTGATCGGCGGCCTAGATACATAAAATCCCTCAAGCGGCGTGTGCGACGACGTACTGCGTATCGGACTGCGCAACATACCAGGGCGGCTGCGCTGCGGTCATCCTGTTCCTTTCCACCTCCTATCCTTGATCGCGCGACAAGCCGAACGTCAGCCACCAGTCGGTGAGTATATAGATTTAAGTATTTAAATAATTAGATTAAGCATTTAACGCTGCGTATCGCAGCAGCTTCAGCCCTCTGATCGGAGACCTCCAGGGGTCCAGAGGGTTTGAAACATTTTGGTTTCTCCATTTAAAGATATTTTGATGTGAAACCATCTTATAACTCACTACAACGGAGCCCATTCGTACAAGAGTTAAGATGGTTTTTTTTCATGTCCTCGTAAAGATCATAATTTTAATTTGAAATACGATCGGAAACATAAAATATTATGTCGTTAAAAGAATCGATAAGCAATACTTATTTTACCATAAAACAACAAGGTAATCAGGAAAAGTGGGGAAAACAGCGAAAATTGTTCACTGTGTGAATTATACTTAGAACCTCATATTATTATTATCAATGAATTGAAAATGTGCTCAAAAGTAATTAAAGGCTCGTTTGAAAGACATTGTGATTTTTTTATTAAAATAGGTACCTTCGCCAATTACTTATTTATTTATTTATTTATTTATTATTGCTCAATAACATGATTAAACCTTAAAATTAGTACAGCATTTAAAACCACTGAGGTTTGTGTTAATTCCGTGAATTACTTGAAAATGTAAAAACGTGAAATAGGTACTTGAAAATGTAACTTTGAAATTTACAACGAATCTACTATGAAAAAGCTTAGCAGTTTTAGGATTAGGACTTTTACGTTCCCATTGCTGAGGCATTCCATTTTCAGGCATAAGCTTTCATTAAGGATGGATGGAAACACCAAAACACCACAGGAAGAACGGATCATAAAGCACTACGCGGGCCATATGCGGATGGGTGGTTATTAACGACGGCTAATGCAGCCGGGACCAGCGGCTTTACGTGCCTTCCGAAGCACGGAAAAGCTCGACATGATAAATTAGATAGGAAAAGTTTTGAGGACATTGTCCGTGAATGCAGAAAAATGGCTTTACTCTATGGCAAGCTCTACGCAGAAGTAAATAGCCTCTAACTATTTTTTTTTTAATATACTACTTCCTCCAACAGGATCGGAGCCTTTTTTATTACGTTAGTTCTCTTTCGTTCAAGTTCTATCATGTATGCCTTTCGTACTTACATTCCACATTCCACACATTCATCCATCACCTTTCATTCTAAGCAGTGGGTGTTCTGCTTTTTTTTTAATATTAATAATTGAACTAGCCACTTTCTAATTACTATATAGTATTTGTACTTGAGCAATTAAATTTTTCAGTACACAGTTTTTATTTATAATAAAGAGTAGGTTAATTTTACATATTGAGCCTCTAACTGTTGGGTCAGTTACTGCTTAGAGCTTACAATGGTAAGCTCTAAGGAGTAACTGACATACCTAATGAGGTAACGGTGTGTAAGCAAAACTTAGATTCTTCCGTTCGTTTTTCTATTAGGTAAAGCCATTTTTCTGCATTTACGGACAACGTCCTCACAACTTTTCCTATCTAATTTATCATGTCGAGCTTTTCCGTGCTTATTATGGTTACACGTAGCAGTGGGCTGCTGGGCAAAGGGGTCTATCATTGAAAAAAGTCATCACTACAATAACCACCACGTGCAAAATACGGGTCGATGATCACAAACTCGGGCCATGCTTCGAAAAATCCGAAAAACACTTTTCCCGACCTGGAAATTGAACCTGGGAAGTTTGGGTATCGGTCCGAGCGTTCGGCCACTCAGCCACCAAGGCGTACACAAAAATGCAATTAAAATTCAACAAATCTGATATTCCCGTAGAAGTCCTCAGGCCCCGGCATCCAAAATTATTTATAAAGGTTTAAACTAGAGCACGCGCCTTATGGATTAAACAATCACAGGCAGCCGCGAGCAAACGTAGAAACGCTCAAGGCCTCAAGGCCTCAGCATCGACCACGAGCGTCTTGCGACGTGGCGAGGGAATTTCTAGTTCATTGCGCGTTATACTACGGCAGTCATAGTCAACGGGAATATAAAGAACGCATTGAGCTTGCAATCTTAGAAACGCTCAAGGATTCAAGGCCTCAGCACGACCACGAGCGTCTTGCGACGTGGCGAGAGAATTTATAGTTCATTGCGCGTTATAAACGGGAATAGAAAGAACGCATTGACCTTGCAATCTGCTCTGCTTATCACAACGCCTCAAACCATCTCTAGAAGCGCTACGTTCGACACCCCGTTGCGCGCTGTAGCAAATTTGTGCCCTAAGTATCTCCAATATGCGTATCGCTCCCTGATAGAGCTTCTTTTCTACTAGTCAGGTCGCACAGCTTCACAATGTAAACGCTGCCTTAAAGACTTCTCAAGCCATGTCTACGAGTAGTAGCGCAACGTTCGACGCCCCGCTGCGCGCTGTAGCGAATTTGTGCCCTAAGTATCTGCAATATGCGGTATCGCTCCCTGATAGAGGTTTCACGTTTCATTTCAACTCGCATATCACCTACACATGATATCCGCCCGAATGTATTTGCATTCATCCCGCAGAGAATACTTTATTTATTTTTGTAGCTACGTGTCGACGACAGATCGCAGTGGACCGCCTTCACAATTTATTATGTGAGAAACTCCTGTTTTATTTGTTTGGTGTAGTTGTTATCCGTTTGGAGACTGGTTTTCCTGTATTGTTTGATGCCAATGTTTGTTTGTGTTTCCACTTGGATGTTTTTATTCATTGGCTGAAGTGTAAAATGCATGTGACTGTGAAGTTTGTTAGTTTTTGACGTTGTGTCTCAAAAGACCTAGCAGAATGTCTGTCACATAAAGAAAACTGTAGGCAACTGTATGCATAGTCTTATAAAAGATATTTTTTATAAAAAAGGATCAACCAACTAACAACGACGAGTTAACGGGCCTTCTTAAACAAGGAGGAGCTAGATATATGTGTAACAGTAAGGTATGGTAAAAATTAAAAGATCCAAAATGTATCCAATCTAGATCTTGTATGCAGAGTTACTAAGACGTAGTTAATAACTTTAATTTGTTACGCAATTTTCATGATTATTTACATATAATTTTTACGCAAATATTGTTACGAACAAATGACAATTTGAAAAAAGACAAAGTGCACCTGACCCGGCATGTCATGGGGTGCGGGTTCGAATCCCGCTCGTGGAATTTTTCAACACTTTTTTTTTCAAAATGCAATTTTTATTTAAATATTTATATTGGAAGCCACATCAAAATAAACAAGTCACAGCCCTTGTTGTATAGTAACCTCTGTGTAGTACTTACATTTATGATCACTGCTGCTTGCTTGCGCGCCTAACGCACATTATTTCACTTATATATATTTATATTTAATTTACAATCGCATTTACAATCGCCGGCTTAGAATAGCATTACCCCCTGTCTTCCCGTGGGAGTCGTAGAAGGCGACAAAGGGAAAACCGTCTGCAGGAGCCGAGCAGCAGCGCCTACAGTAGGCCATACTGCGATCGCCAACCCGCCTGCCAAGCGTGGCGATTATGGCAAATCCCCCCCCCCCCCCCCCCCGAACATGAGGACCGATCGTTGTGGCGATCCTTGAGGGAGGCCTATGCCCAGCAGTGGGCGTCATATGGCTGATGATGATGACAATCGCATGACATATTTAAGTTAATAATTATGTCTTAGTAACAACACATACAAGATCTACACCGGATGCACTTTGGATCTTTTCATTTTGACCATACCTTTCTATTACACTTTGTATATTTAAATAAGGTCACCTATCCTTTGACCCTGATAGCAACGTGTAAATAGTTGAGACTACATACGGGATCGCAATTGAAGTATATAGATTTTATTTTAATTAATCTGTTATTCCAGGCTAAACCCCCCTTACTACTTGTGTCGATCGCAACGCCAATGTTCTCAATCACGCTGGATTTTAGCAGCAGTAATTTTCACGGAAACTAATTCATAATGTCCGATGACCCTGCAGGGTGGTACTTAAACCATGGATGGAATCCAGTTCACACAACACGAAGCACACATTCGTCAAAAATTACGTGAAGAGTTTAAGACACTCATGTAAACAAAAAGAGAATCAAAGTATTTAACTGTCACGGTAAGCGCCTTTTATTTAGCGCATAGGTTTTTTCGTAGGCGGCAAAGGTAGCGAGATCAAACAGCCTAATTGACGATTCGGTACCATTTCGAAGAATTTCATTTAAGATAAAAAAAAAAACACAAATGTTGAAAAAATTTCCACGAGCAGGGTTTAAACCTGCACCTTTCTGACATACCGGGTCAGGCGCTCTTCCAATTGAGCTATCGTGGTTCTAACCAACCCGCCGAAATTATTCAACACTATTTACTTTTTACTTTGTTCGCAACAAAATTTGCGTTAAAAATTATATAAACATTCATTTAAGATGATAAAATCAGAGAATGAATATGCCCAACCAGACCCGGTATTTCAAAAGTTCCTTAACATTCAATCTATACGAATAAACCTCCCATTATGAATGTTAGTCATGTCCTACGTATAATTTTAAGGGTTACTCCGCACTCGTGACGGAAGTCCAATCAGCAACGGGTTAACATTTTGCCCTTTGCCAAATTTGGGAAGATTAAATGAAACTCCAGCAGTTTACCCAATCGCAGGCAACGGATACTTTACCACCGGATATTAAACGATTTTCCTTTACATTAATGTTTGGCTTTTCCTTGTACACCTTACAAGAAATACTTCCTTAGATATCGGCAAGACCGTTTATATTAAAACACATTGTATTATTTTCTGCATCACGTTGGAAAAGTCAACCTTAATATTTATTTGATACACCTACACAGTGTACGTAACGTACGTGTAGACAAAAACATTAACATTATTTGAAAGCTATGGACTATTATCACCAAACATACTTACTTACACCGATGGCTCAGCGACCCAAAGTGAGTCTTGGCTTCCGACACAAGGTGACGCTACTGCTCCCTGTTTTGCGCGATCTCTTGCCAGTCGCTGGTTTCCAGGAGCTCATGTAGATCCTTGGCGACTTCTTCCATCCAGCGGTCATAAAATAATTAAAAAATAGATAAAAAAGAAATCAATAAAGTGCTGGTAGGGAAAATTGTGTTATGTCGAATATTAATGTGAAATAATAATGGATTACTTACCGTTAAGTGTTTGCGAGTGTGCATGAGTGTTGGCAAATGAAACAAAACAGTCCAATGGCATTTTTCAAATTCTCTCAAGAAGTCCGCGTGAGGACTTAGTGAAGCCCCACATCTTTACTGAGATACTCGAGGGGTTGAGGGTATAATATCATTTCTCACTTCTCATTTCTATTATCATTCATCATCATCATACAGGACGTAAATGTTGTTTATTTATGTATTACTTAACTTACTTAATAAAACAAGCGGAATGCAAGTTTACCTTCAAAAGTTTTTTTTTATAGTTAGCTCGGCAAATGATTCCATCCCACCTGATGTTAAGTGGAAATGTAGTCCAGACGCAAAGATTACTGGTGCAGCGTGGAAACAAACGCAGCATCAGCTAACCTCACTCTGCCGGCCCACAAGGTGCTTCTTCACGCCTCTCTTCAAGGACCCCATATAATAGGAAGACGACGATAATAAGAAAACGTGTGCTGGTAGACTATTCCATCTTTTGGAGGTGCGACAAAGAAACGAGTCACCAAATTTCCTTGTGCGCGATGGGATGTTTGAGACTGAAGCGGTGACTCCGAAGAGCAGCACGTGTACTCCTATGAAGGACGTGTACTCCTATGTAAAAATAATACTACAAGAAATAAGAAGGACACCGTTCTTACACACACTACAATATTGAGTTGTCGCATTCACGGAGCTATTGTTTTTAGGTAGCGCGGTATCTAGTCGAGCGCGCGAGGCGAGACCAATCATTTATCTAAGGTACCTTAGATATTTTTTATATTTATTGATTTTTTTTTTATTTCTATATTTTCGTCGAGGCTTAGTAGCCTCGACGAAAATATCGGTCTGATTGTGGGTCCTACAATAAGTCGGTCGTGGGCGGGAGCCGTAATACTAACGTAATAATACCAACCATAATATTTTAACGTTACTTTTTTATATCGGTATCTTCGTTTGCCAGAAGTTACCAAAGTTTTATCGGTATATAGGTATTTAAAGCCTTGCAATAAAGTACTATACTACTTACTTACACGTGTCTCGTTTTAACAACCGCAACAAACTGCTACAATGCTTAGCTTATGGAAAGGCCCCAGGTATTTGTAATAGAATAACTCTTGAACGCTTCAGTTCTAGGAATCTGGAGTGTAAACCAAGATGCTCTTGTAGAATAGGCATTGTGGTTAAAAGGCCACTTCAACATAACAAAGTAGCGTATTGCAAAATGAAGAGATACCTGTCTAGAGTGCCTTAATTGTACTTATAAGTTTTGACTTAATTAGAATATAGTGTTACTAATAATATAGTATCGAAAGATAATTATGCAAAAAATAGGGGACACGTTTGACTCAGAGACATTAAAGGCTAATAAAAAAGTAAAAGTACTTATTTAAGAATTTCCGACCGCGACGCGAAAAGCTGTCAGTATCTACTTTTTAGGGTTCCGTACCCAAAGGGTAAAACGGAAACCCTATTACTAAGACTCCGCTGTCTGTCCGTCCGTCCGTCCGTCTGTCCGTCTGCCACCAGGCTGTATCTCATGAACCGTGTGATAATACTGTGACCGTGATAGTTAGACAGTTGAAATTTTCACAGATGATGTATTTCTGTTGCCGCTATAACAACAAATAACTAAAAACAGAATAAAATAAATATTTAAGGGGGCTCCCATACAACAAACGTGTTTTTTTTGCCGTTTAGATAACCAGTGGCCGCTCGCGGTTTCACCCGCGTGGTTCCCGGTTTCATCCGCGTGGTTCCCGTTCCCGTGGGAATATCGGGATAAAAAGTATCCTATGTGTTAATCCAGGTTATAAACTATCTGTATGCCAAATTTCATCCAAATTCATTTAGTAGTTTTTACGTGAAAGAGTAACAAACATCCAAACAAACTTTCGCGTTTATAATATTAGTAGGATGGCACGGAACCCTTCGTGCGCAAGTCCGACTAACACTTGGTCGGTTTTTTTTAACTAGTGTAGTGGCAACAGTGTTCGACATGCACCAGTGATCGATTGTTTTCTCATTTTAAAAACTGGTGTCACTACTGACTAGTGATCGAGACTACTTGGTTGGGCGAGCTTAATGGCAGCCGTCGCGTTCTGCGTATGAACGTTAGGGTATTTGACAGGTTTAAAAAAAAACATGTCTAATGGTTCATTATAGCATAATATATTTGCAATTTGATTAATTCGTTGTGAATTTCTTTATTGAAGTGAAAACTTCTTTAGCGGCGTTGTACACTTTTTTTGTAATGGGTAAAAAATGCTAAATTCGCGGCAGGACACGTGACCGTCAGGACACGTGGCCTGATCGAAAATTCGTAAGACGGATGACAGCCGGCGCGGCGTAGGAGAGGAAGTATCCCCCTCTCTTTCTACGGCGCGGCGAAAATGTATACCTGCTGTTTCGTTTAGGCGGCGCAGGGCGCTTGCGCGAATGTTCGAGTGCTTTTTAATGTAATATAAATTGTCATGTTTGTGTACGATAGCGCAATAAATAAATATTGTATTCTACCACATAAATAATAGTACTTTTATACTGATAATTGAAGCAATTCGTGCAAAATTATTCCCTAACCATTCCAAAATATCAAAAATGCACAACGTTAATATTCAAGTTTTCACTTTTGCCGGCACTCCCGGAGTGCAACCCGTCGTTTTCTTTTTAATAAAATCGTTATTAAAATTCAAATGAACAAAACAGCCGCCAAAACGCTGAAGACGCCATGCATGCAGGTCACGTGATGTCGTGACGTCACCTGCTTGTAAGCAAACTTTTAGCTGTCAAATCAAACGTACAAAACTTCGACATTTACTGTAAACAAGCTGGTGTCACGTCACTCCAGATTCAGCGTCATCCCGTGCGTTTTCGATCACGTGGTCAATCATAAAAAAATATATTATTTTATTATTGATTTTTTATAAAAATCATACTTATTTTAAAATTATGTGCTGGCTAAATTAGTTTAAAAACATGTTTACTCTTAAGTTAACAACATTTTGATCAATATTTTCATTGTAGTCAAATACCCTATTAGAAGACACGCCTAGAAGGAAACAAGAGAAGAGGACTTGCTTGTCATCCGCGGTTACGACGACATCTATTTATTGTATTCTTTTAATAATTGTTAATATCTTGAAATAGCAATATAAATATCAATCGATTGAATCGTTCTTATTAAATAACGCCCCCGTTATTATAAGTTCAACCACGCTGGTTGTAACATTACCCTACCTAGTTGTTTGATAAGCATTAGCAGACTATGGCTACAGTAAATTTTTACTTTTTTGTATGATAAAAAAGTAGTTAGGTATCTAACTTTCTAGTTAATAAATACAATAGTCTTAAGACAAATATATTTATAGCTCTCTGTTTTGATTATAATTACGTCATTTATTCCAGTTCCGTCTCAAAGTTCGTCCAAGGTGAGACGAAATGGAAATAAATGTTTACCATACAGCAAAACTAATAAGTAAACACAATAATTTGGGCCTTGATGTGATTTTCTAAAGCTTTGTAGCCACCGTTCATTAGCATATTTAAATTTAGCGCCTCCGTTAGATTTCGTCAATTAGTCGTTCAATAGATTTTCCATCGACTCAAAAACTTTCTTTATGAATTTTTTTATCCTGAATTTTTGTTGTACCGCGTTTGAATTAGGTACAGTTGTAGTTTCATTTGTCCATGATATATATTTGAATGAGCATGATAGAGCTTTTAGAAGTATACTTAAGTACAAAAACCAATAACAATAAAAGAATTTAATAAGCCACAATTTTGTAAGCTGATTTAGGTCAAGTCTATATAAAACCTAAAAACGATTTCGTGATAAAATTTAAACATGCTAGTGGGTTTACGAAAACTGAAGAAAAAATATATAATATGTTTATTTTCATATTAACTGCTAGTCAACATTGCATTAAGTATGAAATCGAATAATTTTTATTCTTTAATTCATCTAAAAGAACCAGCGTTTTCGACTTAATTTATTCCCGAAACTCGTCGAAACCGAAGAAACGATTTACCGGTTATTATCCATTGTGAGTAGCAAAAATTGTATAAAACCTTGTATACAAAACTGGAACTGAAAGGAATAATTCCTGTTAGATTTCTAAAATGTAAGTACAAGAAAGATTTCATTCGCAGCACCTCGCCTACAATAAATATAATTGAGCTATTTTAAGTGGCATAATACTTTTCTCGAGGAGCTCGATGGCGCAGTGGTTAACGCGCTCGGTTTGCAATTGCTGAAGTTATGCAACTTTCGCAAAGGCCAGTCATCGGATGGGTGACCAAAAATTGATCATCTCGAGGTCCTCCGTGCTTCGGAAGGCACGTTAAGTTGTTGGTCCCAGCTGCATTAGCAGTCGTTAACAACCACCAATCCGCACTGGGCCCGCGTGGTGGTTTATGGCCCATTCTCCCTATCCATCCATAGGGAAGGCTCGTGCGCCAACAGTGGGGATATATAATGAGCTGATGATGATGATGATGATGAATACCTTTCTACGAACCTTTCATTACGCGCCACCGAAGCTTGAGGTCGTAAACCGATTATCCTCTTTTATTATATACTAGCAGCCCGCTCGCGACTTCGTCCGCTTGAGTTAACACCCGTATCCTATAGAACCCTATGGCAGCGCAGCGCCACCTACCGGGTCCAATTATATGCATGCTATATACATATAAACTTTCCTCTTGAATCACTCTATCTATTAAAAAAAACCGTATCAAAATCCGTTGCGTAGTTTTAAAGATCTAAGCATACATACATATTGACAGACAGACAGCGGGAAGCGACTTTGTTTTATACTATGTAGTGATATCGTGAAACCTTATTGCAGCCAACAGTAATAATTCTACAAAGCCGTTAGTTTGTTATTGACTAAAATAACTTTAAATAAGAGGACTTCTTTTGTTTTGTTGTTCATACAAATAATAAATAATTATATTTTATCATAGTATTTACCGAATGATAATGTTAAATAGGGTAGGTAATTAAAGTAAGTCAGCATAATGTTACTGTAATGTCTGTCCGCACCACAGAGCATAAAATATCTGTGGTCTACAATTATACCTGTAACTGAAGGAGATCAGCAAATATAACATTTATCATACTACGTACACCGTAGATACTTTACATGCCAAACATTTTTAATTATTAAGTATTAAGACTACTAACCATTTAGTAATGTTATTCGAGCCCTTGAATTCCTTTGTTACTGTTTGGTGTAATCGTAACAAAATCTCTTTGTTCCAAATTCTGGTCGACCGATACAATGACAAAGTGGAATAGTTTCGGAAAACTCAAAGGGAAAGCCTGTAAGTTCACAATTAAATAAAACTATTTATTAAGGCTGCCACACACCAAAAGCTGTTCGTCTTCGTAAGCAGTGCAGCCACAAATGGTAATACTGTGGTGCAGCATAAAACGCGCGAGTTTTATTAAAAATAACGGCATGAACCATGACACATCAAATAGGAGCGGAAAAGCTGCCCTGTTTTTTTTCCTGCTCAAACGTCAAACCAGGCAGCACAGTGCAGGGCAGGAGCAGCACAGACAGGGCAGACAAGAAGCAGATTGTCGAGTTCATACCTTTGTATTAATATGTGCGACCATTTTGACTCATACCGCCGCCTGATCATGACATGATACAATAACATGCACACTAGAATGGGCACAAGATACCGAAGTCGTAGAACAAGAGTACGAAGACCCGGTTGACACGCGCTCTTTGCCAGGTACAGACATGTACCTGGGCGCTTCTCCCCACGCTCACGACCCGGTCATCCCGAGCAGAGATCCTAGCCCTTAAAAAAGGGGTAACCGTTGTAGTAGACAAGCTATTAAATTACCGCCTGCTTGGAGTGTCATATCCCGCACTGCTTCTGCCTCGCGCTGCCCCTGCTTTTGGTGTGCAGGAGCCATAAGTAGTAACTCCGAAATTGTCTTGGCCTCAGTTATCTCAACAAAAGGGTTTCGTTGATATTACCCGCGTCTGTATCCATGAGCGGTAATATTTGGAAACATGTTTTAATACATCTAAAAGCATCATTACCTTGACTATTCATCCTTTGTTCGCACAAAAACAGATTCTCGTAACGACAGGCTCTAAATAACACAGTACGCGTAGGTAACTGGAAAAATATGATGTATTATCTCATCTTTCATTTAATATAAGTGGAATATCATTAATGTAATAAGTGACTGACTATAACGAAATGTTCGGATCTATAAACCCTACAAACTTGAATTTCAGCAAGTAGGTTATAGAATGTAGGTATTAGCTAACAAGGAATTTTCAAAAATCCTTATGGGCTCATGGCAAACCTACGTTCACGTGGACAAAAACGACCGCGTTCTTTTAGTTTAGTTTAGTCATTATTTTATTTGACGTCTTTAAGTACGGCAGTGGAGCATATTTAAATTATGACGTGTAGGTACAGGCAGCATCAAATTAATCATAGCATACTAAATGGTCAGAAAGATCTACGCATTTAAGTAAGTTTCAAGTCTCTTTTACATTATCAAATATCTTGACAGCTTCATAATTATTATCATCATCTCATCTCAGCCATAAGCGTCTACTACTGGATAAAGGCCTCCCTCAAAGATTCATCTTAAGGAAAATTTGCCATAACCGCTACGCTTGGTAGGCGGGTTGGCGATCGCAGTAAGGTAAGAGTAATCTCAGAGAGACGCTGCTGCCCATCCTCTGGAATGAATCCTTAGCCAGCTTTTACGACACCCATGCATGGGGAGAGATGGGGTGGTGCAATTCTTTAACCCCGGCACCACACGGCTTCATATAATACATCTATATAATCAAAACCTTTTTAACCACTTCTGCATTTATTTAACTCTACGTAGGTACACTTATCCGCATTATTGGTAAAAGTTTAAATCGGCACAGACGCTTCCTACAAATGGTCAAACATATTAAAATCGAATTAACTTCGAGTTGGAAGTGACAAATAGTAACTACAGAAGCAACTATAAATGTCGCTGCGTTGGAACCCTTACAGCTTGTTGAAATGTTTTATGGCCTATAAATCGGA
Organism: Eudonia lacustrata; assembly: GCA_947562085.1. Taxonomy (NCBI): domain Eukaryota; kingdom Metazoa; phylum Arthropoda; class Insecta; order Lepidoptera; family Crambidae; genus Eudonia; species Eudonia lacustrata. The sequence continues at coordinate 9,836,745 of OX387320.1, forward strand.
ACGCTCGAGCCATTAAACCTATTGCTTGGTCAGAAGGCGGAATGTTTTATTTTATCGCACGTTTAGTACGAATCAAACGCGTGCTGAAGCTTTCAATCATATCGGCGCTTGTCGTGTGGCTAATAAAACTACGAGCCAGGATTGGGTAGGAACAACTTTTTATTGCCACTAACTATGATGTTACAGGGTAACTGGCCATTAGGCTCAGAAACAGATGTCGTGGGTTCGATTCCAAAAGAAGGTACGACACTACTACCAGCTCATTTTTATGACGACCTCCTTGGTCGAGTGGTTTGTACACCGGTTTTCATGGTGTCGCCATCTCTGAGGTCCCGGGTTCGATCCCCGGTCGGGTCAATTTAGAAAATATTGTTTTTCTAAATTGTCTCGGGTCTGGGTGTTTTCTATGTATAATAAGTATGTATATTAGTATTTTAAGTATGTTTATCCGTTGTCTACGAGTACCTAGTAACCATAAACGAGTTTCATAACCAAGCGTCTCTTGGGCTAGATAATTGGTGTGAGTGTAGGAAAATTTACTATTATTTATAAAATGTTTATATAATTTTTAACGCAAATTTTGTTGCGAACAAATTACAAAAACACAAAACACAAACATTTTTTTTTTTATTATTATTATTAAACCACCACGCGGGCCCAGTGCGGATTGGTGGTTATTAACGACAAATGCAGGCGGAGCCAACGACTTTAAGTGCCATCCGAAGCACGGAGGAGCTCAAGATGATAAAGTTTTGGTCACCCATCCGACGACCGGCTTTTGATAAAGTTGCTTAACTTCAGCAATCGCGGTCCGTGCGCGTTTACCATTGCGCCATCGAGCTCTTCGACCACTTGAGGATACGTGCTGATGTATAAGAGGTATGGTAGAGGGAAGGTTTGTGGTAATCTAACTTGTTTAATCAGTCTTTCTAACTATGAAACCACCATTATATGAAAAATGTAAATACGTTTAACGAGACGCAAAGAAGCTTCTAGAGAAGTAGGAACATAGTGGTGGCAGATGTTGCACGCAATGCTATATTAGCTTTCATTGCGTTTGGACTAAAGTTCCATCTACCATCAACTGGAGTGGAGTCATTTGCCTCCTGTATGACGTAAAAAAAACTAAATAAGTGAAGATCGATGTCGCAGCGCCTTGCACGTTACAAATTAAAATATCTTGAAGTTCTCAGTGCTTTTTAAGGCATGGTAAGACTTCTTCAAGTGGCTATTAAAAACCCATCAACTCGCATTTGGACCAACCCGATCTCCAAGGAGGCTTAAGCCTGCTAGGCTAGGACGTGCGACGTTTATATCCATTTTATTTTTAAAGACGGCACGGCAGACAAGTAAGTACTCCAGCGACCTGCAGTTGTCATCGCCGCCAAAGGACATCTGCAGGATCCGGGGAGCTGCCTACTGCCTATGCCTACCGACCTAACTTGTTTTTAGACTGATGATAATGTAGAAAAATAAAACTTAATCATGACTAGAGTGTTTTTATAAGACTTGAAGATAATATAATAGTACTAGGATAAGATAAGGCTAGACCAATCCAAAAAACAAAAACCACTCCACTGATGGAATTAAAATCTGTAATCTCATAAACACTATTTATCTTCGGCGAGGCATCACTGTACCAGTTGCCAAAGTTCATTCAGTTTTCGGATCAGATAGGCCAGAGACAATGACAAATGACCTGGACGATTGGACCGGAGGAGGCGTCCGTGCGAGCACTGTTCCCCGCCTACAGATCCGCTTCGAAAAACTCAAATCAATCTTAGTGAGGGCGCTTCGTTACTACATAGCTCGATAGCCCCCGATTTTGTTGAGAAAACTGATAAAATTAAAGATAAGGGGACCATGATTTTTTGGTAAAAGGATGCATCAAAAGATTTGAGAATTATAATCTTTATTATATTCTCACATCGTCAAAGCTTTGTATAGGTACGGTAGTGATTCAATCACTATTTGTTAATGGAAACGCAGAAAGAATAATAATAATAATATATTATTTATCTTTTCAAATAATCAGTGCCCTGACTACCAATTCCAATCACCGCGATCATCTTCTTTTTGCTTCCATGCGTGTCTTCGTAATCTTGATTCGAATTAAGTGCAGAACGGGACGGCTGCCAGTAGGCTCGCCCAACCAAGTAGTCCCGATCACTACAGTACTATATGTGTACTGACGTTGACAAATGCCTTCAAGATTCTGTAGATGCTTCGACAAAGTACTGACCACCGTATAAAGATTTTCTACTACTGAGAATGAAATCTGATCAGTACAGAGCGTGCCCAACGTAAGTTTTATTAAACATTAGATAATATTAACGGAAAGGAGAATTGTTGTTGCATTGAAACTAAAAAATCTGTCATACATAATTATAGTCGAATCAAACAAGTACCTACTAAATAGTAAAATCTTTGTGCCTATAATAGTATAATAGGCACCATAAAGTTTTTAACTTTCGTTGCTGATTGTAAAACAAAGGTACTACTTATTGTACTACTTTCTAGTATAGTAGAAACTCTTATTCGAGATTTGTTTTTTCGGTATTTGAGCATTTATGGCACAAATTGTCAATTGTTCGCATCGGCATTTTACCGCTCGGAGGCATAAAAATTAAAACTTGTGCACAACACATAAATATTAAACTTGCGCGGAAAATTAAGAAGTTTGGTATCACAATAATTTCATTCAACTTATGACATCATAACGAAAGTTTAATTTACCGTTGCCGAGTTCGTATGCAGACTCGGCATAACTTCACAGAGTTGTAAAAGTTAATAAATGTTAAATTATTAAGTTAATAACGTAAGGTGTGCAAAATGTTATACTAAGTTACGAACGACAATAAAGTTTGACAACTTAATCGCAGCTGGGAGCAATGAGTCCAGTAAAGTGCCTAGTGTGACTTTTGTTTACTATCCATATTCATTCGATTAGGTACGTTTATCATTATTATCATCATCATTAGCTCATTTGATATGTCCCCACTGCTGGGGCATGAGCCTTCCCTAAGGATGGATAGGGAGAACGGGCCAATAACCACCACGCGGGCCCAGTGCGGATTGGTTGTTGTTAACGACTGCTAATGCAACCAGGACCAACGGCTTTACGTGCCTTCCGAATCACGGAGGAGCTCGAGATGAAAAATATTTGGTCACCCATCCGATGACCGGCCTTTGCGAAAGTTGTTTAACCTCAGCTCTCGCAGACCGGGCGCGTTAGCCACTGCGCCATCGAGCTCCTCGATTGTGCAGTGATTGATTATCCAGGAATTACGTTTATGAAAACAAAAATTTGGGTGGCAAAATTTTAACTCTTATCTTATGCCGCCTGGAGGCGCTGCTTAAATGCCATACTCATTTTCGTTTTCGTTAACGTGATCGAATGTCAAATGAACTCTCGTAAGCGTCAGAACCCCTGGACCAAGTGCGATATTTTATGTTTGGAGGCTATCAAGGTTCAATACCTTTTTGATACTATTTGATACCTAAATTAAATTATCTAGTGCCTCGACGAGCACTATAGGCACCCTGTTCCTCCGCTAAAAACTCTTCTGCGTTTCTACTATAAAAATGACTAGGTATCCTGATGTCACAGGTAAGATAAGAATTTTACTTAACCAAAAAAACAAAAAATATGATATTCGCCCAAACCTTTTAAGTATCAGTAAAGATGTGGGGCTTTACTAAGATCCCAGGCGGATTTCTTGAGAAAATTTGAAAAGTGGCTCGGACTTTTCACGAACAAGATTTGTTATTACGATATATTTCAAAGTGTCATCACCACCAAAAACTCTTGAAGCCTACGCCGATTCCGAACATTAACGCCTCCGAATTACGCCAACATTATTGTTACAAATTACACTTAGCACCATCTTACCAATTTGGACGCGACATCTCCGTCCTCGTTAGAAGATAAGCCTAAAAGACGGTATTGCTTTAGGTGACAGATTTTATTGCTTCCCCGTTTCGGTTTATGACACCATAATTTATTGCGTGAACGAAACGTTTCTTTTTATGGTAGACGTCCTAATTCGGGCCTTCCCTCTTTGAGCCTCCGAATACATCTATCTCGAGAACGGGTTCCAATATATGCCATTTTACGAGTAATAACAAATGATGATGTGCGAGTTCGAGAATTCGCGAAGCAAAAGAAAATAAAAACACAGTTAAGTGTGAGTTGGCGGCGTGCCAATACACATGCTGCCTTCATAAATGTTATTAAATACAACAACGTTGATGAAGAGGATTTTTCTCTGGTAATTAGCTGTTTGGCAATGTAACAAAAAACTGGAGGAAATCTACCAGAGTGTAGCGAGCGAAATCCTTTTTACAGCAGAAAATAAACGATGGATTTGAAAAGTGTCGAAAAATTTTCCACGACCGGGGTTTGAGCCCGCACCCTCTGACTTCCCCCCGCCTGATTATCTCAATGCCACTACACTTTTACAGAATACACTAAACATGCACACCAGTTTAGGCCCATACATCGTACTCGTAGAACAAGGGTACGACGAGCCCGTTCACACGCGCTCTATACCAGGTACAGACATGTACCTGGGTGCTTCTCCCCACCACCACGCGGCCCGGTCAACACTAAAAAAGACCGGTGAAGCTGAAAATGCCGTTTAAGGCAATCAGCAAACTCCCTCCAAAAAAACCCTTTCGACTTACCGTGCACTTCCAATAATGCTGTCGTGGCTCTCCCAAACCCATGAAAATTCATCAACACTATCTACTCTTTCTTTGTAAGCCAAAGATTATTTATTGTTTTCTAAAGTTTACACGAACACTACACATTGAAATGAAAAAACTTTTACGGATCTACTCGCGTTTATTTTACACATTACTTATTTAATGTTTATCCTGACGTTTCGAACGAGACTGAGGTGTTGGTCATCTCATAATTAGTTGGTAGCTTGTATACCCTCATTAAAATTTAATCAGGTGCATTCCGTTTTACGCAGAAAGAGCTTACAGTATCTTTTGGTCTGGCAGTATGGTGTCGGGGCTGGGATTTAATATTTTGTATGATGGGATCCCAGGCTGGTGGTAGATTCCAACCATCTTCTCTATTAAAATTAGGATGTTTTTTAATTTCAATAGCCTCGCGTATCATCCTAGGGATGAATCGTTGTTCTTTAACGAGTATTTGTGGTTTATCAAATCTGATGTAATGGTTGGGCCCCTCTAGCGAATGTTCGCATACTGCAGACTAGGCGCGAAAATAAGTCCCAGCCATAAATATTAAATCCCAGCCCCGACACCATACTGCCATACCAAAAGATACTGTAAGCTCTTTCTGCGTAAAACGGAACGCACCTGATTAAATTTTAATGAGGGTATACAAGCTACCAACTAATTATGAGATGTAACCACGGACCCTGCAAAGGGTTCGAAACGTCAGGATAAACATTAAATAAGTAATGTGTAAAATAAACGCGAGTAGATCCGTAAAAGTTGTTTCATTTCAAAGATTATTGCCTTAAAGTTGTTGACATAAAATAAGTGCAAAGTGCTAAAGTCTTATTTGCTGTTAGTAACAACTTTTGCTGTAGACAGTTCATATATAAACAGAAAACACAGTCCCGGAGTCGGTAGTGCGTGTTATTGGTAAATGAGATGCGGGTTGTACACTCCTGACTCGATGGCAAACAACGAATGTTCGAATTGTTTTACTTTAAGTTGGTTTCACACTAAAGCATTAGTGTTTTAGTTAAAATAATGTTTTAAAATTATGGCACAGATTATGGCAAGTCATGAAGTCTACTTGAAGGTTACTTTCTGGGTGCATGTGCTCCGTGTTACTATGTTAAAAATTATTCCTAAATAAATACTAATACCCCTTGACGTTTTGTTCTAGTTTTAACTAGAAGGCATTGGTAACAACTTGCCTGCCCAATATACCCAATTACCGACCCACAACTAATATACCCATGGCTTAATAATATCTTTTTCAAATAATTGTTATTATTAAAAACAAGATTTTTAAAATCACGACACAAGGAGGGACGTGAACCTGTGACCTTTCGCAATCCGGGCGAAAGCTCTTCCTTCTATCAATGTCAATGCAAAACAATTTAATTACTTTTTTATTGTTGGTCGAGTTTGTGTTGTTAGTCTTGTCGACAGGAAGGAACTCGCTTCTGTTTCACAAATTTACTTTTTCACAGAAGCCAGGGAAAAATTTAAATAAAACTTGGTGTTCGTTGCAAAAAATAAATTCGTTCTTCAATTTTAAAAAATTCAAAAGTAAATGTTTTATCATATCAAAATCTGAGTACCCAGTGTGTTTCGGCCTTTAGCTTGCAGGTAGATGTCGCAGGCTTTGTTTAGCACCAGAAGCACAGTTCGTCACATTACTGCCAACAGTTAACTGTCTCTATGGAATATGGGGTTCGGTTTTCTTGTGATCATTTTAGGCAAAGGTATATTAATACTGATGATACCCGAGGCTGTTGTGATAAAGAAACAAATACAAATTCAAATTAAAAGGCTTCTTCTCTCTATAGTAAGAATTCACCGTCTTCCTAGAAGTCCATTATATATGTTATTATATCCCAGCATCACACTATTATGTGTATCCCCCGTGTGGTGCCGGGGATAATGAATTGCACCACCCCATCTCTTCCCGTGGGTGTCGTAGAAGGCGACTATGGGACCAATCCAGAGGATTGGCAGCAGCGTCTCTCTGTGATTACTCTCACCCTACTGCGATCGCCAACCCGCCTGCCAAGCGTGGCGATTATGGCAAATTCCCCTCAAAATAATTTATCCTTGAGGGAGGCCTTTGTCCAGCAGTGGACGTCTTTTTAGCTGAGATGATGATGATGATGACACTATTAACATCATCATCATCAGCATCAGCTCATTTTGTCCCCACTGCTGGGGCATGAGCCTTACCTATGGATGGATAACTAAATTTTATTTAAGAAGAGTTAGAAGAGAAGGTTAGAATAAAAGGAAAACATCCGACATAACAAAAGACGATATAGAATAGAAAAAATAATAGAGAAGTCATTGAGTGGAAAATTAGAACCCTTAAAGTGTTTAAAACATCTAAGTTGAGTATATATAAAATGAATTTAATAAATTAGTTCCTTTACAGAATCCGTGGTCACACACAGCACAGGGAGAGTAGGTCCGTACACTGTTACATCTCAATGTGCATTAAACGGGTGAACTTTAGAAATCGTTAGTAACTATGTATCATCATAAACTATTGTGCTACCCCTAAATCTTCCCCGGCAACTGCAACAGACATTTGTGCAAACTTCACAAAAACACATTTAACTGATCTGGGGCATAGCGTATTCAGATTATTACAAGCAATATATTTTCTGAATTAATTTTATTTCGGATTTCCAGTAATAATTGCATTATCTTTTTCTACTTAATAGATAAATGGTATAAGAAAGTGGCAATATTTAAAAATAAATTAATTTCAAATTAAATAATTCAAAGACGGATTTTTTTTCTCAGATAATTGAAATCGTAAGTATAGTTATAATTACGTTAACTAGTAAAGTCTCAATTGGGCTACCTGCTGGGAAAGGCCACGGTAAAGTCAATATCAAAAGTCGATGATATAAATAAAAATAAAAACATACAGTTAATATTAGATATAGTTTAATATCATAAAATAGAGAAATTCCATAAAAATTACGTGGGATGAAAAAATAACAATTTATTTTTGTAAATGTTCGTTTGATTTGGTTTTGTGTTCATCCCAATTAATTTTCTGCAACGCGTTGGGGTGTGCAACCTCTGAAAAAATACATTTACACGAATAATAATCATCATCATCTTCATCAGCTCATTTATGTCCCCACTGCTGGGGCACGAGCCTTCCTTATGGATGGTAGTACAACAGGGGGAACAGGCCATAAACAACAACGCGGGCACAATGCTGATTGGTGGTTGACAAATAAATTACAAATAAATAGTAGGTAAAACAAAATAGACAATACGCATAGATATTTACGCATAATATATTTCGCATATAAATTCGCATTCAACTACACTAAATGAAATATTTAATTAACGGGGTTTTAACAAAAACTACTGAGTATAGGTCTGCTAAAAATATAAATAGATAAGCAACTTCGAATTCAGAGGAGGTGGTCCTCATAGCAAAAATCCTTAAAGGCATTTAGTCCCCCTAACCATAATGTCCGTTTAACCAAAATGACCACAGGGAAGAAAGGCTAAGCAACAAGTTGTCCGCAAATAAAAAAGCCCTTAAAGCAAATCGTCATCAATTAAAAATGTCATGAAAGCAAGACGTCCTTAACGCATTAGAACCTATTTTTCCACGTTAGTTATAGCGTGCAATAAAACCTATTTAGAAGCCGTACTTGAATATATAAAACAGCCTTTATGTTTTACTTTACAAACTATTTTGTAATATGCAAATGTGGATATTATTTTTTAGCGATTTTTCCTATTTCTACAAATTCTCGTTTCAACAGGTTTCTATTTCTATGGGTTGCCATCTCGACAGATTCACATTTCTTAAGATTCCTATTTTATTTCTCGCGCATGCACAAACGAGTGGTCACAAGAATACTCTCATGAAATGTTTTTAATTAGGTGGGTGCCTTTTAAATTGCGGACGTGAAACTTAGGAGCGCTGACAAACACGAAACAACTCTCTCTGTTGATAGGTAAAAGGATGCAAATACTGCGTGATCCACTAGATTGAAATTAGGAAATTCGAGAAACGCTATTTATTTGAAATCTAGATGTTTTATAAAGTATTACGAATAAGTAACTAACTACATTTAGTTTCATCATCGAACTTTCATCTTTAGTAAATTAAAAAGATTACCTGTATATAGATAGTTACTGTTTTTATGTGACTGGATTCGGAAATAATAACATTGTTGCAGATAAAGTCTGTTATTATAACATAATATTTTTCTTGCGTTTTATGTTGTATACTTTTTGAAGAAAACATGCATAAGTGAAGCGCATTCCAAGTTTTCAGCACCTTAATTTCATCGAAGTATTTCAGTAAATTGAAAAGATAATCATATAAATGGATACTGTGGCATGCATAATAGGTAATTCTGTTTTTTTACTGTCAAGAAAATTTCATAATTCTTCATTTTGAAAACAATAACATCGTTGTAAATATAGTCTATTACAACATATATTTTTCTGACGTATGAATACATGCATAAGTGAGTGCATTTCACAGTTGTCAGCGCCTTAAAGTTCCTTTCCGTAGCATGGAATATACAAGTTGACTTTTTTATCACCGTCCAAACCTTCTGAGATGACTCCCGTGATACAAACGTACAACTCTTACTATTGGACCAACTCCCTAACTCGAAAATAAAATTCAGCAGTGCCATACAAAGCATCAATATTCTTTTGACCAAAATGTATGGAACAGCTGAATTTTATTGGTTTGGACGGTGATAAAAAAATCAATCTGTATATTATTAGTCCATGCTGTAGTAACTGAACATCTTCAGGGGAATCCTCATTTGTAGAGAGGATGGCATTAGCATCATGCATACGTGTCCCTGTCCCTTGTTAGATTCTCCGAGGCGTTTAAAACCAGCTCGAGAAAAGGTACCTAAATGCAGGACAATTCTTATATAGTTTGCGTTAAGCCCCGTTTAAAAAAAATATATTTTCATTGATTCGATTGCCATACAATATTTAAATTGAACCATTTTACGCATACTCTCTTATGGAAAATAATTACTACGCTTGGTGATTCAATTAATAAATTGAGCAAAATATTCATTTGTCGTTCGTTTCGCGTGAATAAAATAGTGTGCGCAATAATTTTAGTTGTTCGCATTACATTACTTTTTGTTGAAATTTTATTCAAAAAGCTGAAACAGGAGACTTCTGTACCGCTTGATGTCGTGGCAATCTTGAGGTATTGGCACAATAACCAAGAAAATGTTGTTAGATGGGCGGGCTCGCACTCGGATGTGTACAGGTTGGGCTGTGGCGTAAGGCAGGGGGGCTTGACTTCGCCACGGCTTTTTAATTTGTACATAAACCGGCTGATCGGTGAGCTCAGCAGCACCAGCATTGGATGTCACATAGATGGGGTGTGCGTAAACAATATAAGTTACGCGGATGATATGGTGTTGCTGACCCCATCGATCAGTGCCATGCGCAGACTGCTTCATATTTGTGAACAATATGTGACAGCTCAGGGACTCAGATACAATGCGAAAAAGAGTGAAATAATGATCTTTAAGGCCGGAAGAAAATCCTATTCCATTGTACCACCATTGTATCTGTGCGGCACCCCTCTGAATAAAGTGGATCGGTTTAAGTATCTGGGTCACTGGGTTTCTGATGACCTGTCTGACAATCTGGACATAGATCGTGAGCGCCGAGCGCTGTCCGTGCGCTGTAACATGCTGGCCCGCAGGTTTGCGCAGTGTACTGATCAGGTCAAGATCACCCTGTTTAAGGCCTATTGCCAAACCTTTTATACCTCCAGCCTGTGGGTGAAGTACACGCAGCGCGCGTACAGTGTCTTGAGAGTACAGTACAACAACGCGTTTAGGGTGCTGTTTGGGCTGCCTCGCTATTGCAGCGCTTCAGCAATGTTTGCTGAGTGGCAGGTTGATGGTTTCCACGCCATCATTAGGAAGCGTTGCGCCTCTCTCATGGGGCGACTGCGGGGCAGCCCGAACCATATCCTGAACGCGTTGTCTGACCGCTGGGACTCACCGATGCTGAAACATTGGGTGCGACTACACACCGTCCTCTAACGGTGGGTGGTCGTATCCAGTGCGCCAAGCTCATTTAAAAGTGCATTTTAATTTTTGTCATGTAACTAACATTAGTGTATAAGGTCTATTGTAATTACTAACAATCTATGGAATTATTCTGAAATAAATACTTATTATTATTATTATTATTACTTATCATCAAGATAATGATTGTTTTATTTATCTGCTCACGAATTAATACAATGGCTATTTTTTAACCGACTTCAAAAAAGGAGGTTTCTCAATTCGACCGTATATATATTTTTTTTGTGTGTTCGCGGATAACTTCGTCGTTTATAAACTGATATAGAGATTCTTTTTTTGTTGGAAAGGGGATATTCTAAGGGTCTGATGATGGCATCCTAGAGAAATCGAGGGGAACCTTCGAAAATCGTAGTGGCAACTAGTGCGTTTGTAATTTTTTTCATTATGTAGGTATTTTAAAGCACTACTATTTAATGAAGCTTTGGAGTCGATCTGATGATGATGAAGCCAAAAGACAGTGGAGGGAACTCCATAACGATTTACATCAATTACATGGTGTTTGGACTTGAATAATTTGTATTTATGAGAACTTTACACCTAGATGGGTTGTGACTGTCATTAGGGGTCTGATAATGAAGACGAAGGATAGTCAACGTTTTACAGTAGCTACCTTGTGTTTGGACTCAATTTATTTCTATTGATGAGAACTTTGCACCTATATGGGTTATAAGTGCCATTACAGGTCTGATGATGGAGACCATAGACAGTCGAGGGAATTCCTTAACGATATACAGCAGTTACCTTTTGTTGGGCTTATTTCATACGGTTCAACATGCTAAAATGTTCAGTTCGTACAAAAATAATACCTAATTAAGATTGAAGTTTTACATAGGAATACCACTACCTAGGTGCTAGGCCGTCGTTTCCTCATCCAAGAAGCATCCTTGTTAGGTCTACCCGTCACAAAAAATCGTAAAATAAAATATTTTTTAACAAAAAAAACCGACTTCAAAAAACAGGAAACTAAAAAAAGTAAAAACACCTCTAAAAAGCAAGAAATAATATTGAAATCATATTATTAATTACTTAGATACGCATACTTATCAGTTTTAAAGAAGGTTTATTGAAGTCGGGTGGGGGCTTTTACAATAAAAAAGTGACAACTATAAAAGTTTAAGTGAAACAAAATTCTCCCCCAGCTGACCACCAACCACCCGACTTCAATAGACCTTCTTTAAAACTGATAAGTATGCGTATCTAGGTAATTAGTAATATGATTTCTTGCTTTTTAGAGCTGTTTTAACTTTTTTTAGTTTCCTGTTTTTTGAAGTCGGTTTTTTTTAATCCTCGAAGAAATAAGAAACGTGATGTTTTTCTTTTTTATTATTGAAGCGTAGGCAAAGGACTCCACTTAACAGATTTTAAGCAGAAGTGGAGTCCAGACGCGAAGACATAATGGTACAGGTATAGTACATGCATGTATAATATACATGTGCTAAATATATACATTGTATATACTTCATATTGAACAGGTTGGTTTTCATTGACAGCAAAATTATCTGATTGAAGTTATAGTGGAATTACTAGGAAATTGCGGACGACTTCATCAAGTGTCTATCTAGTATTATTGTGACCTATTTTATTTTATTTATTTATTTGAACAACCAACAAGATCAAACACTAAACATGCTAGTACCTTAAATTTAACATTTTCTAAGATATAAGTGTATAGGTGTTACCTTAATTATAGGTTGCCACGGCCTGCAAACCTACCTATATATAATATTATGTACGTTTAATTTGTCAATGCTAAACTTAGAAGATACCATAAATGTGCTAAAACGTTGCTTACTTTTTTCGAGACTTTATAAATTACAGCTATTTCTCCAATTACATTAGTGACTTTTTGTATCAACATCTGTTTTTGCTCGTGGGTTAGATACCCACTAATCCGCACTGGGTCCGCGTGGTGGCGGTTCTACCTGTGGCGTTTCTACCCATAGGGAAGGATATCAAAATCTGATCCTACGGTACAGATACATTTACGATAACTTGATTTAGTTAGTTGATATTTATACCGTCTTTTACTGTGGCTTCCACAGCTTGCGAAACCACTACAGGCTTCGGCGCCGCACACAATTCAAGTTTAAAGCTCTTCAGTTCTGATACAGTTGGCAAATCGTTTCTGGTCGGAGTTACTCGAAGTTTATCACCAATAAGACGCCCAAGCTTCAATAATGCCTAAAAAACGTTAAATTTTGGACGTAACGCACGGGCTGGTCTTACTAGAAATATTTTAAATTATATATCGTATCGTTATATTCACAGAGATAAGCAATCAATAATTTCATCGCAGTGTAGGATTACATATATTTTACTGATGCACTTTATATCATCGATCCACGCCGTGTTGCCGAAGAACGTAAAATACTTACAGTTCTAGTAAGCATTGGCAATGCCGGTATAGCATAAACTGGTGGGCAAGCTAAAATAACACCCATTGGAACATACATCTTTAACACATTGAAAGGCACAGTCATAAGCGGAGCTGCAAACAAAAAGTCAAATTTTAAATATTTAAAAGGCAACAGGAACATCTTAAGTCTCTTAAAGTCTCTGACCAAAATTCAGTATATACCTGGGTATATTCTAGTAGCGTATCTGTTTGAACTGGAAAACACTGCTTTGACTTTTGGATGGAAATCTTCTGTAATTCCCCAAATTCGCAAAAGTGGACCATCAGCCGGGCCCTCTATATAGAGCAGTACCACATCGCCAACGTCAAGGGCAAACCCCGTCAAGATATCGTCTTTTTTATCCGTCTGCGCAATACTGTTATTTACCTCCGTTATTTCTATTAAGAGTGCCATAACGCTTGCTGTGTCATTAATGAGGCAGAACAATCTTGATAAACTTTCTACTAACTTTTTCGGCTGACAGCCAACGCAGCCCATCGATATTTCCAATGTCATCTGCGCTTCTAACACTACATATGGCGGGACAATTAATTTGGGGCATGTAGATGCCCTGATGTTATTTACGTCATTACTGCACAATCCTACTCTATCCAATTCTACAACAGATACAGTTGGAGGAAAGAGCGGATAATCGCCTCTAATAAACTTGTTAATGCCTTTAGTCATACAGCGCGCGTCGATTTTTGTAACAGCTATAAGAAAATCTTTGTCTTCATGAACAAACTTACACGATGTTGTTCCAAAATTTTGGTCACCTTTTTTGTAACCGAAGAATCGAGGCTTTTCTTTTGGAATTTCAGGGACCTTTACGCCACGCAGCTAAAAATCATCATCATAATCATCATCATCTCAGCCAAAAGACGTCCACTGCTGGACAAAGGCTTCCCCCAACGATCTCCACAACGACCGGTTTTGTGCTGCTCGCATCTAGCGGCTTCCCGCGACCTTCACCAGATCGTCGGTCCACCTTGTTGAAGGCCTGCCCACGCTGCGCTTTCCGGTACGCGGTCGCCACTCCAGGACTATCCCGTACCAGCGGCCATCAGTCCTGCGAGCAATGTGCCCTGCCCACTGCCACTTGAGCTTAGCAACTCTTCGGGCTATGCCGGTTACCTTTGTTCTTCTGCAGATCACCTCATTTCCGATTCGATCATGCAGAGAAACCCCGAGCATAGCCCTCTCTATTGCTCTTTGAGTGACCTTGAACCTTTTTATGAGGCCCATAGTGAGCGACCACGTCTCAGTCCCGTATGTCATCACTGGCAACACACACTGGTCAAAGACTTTCGTCTTAAGACACTGCGGTATATTGGACGTAAAGATATTTCGTAGCTTACCGAACGCTGCCCAGTCTAATTGGATTCGACGATTGACCTCTTTGCTGAAGTTGGACTTACCTAGCTGGACCGTTTGTCCCAGGTAAACATAATCGTCCACAACTCCGCAACTAAAAATAGAACTTTATTTCCGTACTAAGTAAGTTTATAAATATTAATTACGAGTTGGATTAAATTACCTGTATTTCAAAAGGAATATCCAAAAATGTAGCTGTATTTAATTGTAGTAAAATGGGGTCCATTGGTATAGCATGATGATCGTAAAAATTTATCTCTGTTTTATTAAGCTTAAATTTTTGTAATTCCGAATCATGCACCTCATTTCCGATCATCCACCTTGTATAAACTTGAAATATTCTGAAACAGTTTGCTAACATTTTACTTACCATAAATATATTTTTAAATCGACTAATTATTCCAAGTAAATTATTACTAAAAAGGTAAGGTAAGACAAGAACAATAGATAAATAAACCTTAATTTTTTAAGATGTTCTATTGGTGCATCAAATAAAGTGTCGACGTTCACAAATATTATAGGCTGGTCGTCCTCAGCTGGCAAATTAGTACTGCTGATAATTGCTATAAATTCTCCAAGTTCGTTTGGCTTGTCGCCAATTTTCACAAATGGCACGATTCTTCCAACACCTTGAAAATAGGTAAAATGTGACCATAGATCTTATTGATATGTCTGCTCTGATTCTGACGAAACTTGATAGACTAATTTAAATTATTAACAGCACAACATTACTTATTGTTGTAATTTTTTTCTTTTTCTCTCTATAGGTACGTTATTGCGTTATAGTGTTAAATTAAATTAAATAGCGATAAAATAATGATACCGGCTAAAATTGAGTCTCCTTGTAGCTTAATTTCAAATTTAACTTTAGGGACCTCAGGCTTTTTGGCAATTTTATCCTTTTCCTTGACCATTTTAGATTCTCTTCTATCTTTAATTATAGGTACTTCGGGTTCTGGTTCGGGTTCAATCTCTTCTTCGACTTTATTCAAAATGGCTTCTTTGACATAGTACATAATAGTGTCTTGATGTCGAACGTCTAGAATACACCGAAAGACTAAATTAAATAATTGTAACGATACCATGGCTTCATAGAAAAATAAAGCTTACTAAAAGATACGTTTGACACTTCTTACTGCGTAACAATTATGTTAATTTTATAAGAAAGTAAGTACCTAGGCAAATAAACTAAGTCATCGTTACAATTGATTTGATGGATATTGGCATAATCACCGGGCATGTCAAATGGTGTTGTTGATTTGAAGCACTTTGCTTGGCCTAGGAATTAAATCCAGGAACTTCGGGTAACGGGCCGAGCATTTTGCCACTTAGCCACCAAGGCATAAGATTAGATAAATATACTTTATTGTACACTACATAATATTTTTCAACATAGAAACATCGATTTGGTGGAATGGAATGGAAATGAAATTGTAGACTTTCAAACATTGCCTCTCATTAAATTAGGGAGAGCTTGATGGCGCAGTGGTTAACACGCCCGGTCTGTGAGTGCTGAGGTTAAGCAACTTTGGCTAAGGCCAGTTATAGGATGGATGACCAAAATTGTATCATCTGGAGCTCCTTCATGCTTCAAAAGGCACGTAAAGCCGTTGGTCCCGGCTGTATTAGCAAACGTCAACAACCACCAAGCAGTAATAGGCCCGTGTAGTGGTTTATGACCCGTTCTCCCTATCCATCCATAGGGAAGGCTCGTGTCCTAGCAGTGGGGACTTATATGAGCTGGTGATGATAGTGATGAAACATTACCTGTTACCGGTCCAGGAACATTGAACGAACCGTCAAATGGCGAAGACGGTATATAAGTTTCTACCAAGTTCCAGATCAATCCTTGTATATACTCCGTCAGGTATTGCTGCCTTTCCTCGAGGGGAGCGAAGTACCGAAGATCACCGAATTTCAGGCGTGGAATAAATATCCCATCACATTTGTCACTTTTTGCGCTGATTAAAATTAAGAAACTCCCCCTTATTCATAAAAACTATTTAAGCATTATTTAGTTAATCATTGTTTTGTCCCTTTTTCTCAAATTCAAAATGACGTTCGTGTGATGTTGACAAAACTATTTAAGCATTATTTAGTTAATCATTGTTTTGTCCCTTTTTCAATAATGCTTAGATAGTTTTAATGAATAAGGGGGTAAGTGCTTTACTAATGCTTTAAACTGCTTGCTAACGTCAATAAACTAAATAAATTGTTGTACAGACGACTGTACATCAACCTATGCAAAACCGTCAAATCCTATCCTACTAATATTATAAACGCGAAAGTTTGTAAGTATGGATAGATGTTTGTTACTCTTTCACGTAAAAACTACTGCTTGGATTTGGATAAAATTCGGCATACAGATACTTTATAACTTGGATTAACAGATAGGATACTTTTTATCCCGATATTCCCACGGGAACGGGAACCACGCGGGTGAAACCACGAGCGGCCGCTAGTTTCTTCAATAAATATTCAACCATGCCATGCCATACTACATAATGCCATACACATAAAATCAAAAGCTGTTGAGGAAGTTTGACAGTTTATGGTAGTTTGTTGTGCAGGCGCATGTACCGTTAGCATTAAAATAAACAAAATACCTTATGTCACAGTCATAAGGCGAACAAATTAGGTTACCTGGTAGGTACGTCAGGAGGACGATAAGTTAGGTGTTCGGCGTTATCTACTGGAAAAGGCAAATAATGGCTTCACAATGCCTTTCCTCCCTTATCACATATTTTTAAGGAGAATAAATAAATCAATGTTTCCCACAATCACACCAATTATCTAGCCCCAAGAAAAGCTTCCTTAAGAAACTCGAGAAATGGTTAACTAAACAACAGATAAACATACTTTATATACTTAAATACATACTTATTATATATAGGAAACACCCAGACCCGAAACAATTTACAAAAACAGGTATTTCTAAATTGATTCGACCGGGGATCGAACCCGGGACCTCAGAGATGGCGACACCATGAAAACCGGTGTGCAAGTCACTCGACCAAGAGGTCGTTATTACTTATATTATTTATATTAGTAATTCTGTGCTACTACTTCTCTTCTTTACTTCTACTTACTATTAATTTGTGAGCACTAATTAATAATAAAGTGTAGGTATCGTAGTGGTACCACACCAGTGTAGGACACAGCAATCCAATGTTCAACACCAGTTTGTGTCGCTAAAAAAATATTATAAATTTTATTGATATTTTACTGAATGACAACTAGAAAGTTTTGTATTAAATTGATTCTAAGTTAAAAGTCTGTTGCTAACCCCTATTTTAGTAACTAAAGGAAAATTGTCGAAAACTGGTGCCACCACTACCCTATGCTACTTCGTACTTAGATCCAAGGCTTGCTGTCCCAACGGTGGGGGTAATGGTAACCGTGAAATTTTGCAAATCCACCACCCTGACCGGAAACATGTGCCGAATGGTGAATGTGAGAAATCGGCGTTCCAAAAATTGCCATGTCCGTACCCAACCACTGCAACCACCGCACCAGATCTATTAATACTGAATATTTTATTGCATTCCTTAGTGTTTACCTACACAATAAGATGGTAGGTTTTTACATTGGATCAATTATGGACCCTGTCGGGCACAGCACAGCTTCAGTAGGAGAGAGGAAGAGAGATCATTATTATTATAATTATAATTATATCATATTTATTTGTATCATAATTGATTAAAAATTAATTTATAATGTTATATTGGAATATTACACCTATGTATTTTTGTGTCATTCGCAAACTACAGCTAAAAGAGTCGTCATCATCAACATCATCAGTCTATCTTAGAACACTTCTGAACGTAGACCTCTCCAAGTGCACGCCATCGCCACTGCGCACGATCGGCGGCTACTCTCATTCTTATCTCTTTTTTTTTAGAGAGATTGCTGATTGCCTCAAACGGCGTTTTCAGCGTCACCGGGCTTAACTCTCATTCATCATCATCATCATCCAGTGCCAATTTTATTTGCCATTCGTTAAGGGTGCGCCGTCCGTAAGTGACAAGTGTCATATGTTTTATTTGAAATGTCGTCGTCCATATTTATTTGATGCCGCGCGGCCATACTAATTTTGTATGGGGAATTTAAGGTGCTTAATAAAAAAATATTATTAATAACCTCTTGATGAATCAAAAATGTAGTCTAGCAATTTGTAGTTTATCCATTGATGATTATTAAGACAAAATCAGAGGTACAATAATTTAGATAATCTTTGCCCAACTTTAAATAATATTGTAGAAAAAAGTATAGCGTGTTATGAATTTATGGTTCTGACAAATTGTAAACACGTTCCCTATGATACTAAATATATATTTCGTTCATTTAATACGATAGTATTTTCAATTATATTTACTTAACCGTAACTGCATTTTTGGCATTTTTTGGTCGGCCCACCCTTAACGAAAACGAGATTTTTTATGGCATTCAAGCAACGCCTCCTGGTGATAAAACAGGAGAGTTAAAAACTTGCCATACAATTTCTCGGTTTCGTAAATGTGAGTGAATGGCAAATAAGACTAGCACAGTCTGATCAATTCATTGACTACCAAGCAAGTCAATAAGCAGCAGCTTATAGACAGCAAGGCCATTGTGTCTTACGCGAGTTTTCACTGTTCAATCCAGTTAAGAGCGTTTACGCCGTTTTGCTCAAAAACTGTACTTTTCAAACCTCTTAATATCTATGAATATTTACTTTACAAATATGTTAATTACTTATATCATTAGGCGATCTTGTCATCAAAATAGTTTGTTGAAAACACTTTTAGATTTATGGATATTTTGGAATTTATAACCAGATAATTGAACAGAGGTTTTCATAATTTGACTTTCCGCGTCAACTTCGAAGCTTAAAAATGTGTTTAAATTACTGACAAACCTAAGAACAAAAATTTTATTTCAATTTGAAAGATCTTCAGCAAAATAGTTTGTTGAAAACATTTTTAGATTTTGGTTACTAACAAAAACTATAAAAATCCGAACATTTTGAATTTTTAAAGAAATTATAGGTGATAAAATAATTGTTTTCTCTATTAAACTTACTATATAAATATAAGATAAAAGCTTTTTACTATAGAAAAAAGTGTTCTTTAAATTATGCGCAAAATTCTTTTTACTAAATTAGCTCTATAATTTTTCTATAAATATTTTAAAACTGCTCTAAAACTACTACAAAACTCTGCGTTCTATTAGTATCAAATCAGTCCGCCGCGAGGCCTCTGAGAGAGTGGTCACGTCGCTCGACGCTCTACCCGACGATTTTCGAACAATTGCCGTAATTTCGAAGATAGTTCAAATTTATAGCGCGATAAGCAAATCTTAGTACTTTAGTGAATAAATTATTTTATGTTACTTTTGATGAATTGCAACATTTTTAAATTGGACGACCTCCGTGGTCGAGTGGTTAGCGCGCCGGGTCGGGCGTCGCGCCGTCTCCGAAGCCCCGGGTTCAATTCCCGGTCGGGTTAATTTAGAGAAGGACTGTTTTTCTAAATTTATTTCGGGTCTAGGTGTTTTTTCTATGTTGCATGCATGTCCATGTCTATGCATTTATCCATATTATCTTACTATACTAACGAGTTTCTTAAGAATACTTATCTTGAGCTAGATAATTGGTGAGAGCATAAACAAATTAAATTTTTAAACTGACAACGTATATTATGTTGCAGAGATAATGGGTAATAAATTCAACGAAACCCCCCCCCACACCCCCCACCCCCCCTCCGATCGGGCGTGGTGAGAAGTGAGCTTTAAGTAACTTTGGCAATGCTGGCCCACAGGATGGGTGGGAAATACCATCTATGTGTGTTTCTCTCGGAGGAGGGAAGGAGTGAAAAGGAGGGGATCCTTTGCAAGACACGTAAAACCGGTGGTCCCAGTTTTTGTCACGACTGCTCCGCACCCGTGCCAGTGTGCGCTATGGGCTATGGCCCAATCTCCTCGCCATATCCTAGCAGTGCGACTTTTGTAGACTAATTATTTATTTTGTTAGTAAGTGTATTCCTTTTTTAATTTTTTTAAGTATTCTTGCCTATTATTATGTTTTTTAGAATCCTACTTATTTCAGTTTTTCTTTCAATGTATTACAAAGAAATGATTAATTGTATGGGCAGTCAAATAACTTGACCGAGTTTTAACAGCACCTATTTTATTGCTGCATGATGCGCTTTGTGCTTATGTGGCTCATATTTTCCAAGTAGTTTTTATACAAAATTTATTTTTAAAGGAGATTAGCAAAATTGGGCTTGGTAATAGACAACATATTATTATTGATATATTCTAAAAAATCGGTCAATTTATTTCACTGCCCATACAATTAATCATTTCTTTGTAAAATATTGGAAGAAAAACTTAAATAAGAAGGATTTTTAAATGTTTCGTATCTCAAACCATCAACAAACTGTCAACTGTCAACGTCATGCAGGGAACAACAGGGGCTCTATTTCCACTTAACATCAAGTGGAGTGGAGACATTTGCCGAGCTATGAATAAAATAAAATAAAATTTGTCGTCGTCAAATCAATTCGTCCAAAATAAATCGTTAAGGAACAGATAGGTATTGATTATAATTTTGTGATATAAGATTAATTACAACATTAATAAAAATACATACAATATAATATTATAGGTACTTATTTCATGTATCTGTAGTTTAGCCATCTGCTTACGCCCATAGTTAAAAATAAAAAAACGACGGGTTGCACCCCGGGAGTGCCGGCAGAAGTGAAAACTTGAATATTAACGTTGTGCATTTTTGATATTTTGGAATGGTTAGGGAATAATTTTGCACGAATTGCTTCAATTATCAGTATAAAAGTACTATCATTTATGTGGTAGAATACAATATTTATTTATTGTGCTATCGTACACAAACATGACAATTTATTCGCGCAAGCGCCCTGCGCCGCCTAAACGAAACAACAGGCATACATTTTCGCCGCGCCGTAGAAATAGAGGGGGATACTTCCTCTCCTACGCCGCGCCGGCTGTCTACTCTCCATCCGTCTTACGATTTTACGTCTTACATTTTCGATCAGGTCACGTGTCCTGACGCGAATTTAACATTTTTTACCCATTACAAAAAAAATGTATAACGCCGCTAAAGAAGTTTTCACTTCAATAATTTCTAAGTATACCGAATAACTAAATTCGAACGGATCAAAGTAGTGAGTTTGACTATAGTGAGCAGAACTAGCCTACTCTACGCACACACTCGCGCGCGCTCACAGCCCGCTTCTGTGTGCGTGATATTTGGACTTAAAAACCTAAACTTAAGGTCTCGCGCTCGGCGTAAACGCTCTTAAAGTTGACTGTATGACATCAAAGCAGCACCACCTGCAGCAGCACAATCACAAACTTGTGAAATTAACTACCTACCTACTTAATAGATGGCGCTGCTTCCTACAAAATTTTTCGGCGGTCTAACAAATCTTGATACTTTGATCTAAGTTGAGATATGCACTGTACTTTACTATTTGTTTTCAGTATCATTATAAAAATCTAGATTATCAGGTGGAGGTATACCTTAGCAACATGCGGCCAAATAAGAATGTCTACATCGAAAACTTGTCCGGGATATAGCTGATATTGTATTTTCATCCCTTGTTGACACGGTCCAAGATCGAGCCATCCTTCGCTACAGTCGTCCCATACTTCTATACCCAGTATTTCAATCGCAAACGTTAAGGTAAAAGTACTTTTGCAGAAGCGTGATAAATCTACTGGAGCTGATTTTGGTGTAATAGCTTTACTCATAGTACTTTACCCAATGCCATACAACATACACTGCCTCTATTAAATATACCAATACTGTCAATTCAATTCAATTTCTTGAAAGATGGCTTGTTTTCCTAAATTTAAAAATTTGTCAATGACAAATGACAGAACTGTAATAAAATTGTTTTAATTTTTTAGCTACTAATTTATATCTATGATTTGAATGAAACTTTTCTGAATAGGTATTTTGATATTAATTATTTCACTTGTAGGTAGGAGCCCTAGTCAACTAGAGCTATTGGCTTTAAGAATGTTTACGCCGCACACTAGCGCCACCAATGAAAAAAAAATAGATAGAAAATCAAATTATGCTCAACAAACTATCTGAATGAAGTAATTTAGCATTTTTACGTCACCAAATAAACACCTGACATGTTATGGTTTAGTTAAATATGGCGTTATAGTTAAAAGTGGCCGTAAAGTCTAAAACCTAAAAAAATCTGCCACCTCAAGACGTAAACAATCTTGTTTTTGTTTAAATACTTATGTCTCCATTTTGCTGTTCTTTTTATTTGAATTTGCCGATCATGCATAATCAATATCTCCCGCGCTCCACTTTCGATCGTTTTATTAATAATAAAACTACTTTCGTTAATATCGTTTTATTCATTTTCAATATTATAATAGTTTCTTCTTGTCAAAGTCAAAATCATGGACATCAACGGACTAGTTAACCGTCAACCGTCGACGACGACGTCCAGTCCAATCAACAATTCAACGGTTCACCGTTTCTTGATCAACTAGTCGAATTCGTAGACGGCTAAACTGAAACTAATAACGTTAAAACTTTCCTCATACGACATCAATGACGAGTGAACGTACGTCTAATGTCATAAAACATTCAATATATTTTTTTAAATAGCTTTAAATTTTAAATGTAATTGTAATTGTAAGAATAATATTTCTTGTTGCAAAACTAATATTTAAATTGGAATTTTTTAATTTAAATTGGCGATGGATTGGTTGCACGATTGATGCAAATCAAATTAATTATGTATTTATGTTTTGTAAGCAACCGAAAATTATATTTCAGGTTACTTTTTATTAATTTATTTATTTTACATTAAAAATCAACTGAATCAACTTATTTCAATCTGATTATACAATTTTCCATTACATTATATTAAATGTCCCAAAGCAACCATTGAAAAAACAAAAAATACATACAATTGGACAAAAGAAAAGAAAATTAGAGTACTAATAAAGGTCACAGCTCGGAACGCACCCTTAGTCGATCGACTAGTCGATAAACAATAATGGACTAGTGTTGCCGCATAATCGAACGAACATCGATTATTAGATGGGCCCCAAAATCACCCACACAATCGATTGGACTATCAATAGTATCGATATTTTCGATATAATCGATGTCTATAATGTATAATCGATTAATCGATTATAATGATGATTATAATCAATTAATCGATTATAATTGTTTATTTGCCCAATATAATCGATTATATCGATAGTATTGATAACAATTATTACAGCAATACGATCGACTTAATCGATAGTATCGATTTAATTGATTTAATCTAACATTGGTTTAGATAGTATCGCATGCCTTTGCAACTATTAGTTGAATGAGTAAGTATGAGCAAACATAATAAAAGTTATTTTATAATGTTCAAGTTTTTCATTATAACGTTTCACGATTGGCTATTATGGATATATTGCACATCAGTAACAGGAGCAATATAATCTAAACCAATGTTAGATTAAATCGATTAAATCGATACCATCGATTAAATCGATACCATCGATTAAATCGATTATATTGCTATAATAATCGTTATCGATACTATCGATATAATCGATTATATTAGGCATTTAGGCAATCATAATCGATAAATTGATTATAATCGATAGTATTGCTGTATAATTGACATCGATAGTATCGATTATATCGAGAAAATCGATACTATTGATAGTCTCGTCGATAGTACGAGTGATTCTGGGTGATCACAATCGATAATCGATAGCCGATTATTTTGCAACACTATAATGGACTATGGACCATTGGACCCACATCCCTGTTGACATGACATGACTGACAGTAGTGACAGTCAATGTCATTGTGATTTGTGACAGATAACGTGTATTGTTGTTGAGGGGAATTTTATTTTGGCTTTATAATCATTAATTTATTGTTATAAACTATAATTATAACATACCAAAAAAGCGAAATTATAGAGATATTTTTTTAAACAAAACGTAAGTATTGCAGAGCGCTTAGTAGTAGCTTTATTGATAACTTTATTTTAAAATGTTGATTAAATTAGGCTCTAAAACATCCATGTGATCGGCGAGTGCTGAAAAATCATAAAACTGAATGAGCAAATCCCTAGAAATACCCAAATGCACCCATGATCGTTCACACATACTACTAACCAGCATTATTTATTTGTCTTTGGCACAGTTACAAGATACAAATCATACAATACAAAAAATACAACAATACAATTAAATAAACGTATAAATTTGTACCTCTATTACAACTGCACACAACATCTAAATAAAATACGTCTTTTGGCTGAGATGATGATGATGATGATGATATAAAAACAGCAAAATAAAAATAAATGTATACTATAATTATAAAAATATGTGAATACATATTAAATCTAATTTCCTCTTCACTTCATACTTTTAATTATCTTAAGAAATATATTGAGGCTCTGGTGGAATATACCTAGCTCTTTGCTTACTTTATTTTGCTACATATATCATTATCATTTCAGCCTGTGAGTACAGCTGAGTACAATAAATTCAATTCCTGTATGTAGGTCTTGCAATGCATAAATATTTTATTTATAGCACTACTACACTTACCTATCTTTAGTTTTTTTATTTATTGATAAAGGAATTTCCTTGTAATTTGTTGTTTCAGATTGTTTAGAGATTACCTTTTTATAATGACTTCCAAAATGGCACATACAAGTTGGCTTGTCAAGAAAATTTTATTCAAGAAGATGTAAGTATAAGAAATCAGAGTTAGTCTTACAATGTATATAAGCGAAAAGGCCTCAACCCTCCTCCTCATAAGATGATGATAATAAGATAAGAAGAGTCTTTGAACTGAGAGACATGCACAATTGCACAATCAGTGTTTTCATATATATTTTTTGTACAAAATACATGTAGACTTGCAACATCATTGCTTTCATATAGATATAGGTATATGTATATATTATGTAGTACAAAATACATGAAATACAAAATAATTAAACAATTATTTGTACATTCAAAAAAAATGAAAATTAGGAAATAGTTTCTGCTCCTGCTTGATTAAATAAACAGAAGTGACGTTTATATGCAAAGACAGCTAGTGAAACAGGATGTGCTGAATATAAAACTTTTTAAATGAAATAGGTTTATGTTTCAGAGATGCTGTCAAAATTAATTCAAAGTTCAACATGTCAACTGCCACTAGTCCAATGAAGAAAGACAATCCCAAATCTGATTCTACCTTCAACAAGGACGAGGTTAAAAAGTTCTCTGACCAATCGGATACTTGGTGGGATGTAAATGGACAATTTAAAGCACTTCACTCTATGAATGCAGTTAGGTAAGGTGATATTGTTTATACACTTATATCTTTATTAGTAAAAGACAAATGATAAATAGAAATATTTTCTTTTTTTATGTAATACAATAAACCTGTGGAAATCTTTACAAAAGTTAAATGAATATATTACTTACAATATTCATCATCAGCTCATTTTTATCTCCTCACTGCTGGGGCACGAGCTTTACCTATGGATGGATAGATAGGGAGAATGTGCCATAAACTACTATGTGGGCCCAGTGCCGATTGGTGGTTGTTAACAACTGCTTATGCAGCCGGAACCAACGGCTTTACGTGCCTTCTAAAGCATGGAGGACTTATAATATTGAATATGATTAAATGTAATTATAAGATGTGCCATGTTATTATTATATCTACTACCTTCAGGCATCATCATTTTGCAGGATCTATTGGGAATGTTCTTGGGATTGCTTATTTTATTGTATCGAATTGTGTTTTCAGAATACCCCTTGTTCGTGATGGCCTTGTACTGTGTTCAGATGAGGCAAGAAATCCAACACCATTAAAAGATAAGAAAATATTAGACGTAGGCTGCGGAGGTGGTATATTGTCTGAAGTAAGTTACACATTATGTACCTACATAGTATCTACTTGTGTCATAAGCAATCTCTAGAAAATTTTATACTTGTCTAGATCGTAGAAAAGTTACAAATCTATAGTACATAAATCTGTGGATTTAATAAGTTACTGTGGTAAATTAATAAATAATTTATGTTAATAAATAAATTCACTCTTATCTAGTAATTTTAATCCTGGTTATGTTATAAATGCGAAACTATGTATGTAATTGTTTTTTGTTTGCCAACAATACTAAAATAGTTTAAGGGATTTCAGTGAAAATGTATATACTTGTATAGCATGTCTTTGATTACCATAAAGACTATCTGTGACAAGTCAAATTTCATGCAGCTGAGGCTGAAGGTGGAAGAGGGTGGAAGCTAGTTCTATTCTCATTTTTGATATCGCTTCGCCTAAACAGACGCGTTCTGCGGTCACGGGCCATGCAAGAAATTATTTTCATGTAAATAGATACTAATATTACAATACCACACTAGAATACAATATACAATATTAGAATAACATTATTAGAATACCATTTTAATAAATATGTTCCTGAAAAGTAATGTTAAGAGCCATAGAACAGAAGGCAAAAGTATGTATTTTGCAATTATACATCATCTAGTTAATTCCATAAATAATTACTGTAATTTTTCTTCATTTCCTTTCAGGGTTTAGCTAAAATAGGTGCAGAAGTCACTGGCATAGACGCAAGCAAAGACTTGATTGAAGTAGCACAACATCACAGTATAAATAATAGTAAGCTAATTAATAAGCCCAACTATGTGCATACAACTGTGGAGGTAAGATATCCTAGTAATTTATGAACATACATTGAAATAAAACAAAATAGGGTAGGGCATAGGGTTCGAAACGTCAGCATAAAGTACTATAGTATAAAATAAATGCGAACAAATTGGGAATAAGTAATTTGTTTCAATGTAGTGATTGCATAAGCTTAAAAAATACTATTAAAAATATGTTTAGTTAATTAGGATTTTTGATCTATAGATAATACTAGAGGCCTGCCTGTGAATGCGAATGTGTGATTATCTATAGATATAGGTACTATTATATTTATACCCCTGGTATATTGTTTTTAAACCTTATTGAACACAAATCTTATATCTGGGCTCTCAGCTATAATGTTTAGGCTTCTATTGTAGCTTTCCTGAATTCGCCACATTAAAGAGATTATGTACTTGTTCTAGCAGTGAGGATTTCTTTAAACTAAGAGATTATTAAAATTATACTTATGTACAATACTTCTAGCATAAAAATAAACAATAACACGTAGAACGGAATCTTCTTTGACCGAGTCCCAAACGCCGCCATTTATATACCTACTTCCCCCTTCACGTCGTTACGCCGCGCTCCTCTGTCGTCCAGGCTCGTTGCCAGGGTTGCTTACTGTTGAATACTGCTTAAGTAGCCTACATTAGTTTTAAACACATGTACTATGGGGGTCTCGAAGGCTTTACCGGTTTGAAGAACAAATCGCGTGCACGCGCATCGCCGCCGCCGCTGTGGCTTGTATTAAAAGCGAGCGACGCTGTATAAAGGATTTTTGCCTTTAGACTGGTAAAGCGTATGTGGCCTGGCGGCCATGACGTACTATGGCTGGTACGTTAAATTGAATTATTCTTTTAAACGTGTTATTTTAAAACAATTCAATGAGCATGCATTTTGTGTCCTTTCCACTACACTTTTCAAAATGACTCCAAATTTCTGTATGAAGTCTTGGCATTTTGTTAATGTTTAATGAAAAACTAAATTACCTAAGAACTGTATAACTAATTGAACTGTTTAATCTTATGATTCTAGGACCACCTGAAAGACCACAGAGACTACTATGACGGTGTGGTTGCCTCTGAAGTCATAGAGCATATAAACAACAAGGAGCTATTTGTGAAATCGTGTGTGGGAGCATTGAAGCCCGGCGGCAGTATATTTTTCACTACACCAAATAGGACGAGAATGACGCAAATATTTGGCATTTACGTAGCAGAGTATATTGCGAAAGTCATACCGAAAGGTACTCACCAATACGAAATGTTCATCACACCCAATGAACTGTCGTTTTTGCTCGAAAGAAGTAAGTTTTTTTGCTTTTCTATTGTTTGTGAGGCTAAGGGCCGCACAATTAGGTCTCTATAAACATGGTATCTTCTGTTGGCTGCTGAGATTAGCGACTGGAAACGCTTCTCAGACCACGAGTAAAATTTAAGAACTTTTTTATTTTTTAACAAAAAGCCCTTGGTTCTTAATCTCAACTTGACAATAACGTGGAAGCGCGTTTCACCCGGAATCACTGAAGAATTTGCTATCCTCAATAATGATAAAATAGTGGGAGCCAATAGCGGACTTAAAACAAGCACTTCCTCATTGAAAACTAACCGTATTTCCCGCTGGGAATCGAACCCGGAATATCCGGTGGGTTTTAAGGCGTACCTACATCGATTCAATGTACTCACCTCTAAAAGTAGTACAGCATTTTGTAATGTAACTGAAATAAATTCTCTATTACATTTTGACCGTGATTTTTGCATAAAATGCCCAACTTCGGCGTTCTTGTTCAGAGAAACTGAAACCCTTAGAAAATTTTGACTTATTGTATGGTGGAGAATAGTTATTAGTATAATTCGTAGCGGCCTCGCTTTTTGCAATTTTCCCTTACCTAATTATATAAAGCCAAAATTCCGAAGCTAGTTTTCAATTAAATACGCTGACGGCAATTTTCAATCTCATGGATTGAACTACTTTACTAAGCAAACGAAATGAAAAATATTTAATAATATCTCTTAAATAGTGGTTTAGTTCGTAATGGCCTCGGAATTTCGAAATATGAATGGAATTTCTACAAAAAAAAAATCCCATTCAAAGCCATAAAACGTTCAGAATTAGCTGTAAATATCTCCTTACTTCTTTAATATTATTAAGTAAAATGTACACCAGAATTAACGTTAGTTTATAAGATTTCAAATTATATACTTTTTTTGAACGATAAAATATTATTAAACTTCAAATAAATGTAATTACAACTGCACAAAATGCTACTTTTGCGATGCGTTTGCCGCTCGTAGTACTGAGAAAGCGCGAGCGCGCGCATTTTGTGATAGGTCTCTTAAGACACATTAATCCTTTTTGTACAAAAAGTTGATATTGATATTTGTAGATTTTAGAAGTAAAAAAATATCGTAAAAACGCCTTTACTACAACTGCTTAAGTGGTCATTATTCGATGGCAAATTGCAGGTCACATTGTAAATTGGATAAAACATGTAACTGCAGCATAACCTTATACATTTTTAAATACATATCTCCATATTTTGTGTTCTGAACAAACATTATGCAACGGATACTGAAAGTTGTGTAACTGATTCTAAGTATTACTTTTATTTTTCCAGATAATTGCCACGTTGACCTGATTTACGGCCTTTTTTATAACGTTCTATGCAATAGATGGTCTTTTATCCAATCACAAACATTAATGTTTGCAATGCAAGCGGAAAAGTTGAAATTATCTGAATAATGTTGTTAGAAATTGTAGTAAAGGTTAAAGTGAATATTGTTAATTTATTAGTCATTCTATAAGCTTGTTATTTACCTGTTGAATTAAATGGTTTACTTATAATATATCTGGTGTTTCATTGAAAGCATGGAATAAATTATATAATTATATGCTTCTATAATTTTTTTTTATTTGTTATTTATATGCAATTGACCGTAATCTCACCCGATGGTAAATTGGTAAGGGCGTCCGCTGTGTCAAGCGGGCGCACGGCTGGGGGCGCGGGCACCCGCTTGACGCAGCGGGCGCATTAAGTGATGATGCGGCCTAAGATGTAGGATTATAGTTGTAAACTAGCGGCTTGTAAGCCGGTAGTTACCGAAACCAGCGGCTAGAAACGAATAACCAGCCGCTTGATACCGGGTAGATACCCGACTTGAGCATCGAAAAAGAAACTATTTTTTTTACATTTTTTATTGTTCAACCCTTATTTTTGTTATACAGTAGCACTTATTGTTCTGCTATTTTTTTTTTTTAATAAACACCGTTTATACCTACTAATAACTTTGAAACAACAACATTTGTGTTTAGGTGGTGGTGTATGAAAATTATAAGAATAAAGGTAGGTAGCTAAATTAGTTTACTTTGGATTTAATATAACTCAATGGGATTTAATCATTATTATAAACCAAACAACATAAATACAACTAAATGCTTACTATTACTAGGTATCTGTCCACCCACACTTATTTCATGAATAAATAAATACCTATTTCCAAAACATCTCTGACAAATAAATTATTAAGATAGTCCTATTCCACTGCTGTCACATTTTGTATGAGAATTTTGAGTTTTGCAAATGGCATTGTTTATGTCTATTTATGTTAAATGTATCCTATAATAAATAAATCAGAAAAGAAACAAAAACAAAAAACTAATCATATGAATATATCAATGAAATGTAAGCAGCCGTTTCCAGCTGCTAGTTATCGCTAGAAATGATAATAAGCCAAATAAATGTTAGTAACCAGCTTCACATCTATATGTTGGATACAAGCCTAGAAAAATAATCCTTCGTTGTCTTAATTAAAATGGTCTAGCTTTTTGCCACCAAAAATAATTGCTATTTTTAGTTCAGGGTTTAAATCTAGGAAATCGGTCGAATTGTATGCTTACTGAGGCGACACGTAAAATATCAATGTCTCCCATGGTCAGAAAAGAAACGCAAAATAAAGGTATTTATTATATATACCTCTAGAAATTATAAAGGTTAGTGCTTATCTCTTACCCTACTATCCGACAAGTACCTAGGTTATTTAAAAAACATCTTACAAAATTAATTTAAAAGGTTTTTTTGTAAAGAGTTTTATTATTCTATTAATAAATTCTTCCTAAGAGTTTTACTATCATTATCATCCACATCTATCTAGATTGTCATTTTTACATTTTGACATCCGCATGGTAGGTGATTCGATAAAATAATTGTTATGTGACTAAATGCTCAGTAACATCATATTCCAGCGAAAGATTTACCAGAAATGACGAGCAATGTCGCTGACAAAGTTTATTAAAGCGCCTTTAAAATTGTTTAGGAAGGACATCATCACATTTCTCATCATTCGCCGTCATGACTTGGGTGATAGTAAGTATGAAATGTTGTAAAATGGGAAATATTATTAGCTTAGATAAATGATTATTAGATATGTTTAATGCGGATGTAGCGCTTTTTAGTATATGAGACAGCTACCTATCCTAATAGGTCGTCAAACTTTTAAGGTCATAGAGAGCGAGCTAGCTAGAATTAGCTATTGCAGCTTATTGTGAATAATATGCTAAACTTGAAAAAAAACCTTATTCGATATCACTACCTATAGCTAAACACACGCTTTACCTCCTGGGTTGTCGCGCTTTCCATAAGCCTTTATATTCATAAGATTAATTTGAAAAAAGACAGTGTTGAAAAAATTCCACGAGCGGGATTCTAACTCGCACCCCATTACATGCCGGGTCAGGTGCACTGCCAACTATGCTATCGTGGCTTAATCCAACTCGCCGAAATTAATCAACACTATCTACTTTTACTTTATAAGCCAAAGGAGCCATGATCAATGTCGACAACTACGTCATCAACATCCGATCTTAATATTTTTACAAATGTTGAAAGATCAGTTAATTAGGCAAGCTAATTATATGATTATTTACATATAATTTTACGCAAATAATATATGGCTCCTTTGGCTTATAAAGTAAAAGTAGATAGTGTTGATTAATTGCGGCGAGTTGGATTGTGTGGTGCCGGGGATCATCCCGTGTGGTGCCGGGGATAAAGAATTGCACCACCCCATCTCAACCCGTGGGTGTCGTAAAAGGCGACTAAGGGACCATTCCAGAGGATGGGCAGCAGCATCTCTCTGAGGTTACCTTCAACCTACTGCGATCGCCAACCCGCCTGCCAAGCGTGGCGATTATGGCAAATACCCCCCCATGACATGCACACCAGCAAAAACCGACCCCTAGTCCCCGGCGGCCCCGCTCGCCCTAGCTACGGTAGCGGCCAAGGCAGCGACGGGGCAGGGGGTGCTAAGAATCTCCGGCAGAGACCTGGCTACCGCCAACAACGAACTCTGGCCCTGGCAACATTTAACACGCGCACATTACGGACTGACGAGAAGATTCACGAACTGGAGGAAGAATTGAGCAAGATACGGTGGGACATAGTTGGATTATCTGAAGTCCGAAGAGAGGGGGAGGACTCGATAATCCTCAAGTCCGGTAACTTGCTCTATTTCCGGGAGGGCGAACAACTGTCCCAAGGTGGTGTCGGGTTCATCGTCCACAAGACCCTCGTAAACAACGTTGTCGAGACCGGGAGTGTGTCGCCTAGGGTAGCGTACCTTATACTCAGAATAACCAAACGGTATTCGTTGAAGGTCATACAGGTTTATGCTCCTACTACGACACACCCTGACGATGAGGTGGAAGCTACGTATGAGGACATCTCTAGAGCCATACAAGCCTCCAAAACTCATTACACCGTTGTCATGGGAGACTTTAACGCAAAACTGGGCAAACGAAGCGGCGATGAGATGAGAGTGGGACGATTTGGGGTTGGTAATCGGAACTCCCGGGGCCAACTGCTGGCGGACTTTCTTGAGAGGGAGGGCCTCTTTATGATGAACTCCTTTTTCAGGAAAGCTGAACACCGCAAGTGGACCTGGATGAGTCCCGATGGTGCAACCAAAAACGAGATTGACTTTATCATGTCGACGAGGAAGCAAATATTCAATGATGTCACTGTGATCAATGCGTTTAAAACTGGCAGCGATCACCGGTTGGTAAGAGGCACATTGAATATCAACGTTAAGCTGGAAAGACGTCGATTGGTAAGGTCTACGCTCCGTCCTGCACCCATCCAAATCCAAAACCCCGAAAGCTTTCAGCTCGAATTGCAGAATCGCTTCGAGCGCCTAAATGATTGCGAAAATGTGGACGAATACAGCAACAGGTTTGTGGAAACTGTCCAAACGGTTGGGTCCAAGTTCTTTAAAACCCACCGTGCAAAAGGAACCAAAAAGTTCTCAGACCATACCCTAAAACTAATGGAAGAGCGGCGCGCAATGGTTCTGCTTTCCTCAGGTGATGCGTCTCAGTTTCGGCGGCTAAATAGGCAGATCTCGAAGTCTATGACTCGCGACACGCGCCAATTTAATACTAACCGTATTAAAGAGGCCATTGAGCGGAACAAAGGCTCAAAAGTGTTCGCAAGAGATCTGGGTATTGGGCAGTGCCAACTGACGACGCTGAAAACCGATGACGGCAGAACTGTCACGACCAGGTCCGATGTTATGGGAGAGGTCGAGAAGTTCTATGGACAGCTTTACACATCCACACGGCCACCTGTACAAAGCTTAGCTAAAGACCCTAGAGCTAAGTTAACCCGGCACTATACCGAAGACATCCCGGACATCAGCCTATACGAGATTAGTATGGCTCGCAAACAGCTCAAAAATGGCAGGGCACCAGGTGCTGACGGAATTACGGCCGAGCTTCTGAAAGCAGGCGGAAGACCGGTACTCGTAGCTCTTCAGAAGCTATTTAATTCCGTGGTACTAGGGGGCAGAACGCCAGAGACGTGGCACGAAGGTATGGTGGTACTGTTCTTCAAAAAGGGCGACAAAACCCTGCTGAAGAACCCATCTCACTTCTAAGCCACGTCTACAAGCTGTTTTCGAGAGTCATAACGAATCGTCTCGCACGCAGGTTTGATGACTTCCAGCCTATCGAACAAGCCGGTTTCCGAAAAGGCTTCAGCACCATAGACCACATACATACGCTGCGGCAGGTTATACAGAAGACCGAAGAGTATAACCAGCCTCTTTGCTTAGCGTTTGTGGACTATGAAAAAGCCTTCGATTCGATTGAGACATGGGCCGTGCTACAGTCTCTCCAGCGGTGCCAAATTGACTATCGGTACATCGAAGTGTTGAGGTGTTTGTATGAAAGCGCCACTATGTCAGTCCGTCTTCAGGACCAGAGCTCGAAACCTATCCAGTTGCAGCGAGGAGTGAGACAGGGAGATGTGATTTCTCCGAAACTGTTCACTGCTGCACTGGAAGATGTTTTCAAGCTTCTGGACTGGAAAGGACTCGGCATCAACGTCAACGGCGTATACATCACTCACCTTCGGTTTGCTGACGATATAGTGGTCATGGCTGAGACCCTGGAAGACCTCGGCGCAATGCTCGGTGACCTCAACAGAGTCTCTCAACAAGTGGGTCTTAAAATGAACATGGAGAAGACGAAAGTTATGTCGAACTCACGTGTCGTACCCACTCCTCTGAAGGTTGGGGACTCTGCCCTTGAAGTTGTGGACAATTATGTTTACCTGGGACAAACGGTCCAGCTAGGTAGGTCCAACTTCAGCAAAGAGGTCAATCGTCGAATCCAATTAAGCTGGGCAGCGTTCGGTAAGCTACGAAATATCTTCTCGTCCGATATACCGCAGTGTCTCAAGACGAAAGTCTTTGACCAGTGTGTGTTGCCAGTGATGACATACGGGACTGAGACGTGGTCGCTCACTATGGGCCTCATAAAAAGGCTCAAGGTCACTCAAAGAGCAATGGAGAGGGCTATGCTCGGGGTTTCTCTGCGTGATCGAATCAGAAATGAGGAGATCCGCAGAAGAACAAAGGTAACCGACATCGCCCGAAGAGTTGCTAAGCTCAAGTGGCAGTGGGCAGGTCACATTGCTCGCAGGACTGATGGCCGCTGGGGCGGGATAGTCCTGAAGTGGCGACCGCGTACCGGAAAGCGCAGTGTGGGCAGGCCTCCAACAAGGTGGACCGACGATCTGGTGAAGGTCGCGGGATGCCGCTGGATGCGAGCAGCACAAAACCGGTCGTTGTGGAGATCCTTGGGGGAGGCCTTTGTCCAGCAGTGGACGTCTTTTGGCTGAGATGATGAGTTGGATTGAGCCACGATAGCATAGTTGGCAGTGCACCTGACCCAGCATGTCATGGGGTGCGGGTTCGAATCCCGCTCGTGGATTTTTTTCAAATTATAATTTGTTCGCAACAATATTTGCGTAAAATTATATGTAAATAATCATTCTTAAGATTAATTATAATATACATACTACTTTATTATATTTTTGACCATTCTAAGTGATCTCTTTCAGACAACCTTTAGATGAACAAGATAGATTCCAGATTTAATAAATGAGATTTATCTATACTAATATATAAAGCTGAAGAGTTTGTTTGTTTGTTTGTTTGTTTGTTTGTTTGAACGCGCTAATCTCAGGAACTACTGGTTCGAATTGAATAATTCTTTTTGTGTTGGATAGTCCATTTATCGAGGAAGGCTTTAGGCTATATAACATCACGCTGCGACCAATAGGAGCGAAGCATCAGTGAAAAATGTTGCAAAAACGGGAAAAGAGCCTAAAAAATTAAAAATGCTGCCGAAAGTCACTATTCCACGCGGACGAAGTCGCGAGCACAGCTAGTTTAAATATATAAAGCATCTGTGTCCGAGTAGCAAAGGCATGCATAGCCCGGGTTTGACAAGCGTTTTAATTAAGTCATTTCCATTTTTCACATTCATTATAGTGATGACTTGATTTCGAGGCCTTTGCTCAGCTGTTATATAGGCCATTCACTTTTTTTTTATTTAAATAAATAATACTCTATCACTACCTCACATTTTTGTTAGATATCGAAGATAATCTACGTTACATAGCCGTCAAACCAAACGCATCAGTTTTTGTGCTGCGTCAAAAGGTGTGGCACCTTCTCGAGCTGCCGGACTACTGTGAAGAGGTGATCGTTTTGAAGTCTGACGACGACAAACAAATACCACTGACGGAGCTGCGCAAAGGCAACAAGCCACACCATCCGTACATATTGGAAGTATGGCTGCCGGAAACACAATGTAAGCGAAATCAAAGACTCGGAGCTTTGAGCAAATTTCTTGGGTTTGCTGGCAGATATTTTTTCCTTTAAAGAATAAATAAAAAAGAAAAAAGTAGCCTATCTTCACTTAGGTACCTACTCTTATTAATTTTTTATTTATTTTTCTGCGTTTATGCTGTCAGGCTGTCCTTGTAAAAGACTGAGTACTCGGGGTGCCGCCCAGCGGTTGACGGGTGTCGAGCAGTTTAGTGGGTCGGTAACATCCCATCCTGTGATCAACCCCACACTAATCCTGGGTTCTAGCAACAACCCGGACGAGAGGGTTCAGATACGAATTCGACTAGTTAAAAAAAGGCTGTCCTTTGATATAGGCCACCTTTAGCATTCCACCACTTGTCCCGATCTCGGGCATCTCTTCCCCATCCCTTGGGCGAGTCGTCTTCTGAGCGACACGTTGATCTGCCTCTTTGGCGTTTCTGTCTCTCAGTTACGGCAGATGAATAGTGAATATTTAAATAGTTTATTGACTCAAAAATTACAACAAAACATAAATAACATACAAAAAAAGTAACACAGGGTCAGACGCAAAAGATGGCTCAGCTTTCACCGAGATTCTCTCAGCGCTGGTTTTCAGGCGTTCCCCCTTTCCCTGAGGTGAAAAGCGGGAAATATTGCACAGGCGAATTTACTCTACGAGAAAATTACATTAAATTTTAAGACAAAAAGAAAGATGGTCCTCATCCGTACCTCTCCTTTAACTTATCATATGAGCACTTCAACGCCATTTTAAAGATTTTGCTGTAGGAATAACATTCGCGCTACTCCCGTTCTGACTCATATTTTTATTTAAGTTGTCATCTATTAAAATATGTATTTATGTTCACAGCATCACCGTTAGGTAAACGAACCAACCTGCTGACGTTAGGCAACGGAGAGAACTTAGCCAATGGCAAAACCACTGAGAAATCAGTAGAGAAAGATAAGAATGTGAACTTGGCTGGAACTGGCAATTGTAAGTATATTTATTAGCATCTGAAAGAAGAGTCAACAGAAAACAGGTCTTACTAAATTAATGATCAGAGCATATGTATAATATTGGGTGTCAGAGTGTATAGTGCGAGTTTTGTTTGTCATTTGACCACTTGTTTGGCAATTTTTTTAATCTCCTCGTTTGTCACCAGAGGACGCTGTTTAATGCCATACAAATTGTCGTTTGAACAGTTTGAACTCCCGACCGATCCGATCCGAACCCCTCGGAGAATCTGGTAGGGTGCGGGGACACGCGCTAGTGCGTAATGCCGTTCCGTATAGGAATCTCTGACGGTAATTATTCACACGGCTATTGAGAAACCTTTTAGGTTTCTCAATAGCCCCCGCCCCCATGAAGTCTGGTAACGCTGAAAATGCCGTCAGAGCCAATCAGCTAACTCTCTCCAAAAAATGGACCCCCACCTAAAAAGGCAGTGTAAATAAAGACCTCGTTAAGAATACGTTCGGCCAACTCCTAATTTGTGCTGCAAATATTTACCTTAGGTACACTACCTACATCCTGTTTTTAACAATTTCCTATGCTTTATTTATAATGTACATATTTGTGGAATGCACGACTGATGACGTCACAACTAACAAAATGTTTTGTTGTCAATTTAATTTTTTTATCTCGAGGTAACAAAATTTCAAGTGCAGAGGAGCTTGAGAATTTAGTTTTTCTTTCTTATAAGTAAGTCTGCTTTCACCTCACCTGATTTTAAGTGATGTTAATACCAACAAAGGTGAGAGCGCGCTCTTCTCGGAACTCTCAACTACTGAGAAAAATTGGGTCACCCTCTCGCCTATTCGTCACGCGTAGTTCTGACATTGTGAAATTTGCTGATATTTTACGAAAACGCAAACTGTGCAAACGAGCTCTTTACTTGCCTTACAGAGATAATATAAAGTTTGCGTGAAACAATGTCAACGTTGCTTCACAGGATATGTTTTGCGGCTTACATATTTGTTAATGATTTTTTTTATCAAAGATTTGCAAAGGCACTTACTGCCGTACTCAGAGACGTCAATTACTGGTAGTTTATTTTTAATGGCAATTAAATGTCTTTCTTTCTCTATTTAGCACTATGCATAAGAAAGTGACAGCAAGAGACTTTAATTGTCATTAAAACTTAATTGACGTCTCTGAGTATGGCAGTTTACATTTATCATTAATTTGGAACAGTGTGACCAAAACAAAGAAAAATATTTAGCTTTCACAATTGTTTTATATCGAAAATTAAATAATATGTACTTAGAAGGGACTACCTCGTGATGGGCTTGAAACAAAAAGCTTTTGAAATACTATTTGTTAACATTCCGAGTAGGTAATGTTTTCTTTTTTAATTTCAGTAACAGCCGGCTCGTTACCAAACCATGCGATGCCGTTAAATAGTTTCAATTACGAAGAGAAGAAATGTATTAATCTATTCAACGATTACAAAAAGTCTAACGTCACCTGTGGCATTTCCACAACGTCTATATTCAAATTGAGCGGCAGGAAAAATCGTGGCAGCTTCACAAACATCCTCCTCAAGATACAAAGTGATTTGAACACTTTAAGCAACAAACTGTCTAACTTGGAAACCAAAATTCCTATATAACGTTTGCAATCTAATAAATGTGTCTTTGTGATAAAATAAAACGTAAGTTTTCTTTTGTAAAAATATATATAATTTCCGAATATAACTTAAACATATATCAAACAACCACGTAAACATAACGCAATACATACTGTACAAAATAGCCAACTTTGAGTCATATTTGATTCTTATTTACAATATCATACTTCTATTTGTAAGATTCACATAATACCATGTGAGCCGGTAAGACTATTGTGACTAGGAATTGTGCTTCACCCAGTACGCGTACCCTGTGGTCAATGATATTTTAAAGTAAAAATAGTAGATACGTTACTAGCGCCCCGAGAAGTCCCGAACAAAAAAGGGGAGCCGAATCCATAGATTATTTATAATATTGAGTATAGATGCGCCTCTCATAAGAAAAAATATTGAAACTATGGTTCCATTCATCCTAGATGGCGATAGTAGACGGTTCGAGTGCGGGTTTACGGTTGGTATAGATGGCGCTAAAACTATATATTACAACAAAAAAAACTGGTTAAAAATTTATTGAAAAAAAAAATAAGTATCTGTGCTGCCGCTGCTTCGAAATTAGAACAAAAAAGTCGAACCATTTTTTGCGACTGTTTTGTATGCATATAACGTATCTACCTTCATAATATCATTGCCTGTTGTAGTGCGCCAGTTCATTTAACTCGCTTGTAAATTAATACGTGAAAATTAAAGCTATGGATGTTTATACGTTCCTAATCGAACACTTCATAATATACATAACATATAGCCTTTACCGTATTGTTAATTTCAATAAATTACGTTCAATCACTCTTGAATAAATAAGTAGCATTTTGTAAGTCTTTCTTTCATCAATAAATAAGGTATTTTTGGTCGGACTTCCTACTCTGAACAGCGAAAATTGCTAGTGTCAAATTTTGTTAAATTCACTGTTATAATATTGCGAATCTCTCAAAGAAGGCTTTGTAAACAGTATACAAATATAGTAGTAATATCGAAAAGCCGTATTTCATAGTAAGAAACTGTTTCATGACTACTGAGTCGGAAGTCTGAAACAAAACAAAAACAATTACTCATTTTAGTGACAGTAATATTTATTATAATCATGTATTATGGAAAACGCAATTTAGCCGAACGACATCGACAGCTTTGACATGTTCGGACGTATTCCTATAACGTCTCATTACTAGACTCAGGCCTCCCCTAAACAATACCACTAGCACATGAAGAGATCGGGCCATAGTTAAATAAGATAAAAATAACATACATCGCAGCAGTACATACTGATGATGTTGACATCATCAGTATCATCAATTTTATACTCTCAGAATCTTGAGATTCTTAGATTATTATAAATAACTCCTGTTGATTGCTAGTGATACACATCTTGTACAAGCACAACGCCTATTAAAGTCCTAAGCAGATTTACGGACCAAGACAAAACACTAATAACCTTCCCTAAAACTTAGACACTGGCTAAATTATAACGAGAGCAACACATACAAGAAATTGAATTGAATACACACTTTTGTAAGAAAGAAAAGAAATAGAATGTTATCAATGTATTATGATTGTTATTTAACCACAATTAGATTTCTATTTTTGTTTAGATAAAAAAAAAGTCGAGTCACGATATTTGTACCCTATTTTATTACCATATTTATTTTCCCCTCAGGCTGAGAACGACAACTTCCTAAAATGACAAGTTCCGAAAACGACAACTTCCTAAAATGACAACATTTTAGAATGTCAACTTCTAAAAACGACAACTTCCTAAAACGACAACTTCCTAAAACGACAAGTTCCGAAAACGACAACTTCCTAAAATGACAACATTTTAGAATGACAACGTCCAAAAATGTCAACTTCCTAAAATGACAAGTTCCGAAAACGACAACTTCCTAAAATGACAACATTTTAGAATGACAACGTCCAAAAATGTCAACTTCTAAAAACGACAACTTCCTAAAACGACAAGTTCCGAAAACGACAACTTCCTAAAATGACAATATTTTAGAATGACAACGTCCAAAAATGTCAACTTCCTAAAATGACAAGTTCCGAAAACAACTGATTGATCCGTCGGGCGAAAAACTATTAGTTGATTACTTAACTGCTTTATGTAGGTATGTAGGTATGTATTTTATTTTTTTTGTATTTTTAGTTCCACTAGATTTAATATTTCACACATAAAGTACCAGGCTACCATAACTATGCAGGAGATTGCTTATTAATAAAAAAAAATATTCTTGTAAATACACTCATAAATATATCTTACATAGCTTAGGATGATAGCAAAGATTATATAATATTCTTTTATATTAATAAGCAATCTCCTACATTGTTATGGTAGCCTGGTACTTTATGTTGGAAATATTAAATCTAATGCAACTAAAAATACAAATAATCAAAAAAAATACATACATACCTACACAAAGCAGTTAAGTAATCAACTAATAGGTACAGTTTTTCGCCCGACGGATCAATCAGTTGTGTCTCAAAAGTGCCCAGTTGAGCTTATTAGTTGTGCCATGGGTCCGAAAGGGTTATGGCGACATTTAGATAACATGGTGGTGGTGGACAAACAAGCCCTACCACCAACCGAACCGAGTACATAAACATGTACCACCCGCTGGAAATCGAATCCGGAACGTCTGGGTCTAAACCGGTGGTTTTAGCCACTAGACCACAGAGGCGGTTGAAAGTTCAAAAGCGGTTCAAAGTTGTCATTTTCGGAATTTGACATTTTCGGAATTTGTCGTTTTCGGAATTTGACATTTTTAGAGTTTGACATTTTCGGAAATTGTCTATTTTCGAATAGACGTTTTAGGAAGTTGTCGTTTTCGGAACTTGTCATTTTAGGAAGTTGTCATTCTCAGCCTGAGGGTTTTTTTCCTGCGGGTTATAGCGCATCGTAATCTTTAAAGTGTCAATAATTGGACATACTACATACCTTATATTCGAAGTCGTAGACACTAGTAAGGCAGCATTTGGTCATCACAGTGAAACCGCACATCCTCTCTTGCATGCCCAGTGCGTACTCGATGCTGCGGATGAGGTCGTTGGTCCTGAGCACGAGCAGCGCTTGACGATCGACGTTCTCCAAGCATTGCGTGATGTAGTGCAGCAGATTCGGAAGCTCATTTTGGAACATCGTTTTCTGAAAGTAACATTTTGTATGTGAACGCCTCGGTAGTCAAGTGGCAAAGCGCTCGGCCCGATACCCGAAGGTCCCGGGTTCAATTGCCAGGTCGAGCAAACCCTTTCGGATTTTTCGATGCATAGCCCGGGTTTGTGATCACCAACCCGCATTTGGCAAGCGTGGTGATTTAGCCAAAGACTATCAATTTTAGTGATGACTTGATTTCAATTATGGAGGCCTTTGCCCAGCAGTGGGAAAGTCATACGCTGCTTTCTTACGTACTTTACGTAAATATACTTACTTCTTTTTTAGCACGCAAGCTAAGCCTCGGGCGCTTACACAATGCGCTTGCGCACGCGGTGTTCGCGTGCTAATCGCGTATTTGTGTTTATTAATATATTATAACATAATATATATAGTAAGCAGCCTATAACTGTCCCACTACTGGGCAAAGGCCTCCATCATTGAAATCAAGTCATCGCTACAATTGATGTTTAATGGCTTAATCACCACGCTTGCCAAATGCGGGTTGGTGATCACAAACCCGGGCTATGCATCAAAAAATCCGAAATACATTTTGCCCGACCTGGGAATTGAACCCGGGACCTTCGGGTAATAATATAAATATATTAATATAATTATACCACTAATACCAAGTATGAAATGAACTCTATTTACAATCTAACTGCAGCCTTCCTATATAATAAATACATGACTACATTACTACGATATAGTAACAAATAAGTAGGTATAATATAAAGCAGAGTGTACCAACTTAATCCCTAATGTTTATCAAATATAAAGTTGGTATTACCAATTTCTCATACAGACACAGTATGGGGCTCTTCAAAAAAAAACGAAAATAACTCATATGACGCCAATAACGGTTATATCTAGATTTTGTAAGTTAAGGCAGAAAGGCCTGACACGGCAGCACAGTCATGAATGACCGTCTATTCAAAACGGCGCGCGGCCGTCAAAAATATTTTCAAAGTTAGTTAATACAAACCTCGCTTGCACTGGGTTTGGTGTCACCAATGCCCTTCACAATGGATTCCCATGGTCTTCCTGTCACCATACATGCAAAAATAACGTAGAGCTCTTCACGTATACCTAACTCTGACGCATAATGCTTCATGTTGGCTCGATTCTTCTCAATGATTGCCAGCCACAATTTAGAATAGTGATATCGAAATTTATCACTAAGTTGCTGAAATTGGAAAGCAAACAACAATGTTATTTTCATAAACATACATAAATAAATGATATGACCATGGCTATGAACAAATATTACCAATCATATTGCAAATAATTTTAAGGGACATATTATAAATGGCATATCACACAACTTACAGCATACAAACCGTGATCCAACAAGTAGACTGTCACATCCTTTCCGTCTGGCTCTTTCTGGATGAGTATATTACCAGGGTGTGGGTCACTGTGCACAAATCCAGTGACAAAGATCATGTGAGCATAGAGATCACCCAGTTTTTTACATAAGTCCGACTTGTCTATATGATTTTCCTAAAATTAAAGTAAGTAAATAGAACTGAGTGAAATGTTTTTTATTACTGTTGGTTTTTTTTTTGTTTTTATGTAGCATATTTGTGACTCTACTTTTCTCTATTCTGGGCTACGTCATATCACTCTAAGAAAAAGGGTCAGGTCCCCCCCGTTTATCTCCACTTTGGCCCGCCACATCTCCGGTGTTCATCACATGGAACCCAGTCAGTGGTGACTGTAGAACTGTTATGTAACCTATTTGGAAGTAATTTAATGCATCACCTATCTTGCACCAAAGGAAGGAATTTTATTTTATTTTATTTTATTAAGGAACAGCAAACAGTCACATTACATTTTATAACATAAAGATAAAGCTAAATCTATATTAACAATAATGTAACCCACAACGCTATTCTCAGAGTGATAAAAATAATAGTTATAAAACGCTAGGGGGTGCTGAAGTGCAAATACAAATTATTTAAGTTAATTTAAACATTTACACCTAAGTAACAAATAGTAATAAGAACTTAAGATTAAATATAAAACAAGCAAAATATAGATATATTATAGTACATAATAATAAATGTGAAATTAATTATAATACATTGAAGAGTTTTTGGAAGATGAGTGATTTAAATTTAACTCCATCATACAAAAATATATCAATTGATTCGAACGCACTATTGTAAGTGTCTACCATACGGCGGATAGGTGCGCGCTGGCCAGTGTTCGTGCGGCAAGTGCCCATAGCGAACAGTCGACCC
Source organism: Eudonia lacustrata (assembly GCA_947562085.1). Classification (NCBI taxonomy): domain Eukaryota; kingdom Metazoa; phylum Arthropoda; class Insecta; order Lepidoptera; family Crambidae; genus Eudonia; species Eudonia lacustrata. The sequence goes on from OX387320.1 coordinate 9,881,220, forward strand.
GCGCGCACCTCCCGTTTTGGAATAGTTCTTGGTACTAAATAACACAGGTTGTTCACAAGATCAATGCAATCAAAACCATTGTGCACTATTTTATGCAAAGTAATAACTTCAAGATATTGACGTCTACAGTCAAGTGTCAATATTTTATATTTGTTGAGTAGTTGGGTATAATTCAAGTACCTGCCTACACACCTGTGTAGTGCATCGCCCGCAGGAACTTCCGCTGAACGCTCTCAATCGCATCCTTGAACTTCTTATAGAAAGGGAATAGTGGTTTTGTGACAAATTTGATAGTAATTTTATTACCTTTTGATTGGATTGATTGAGGTATTATGAAACTGAAGTGTTCAATCTTTCTTAAATATTTTTTTGGATATTTAGTGAAAATGAGCTGTGTGATGATGTGATAATGGTGAATATTGCAATAATAATATAGGTATCATAAATTTAGGCAAGCAGTTGAAATAACTGTCAATACTCTGCCTCAGGTATAATATTATTTGTCATCTGTAAAAAGTTTTAAACATTGATGGATAAAACTGTTTTTTCTTATGCATGTAATAGTTTTCCCAATAATCTAAAAAAGTATAAATTTTTGTTATATATGTAATAAGGTTGGGGAAAAAGTCTTTTTGCATATAGTATGTATGAACTTGTAATAAAATCTTGGCTATATACTATTTGTATCTGGCTGGCTTTGGTATCATTAAAAGTTTAAATTTTAAAGATAACTCGAAATTCAAATTAGGAAAATGTGTGATTTTCTTTCATTTGTATTTTGTTTTTCTTACTGTCAAGATGAGTGAATCTAATGAAGAAATTCGATACCTACATTTTAAAATTTTAATACAAAAAAGGTAAAAATGCAACGCAAGCCACGAAAAAAATTTGCGATGTTTATGGACCTAGTGAAGTGTCTGTGAGAGTAGCACCGGTATAAGCGATTTCAATCCAGAAATTTGATGTCAAAGATGCACGTCGCGTCCTTAGATTAAAACAAAAAAGAGGAAGATACGTTACTCGCTAGCTGCGCGCGGTCCTGCTAAACCGAGTCCAATGGACCTGCTATGTTCCAGTCTACGTTGAAACAGCGACTTGTTTGCATGTGCTGCGTTATCAGTGTCAAAACGATTTGATTAGAAAATAACGCTAAAAATGCCTTCCTGTGCATTTCTTGCACAGTGCACGAATCACTCAAGGCGTAAAAACAAGACACATGGGATCACTTTTCATGCGTAAGTACACCAAAAATATATTTTTAAAGAAAATTCTTGTGAATTTGTTGTGCATTCCTGACATTTTTGAGTGATTGAGATAGAGTTATAGAGTACATAACGTGTGCGTGAGGGACATGATAAGACTGCATGGCTACAATAATACGTTGTCAATGATGTAAGTTCAGCATAATAGTATTCATAAGAAATAAAATATGAGGGCAAGGGTGTTTAATTTATTAAAGGTGTATATTAAAGTTAAATGATGATGATGATGATGATGATTAAAGTTAAATCCGTATGGTCTAGTATAGTTACAAAAAAATAATCTTAGATAATTGTAGAAATTATTTTACAGCTTTCCTCAAGACGAATTGTGGAAGCATAAATGGCTTGTGGTGGTTTGAAATCAAAGAATGACTGGATACCTACAAAACATGAGTATGTTCAATACATTTTAAACCAGGAGATTTATATAGGACCAACAAAGGATTAACAAGAATAACAAAAGGACCTCTTTTTCAGATATTTACTTATTTAACATTAAAATTAAATGTTAGGTGTACGAATGTCTTAATTATTTACAGTAATTTGAATTTTACTTGAATGGGAAACCGGATGAGGATAGGTTATACTGTACTTTGACTTTGACTCGACTGCGTCTTCAATAATAGTTTTTCTGTTTTAGGCTGCAATGAAATCTACCAGCTACACTTGTTCGAGATTGGATTCGCCAAACTCATTGCAAAACGAAGATATTTCTGACCTACATTCAATCTTCGATACTCCACCCTACCACGACACCTATCAATATCATCCTTACAAGAGGTGCTTTTGTGAAACTTAATAGTCCCTTGAGGGCCTAGAGGGTTCTTTTAGGGATATAATTTAAATATAATAAGTATTTGTAACCCACACGATGATTATGATTAATAAATAATTAAAAAACTTGGACTGTGTTATTAAAAAGCAATCATTGACAAATACTGTGATGTGAAATTACACCACCACCACTAACACTAAATAATTTGTTCCTTTTTTTGGCGTGCACTATTGCCATGAGTGTACAGTAACGGTCAAAAAATGTTTATCCGTTTTCGAAATTCTTTAAAATACTGAATACGGTAAAAATTGCCATATCAAGCAGCATTACCTAAAAAATTTGTTGTCGTTTTCATATAAATCAGCTCCTTTAAAAAGCTTCTAAAGTGTTTACTTCTTCTTGCTGTAGACTGTACATAGTATATAAATATGATTGTACAATGTGTTGATTTAAAAATTATATCATAAAAAATAAAATTGTTTTATTTTCACAATCTTTTGCTTACGCTACTCCGCAGTCGCGTCGTCGTCGGACGGAATCAGTCGTCGTACTTGACTGTTCCGATTGCGAAGCGACCGAGACGTCACTCGCTGACTCCCTCGCGCTGACGTTGAAACTTACCGCTCTGTCTCGCTCGCTCGATTTACACTTTATAGGTGTGCGTGTGTGAATCTTTGCATATGTATTTGAGTAGGACTATATTTTGATTGACTACAAGTATGAGCATGCCGTATCTTCCTCTTTTTTGTTTTAATCTAAGGTCGCGTCGCTCTGGTCGCCCTATTACGGATAAAATGGATGCCATTTTTGAAAAAGTGGAGCAAGATCGGCATATCAGTAGTTACGACGTAGCTGAAGAACTGGGAATTGACCACAAAACAGTTTTGGCGCATTTGAAAAAAACTGGGTACACAATAAAAAAAGCTCGATATTTGGGTACCTCACGAGCTCACTGAAAGAAACCTAATGAACCGTGTACTCATTTGTGATTCTTTATTACGACGACGTAATGAAACCGAACCATTTTTGAAGATGCTGATAACTGGTTTTTTTTTTTATGTTAAAATGAGGCAAACGAGCAGGTGGGTCACCTGATGGAAAGTAATCACCGCCGCCCATGGACACCCGCAAAACTAAAGTTATCGCAGATGCGTTGCCAACCTTTGAAAGGTCCAAACCTTGAGGAAGGAGTAGGAATTGGGAGGGGGGAGGGGTGAGAGATGGATGATAAAAAATGGATCACGTACGACAAGAACGTGCGAAAAAGGTCGTGGTCAAAGGCCGGTCAGTCTTCACAGACTGTGGCGAAACCCGGGTTAACTTGCAACAAGGTGATGCTGTGTGTGTGTGTGGTGGGATTGGAAGCGTATTATTCATGAGCTGTTACCACCAGCACAATACACATAATATACAGTAGTTCGACTTCATACTAAGCACCCGAATCGACGCACGCACACACAGGCGTCGTTTACACGGCCGCTAAGCTATTTTGGAAATGGCAAAACACCGCAGTGCCCCGCCGCGCGCCGGCGAGACTTGTCGAGTGAATTGTTGGTTGTGCGCGTCGTCGCGCCGCTCTGCTCGCGCGCTGTCCACCCGCCCGCCTTTTTTTAATGGCGGCGTCACGACAATATTATACAAACTGCTGTGATTACGGATGCCTAAACACAACAGTTACAAAACCAACAATGTATTTTTTTAACTCTTCCTTCTGAAATACTTTTCTGTTACAAACTTATATATAATGTAATTAATAAATAAATATGTTATTAAATGTTATTACGTACATTATGTTTCATTCCTGAACCTAAAACTCCACACATAGGTACTTACAATACAAATCTACACACGCCTGCTTTATTTTTGTAGGCGCCAACCCTAGCGCTCCGCCTAGCCGTAGGTATTTAACTCAAGAATACAGCTCAGTTAAACTACTGTATATTATGTGTATTGTGCCACCAGGCAGGACCATCGATTCTGAACTCTAATGCAAACAACTGATGAGATTAAAGCAAGAAGGTGAGAGAAAGCGGCCGGAATTAATCAACAGAAGGGGTGTGGTTTTTCTTCATGATAACGCTATACCTCACACATCTTTAGCCACTCAGCAAAAAAAAGCGGCCAAGTGCGAGTCGGACTCGCCCATGAAGGGTTCCGTAGCAGCAAATGTAACATAATATAAAAGTTCTTGTAGTTCGTTTATGTTTATGAAATTAAAGGTTTTTTTTATATATTTGAGTTGATTGAAAGGAAGGTAAATTACGGTTTACGATTTATGACGTATTTAAAAAACTACTTACTAGATCTCATTCAAACCAATTTTCGGTGGAAGTTTGCATGGTAATGTACATCATATATTTTTTTTAGTTTTATCATTCATTATTTTAGAAGTGGGGGGCACACACATTTTCATTAATCCTTCATTGTACAAATAAATTACATTTAAACACACGTTACACAGGACATATACAAAGTTATAATTTCACCACTTCGGAAGTGTCTCGCGCTAACTATTCAGTTTAGAAAAAAATGATATTAGAAACCTCAACATCATTTTTGAAGACCTATACATAGATACCCCACACGTATGGGTTTGATAAAAAAAAATTTTTGAGTTTCAGTTCCGAGTATGGGGAACCCTTAAAAACTTTTGTTTTTTCTCTATTTTTGTGTGAAAATCTTAATGCGGTTTACAGAATACATCTACTTACCAAGTTTCAACAATATAGTTCTTATAGTTTCGGACAAGTGGCTGTGACATACGGACGGACAGACAGACAAACAGACAGACATGACGAATCCATAAGATCCACCAGTTTCGGTCTCTTCAGAATTCTTTATGCAGTGTCAGGTTAACATCACGAGAGGACTGCCAAAACCACTTGTCGCGGTATTTTGATCAGAAGCCTCAAAATTTATATAGCAATGGGATCATGTGTTGCCCTACCTACAAGTTGGCAAAAAGTTATCGAACAAAATGGCACCTACATACTTTAGTTAAATGTAAATAAACTAGGTATATTAAAAAAATTTTGAGTTTTCTTAAAAAATACGAAGAAACTTTTCCCTCAACCTATTATAACAACTTAATACAATCACATGCTCTTCTGGTATTGAATATAAAGTCGCTTTCTATGACACACATATTTTGGACTTTGAAACCTTATACAGAGTATTTTCATGACCTTCTAGTGAAAATACTTACCTCAACATATTTTACATCATTAACTTGCCCACCATTCACAAATTCCATAACCAAAACTCTTTCTGAACTGTAATCCCAAAATATTTTGGGAACTTTCAACCATGTATAGTTCTTAAATAACATTGCAACTTTCTCAGCATTCTTGCCTTCTTGTAAGAAATCTAGCTCTTTCTCTATATTCTTTTTTGTTTCATCTATAAGCCATTGCATTTGGAAATCGGGAAATACTGTAGACATAGTTTTGAGAACAAACTCCATCCATTTGAGGTCAAGGTTAATGTTTTTTCTCACAAAATGGTGCTGAACTTTCACAGCTACCACTTGGCCGTTTTTCAGTTTGGCTTTGTGGACCTGGGCTAGTGAAGCTATGCCAAGAGGTTCTGGCTCAAAATCATCAAATAATTGTTCAGGCTGAAAAAATAGAATTAAGTTATGATATTTATTAATTATGTAAGACGAGACATCTCATCTGCTTATATTAGATGACTGATTGCATGATGGAAAGATAAAAAAGAAGTTATTAAGTAAACAACAAGCTTCTTTGTCCTTTGGATGCAAAAATTCTAGATGTTGCAAAGCCAGACTTTAATATTGAGGAAAGATAGTTTGGTGTCTAGTTGGTTTTAGGCAACTTTTCAAAACTATTTGAACTCATTATCAATATATATATCATTATTAAATTTAAGAGCGTTTACGCCGAGCGCGAGACCTTAAGTTTAGGTTTTTAAGTCCAAATATCACGCACACTGAAGCGGGCTGTGAGCGCGCGCGAGTGTGTGCGTAGAGTAGGCTAGTTCTGCTCACTATAGTCAAACTCACTACTTTGATCCGTTCGAATTTAGTTTTTCGGTATACTTAGAAATTATTGAAGTGAAAACTTCTTTAGCGGCGTTGTACTTTTTTTGTAATGGGTAAAAAATGTTAAATTCGCGTCAGGACACGTGACCTGATCGAAAATGTAAGACGTAAAATCGTAAGACGGATGGAGAGTAGACAGCCGGCGCGGCGTAGGAGAGAAAGTATCCCCCTCTCTTTCTACGGCGCGCCGAAAATGTATGCCTGCTGTTTCGTTTAGGGGGCGCAGGGCGCTTGCGCGAATAAATTGTCATGTTTGTGTACGATAGCACAATAAATAAATATTGTATTCTACCACATAAATGATAGTACTTTTATACTGATAATTGAAGCAATTCGTGCAAAATTATTCCCTAACCATTCGAAAATATCAAAAATGCACAACGTTAATATTCAAGTTTTCACTTCTGCCGGCACTCCCTGAGTGCAACCCGTCGTTTTTTTATTTTTAACTATGGGCGTAAGCAGATGACTAAACTACGGATAAATGAAATAAGTACCTAAGGGCCGATTTTTCAATCCTCAGTTAGTGAACTTTATCTGTAGAATAAAGTTTATTCGAAGGTTAACAAGATTTTTAATTTTTCAATGGTCAGATAGACGTTATCTGTCGAATAAAGCCGCTAACTGAGGAATAAAGTTATCTGCTTCTTGAGGGGCTGGATAAGATTTATCTATGCGTTTTCTATGACATTTTGTGGTTATGTGGTGTGTCATTTGAGAGTTAGTAGGTATTTTGTCCATACCCAATTCAATTTAATTTTTTTTTATTGTATATCTCACACGCACACACATTCTAATGGATATTTTTGATCAAATCGACGACGCAACAATTAAGGAGGAAAGGCAGATACTCAACTAGGTACCTATATAAACGCTGAGCCCGAGAGAAAAGAATAGAACTGCATCATAGAGCTATTCTATTCTATTCTAAGCTAAGACCGAGTTGTAAAAGAGAAACCTAATCATTTTAGTACATAGGATGACAGGGAGTTATTTTTCATATAACGTCAATGTCAATTTGTCAAACATCAACATCTCTCTTGTTTCATTCCAACATTGCAATGATTGTATATGTGCATCTCGCTTGTACATAATTAGTGTGAAGTTAGCGACATAAGTCTATAGGCAACAGATAGATAGCTATTCCTTGGTTAAAAGACGATTGAAAAATTTAAAATATTTATTCGCTTGATAAACAGCCAGTTAATTTTATACTTCAGTTAGTTATCTGGGGACTTATCTAAGTATTGAAAAATCGGCCCTAAGTATAATAATATATTGTATGTATTTTTATTAATGTTGTAATTAATCTTATATCACAAAATTATAATCAATACCTATCTGTTCCTCAACAATTTATTTTGGACGAATTGATTTGACGACGACACATTTTATTTTATTTTATTCATAGCTCGGCAAATGTCTCCACTCCACCTGATGTTAAGTGGAAATGGAGTCCCTGTTGTTCCCTGCATGACGTTGACAGTTGACAGTTTGTTGATGGTTTGAGATACGAAACATTTAAGAATCGTTCTTATTTAAGTTTTTCTTTCAATATTATACAAAGAAATGATTAATTGTATGGGCAGTCAAATAAATTGACCGATTTTTTAGAATATATCAATAATAATATGTTGTCTATTACCAAGCCCAATTTTGCTAATCTCCTTTTAAAATAAATTTTGTATAAAAACTACTGGGAAAATATGAGCCTCATAAGCACAAAGCGCATCATGCAGCAATAAAATAGGTGCTGTCAAAACTCGGTCAAGTTATTTGACTGCCCATACAATTAATCATTTCTTTGTAATACATTGAAAGAAAAACTTAAATAAGTAGGATTCTAAAAAACATAATAATAGCTAAGAATACTAAAAAAAATTAAAAAAGGAATACACTTATTAACAAAATAAATAATTAGTCTACAAAAGTCGCACTGCTAGGATATGGCGAGATTGGCCCATAGCCCATAGCGCACACTGGCACTGGCGAAAGTTACTTAAAGCTCACTTTAGTTTAGGTAGAAGCTTTTTACCTACGTACTTACACCACGCCCGTTTCGGATAGGGGGGGGGGGGTGTATGTTTCGTTGAATTTGTTACCCATTATCTCTGCAACATAATATACGTTGTCAGTTTAAAAATTTCATTTGTTTATGCTCTCACCAATTATCTAAGTAACTAGTAAGTAAGATAATGGCTAAATATGCATAAACATAGAAGAAACACCTAGACCCGAAATAAATTTAGAAAAATAGTCCTTCTCTAAATTAACCCGACCGGGAATTGAACCCGGGGCTTCGGAGACGGCGCGACGCCCGACCCAGCGCGCTAACCACTCGACCACGGAGGTCGTCCAATTTAAAAATGTTGCAATTCATCAAAAGTAACATAAAATAATTTATTCACTAAAGTACTAAGATTTGCTTATCGCGCTATAAATTTGAACTATGTTCGAAATTACGGCATTTGTTCGATAATCGTCGGGTAGAGCGTCGAGCGACGTGACCACTCTCTCAGAAGCCTCGTAACGGACTGATTTGATACTAATAGAACGCAGAGTTTTGTAGTAGTTTTAGAGCAGTTTTAAAATATTTATAGAAAAATTATAGAGCTAATTTAGTAAAAAGAATTTTGCGCATAATTTAAAGAACACTTTTTTCTATAGTCAAAAGCTTTTATCTTATATTTATATAGTAAGTATATTAGAGAAAACAATTATTTTATCACCTATAATTTCTTTAAAAATTCACAATGTTTGGATTTTTATAATTTTTGTTAGTAACCAAAATCTAAAAATGTTTTCAACAAACTATTTTGCTGAAGATCTTTCAAATTGAAATAAAAATTTTGTTCTTAGGTTTGTCAGTAATTTAAACACATTTTTAAGCTTCGAAGTTGACGCGGAAAGTCAAATTATGACAACCTCTGTTCAATTATCTTGTTATAAATTCCAAAATATCCATAAATCTAAAAATGTTTTCAACAAACTATTTTGATGACAAGATCGCCTAATGATATAAGTAATTAACATATTTGTAAAGTAAATATTCATAGATATTAAGAGGTTTGAAAAGTACAGTTTTTGAGCAAAACGGCGTAAACGCTCTTAAAGAATTTATTTATTTCTTATCAACTTTATTATGTTTTAAAAATATGAATGTACTCTTGTCATGCTATGCTGTTGTAAAAAAGAGGAGGATCTCTTTGATATTAATTTAAATTCTTTTTTTTTTTTATTATTATTTTTTATTTTTCTGTTTGTACTGGTACCCAATAAACATTTATTCTATTCTATTCTATATTAACATTTGGTAGTTTTCATTATTATTGTTAATAGCACTCATTAGCTACAACTTCCAACTGCCACCAGTGCTGGGCCCAAATGGTGGATTATGGCCAGTTCTCCCTATCCATCCATAGGGAAGGTTTGTATGCCAGCAGTGGGGACATAAAATGAGCTGATGATGATGAACTACAACATGCTATAACTGGGAAACAGAACAGATAACTTTTAAGTAGGTATCTAACATCTATTACACAACTTTCAAGAAGTAAGAGATAATTTGCTATAAGCATGTAGGTAGGTACATAAAAAGTATGGTGAAATCGAGTAATTACAAAATGTTATGTATTTTATTTAAAAGATAAAGTAAACTTACATCCTTATTAAAGTCTTCTCTTATAACTTTGAATAACTCGTCTATACTATTCCTTGGTGCATCTTTGTGTAAAATTCTCATAGTTGTGACATACTCGTTGGGCAGTAAGTAGTCCATAGCACCAACGTGTTGACCAATTTTAATATACACGCCTTTATTTGCTCTGCAAAGTTCTAACAGTTTATCTGCCCCAATTTGATGTGCCTCTCTCTTCACTTCTTCGTACTCGAGCGATTTCCTATCCCAGTCTTTACTATAAAGCATTGATTGATATGTTCTCCCAATTTCTATAGCAGTTACCGCAGTCCTAGTAATCCTAACAATCGCGTGAGTACCAACTTCATTTTCTTGAAGTTTTAGCGCAGCAACAGTACCCCCTATTCCGACGCTACCATACAACCCATATTTAACAACTTTTGACACGTTTCTTCTAAACATTTTGATAAAATTCACAGTTTACTAATCTTAATTACATTCCTCTCATTTATTGGAAATAAGCTCACACATCACTTTCTTTTTGATTCATCCGCACAAACAAGATTTACAATCAAGATTCACGATCTTCAACTCGTATGTACCTACCTACCTACGAACTACTTATCCCAATGACATTGGCATTGGCATGACATGACAAATGACAATGTCAAACAAACTGACGCTGGGTGCGTTCCGAGTCACGATTATATCGATTACAGCGCTACGAGCGCTCACAGCCGTTCCGAGTCAGATATCGCGCTAAAACCGACAAATGACAGATGTTGATTCGGAACGCTCGTTACCGAGCTTACGTTATTCATAACAACCTCGAACTTTGTTTGTTTTTGTTTCTTTTTCTTTGTACACACGGCGGCAGATCAACCTACCCAAAACTGTCAAATTTCTACAACGAATTTTGAACTTTATTGTTTGGTTAGAAGGATCAATATTCATTGGAGAAATTTGACAGATTTGGGTAGGTTGATCTGCCGCCGACTGTACCTCACAATAACAAAATCCATGTTTAAATATTTAAAAGTTAAAACACACGGCTCACGCGTCCAGACAGCGCGGTGCCGGCGCCGGCGCCGGCGGCGGCTACTTTTGACATTGACAGCTAACTGACAGGATGCTCACAGTGATTTCGCTCCGAGCCACGATCGCTGTGAGCGCAAGATGGCGCAGACAATGACGTCATGAGCGACGTCACGCTAGATTTCGTGAACGCGCTCACGGTGATTCGGAACGACAGTTATCGCGCTAACATCGATATGATGATGATGATGATGATGATGATGATGATGATCATTCCGACCGTTTTCGGCCATTGCGACCACTACGACTCCTAGTCGGTTTGGTGGCGCTGGTGCGCCCGAAGATGGCTTATGTAGCCGATCTTGGCAAACATCGATATAATCATGACGGAACGCACCCATTCTTAGCGCCGTCGCATCACGAATGACGAATAAAGTTTTAGTAAGTTCTTTTTTTTGTGTATTGTTTTACGGCTCCGGATGAAATCCATCAAGCCTATTCGTGCGTTTTTTATTGTACTTATTGTTATGAATTTATGGTGAATAAATGAATATGAATATGAATATCTCGGTAAAGATGTGGGGCTTTACTAAGTCCTCAGGCGGACTTCTTGAGAGAATTTAAAAAGTAAAGTCGCATTGTTTTGTTTCATAGCACAAATTTTAGAAAATAAAACAAAATCGCAGACATGTTCATGACTCTTCACTCTCCCGCCCGCCAAGAAGTCCTCAGTGTCAACTTGAAGTTGTTTTTGTGTTTAGGTATTCGTTGCAAACATACAAAAATACAGCTTTCGTCTTTATAATATTAGTATAGAAGTATAGGTACAAATAATTGAAAACAACAATATAGGTAGTACTCGTTTTGTCACTATATTTATTAAAAATAAATTTTAAATTGACAATAAATGGACAATATTTGAACCCAAACAATCATGTGCACTATCAAACAGCGAACTCATTGAAAAGAAACAATATTAATGAATCTACTCGTATTTAGTTTTTACATTAAATTTTTGCTCAAAATAATTTGTGCACTATCAAACAGCGAACTCATTGAAAAGAAACAATATTAATGAATCTACTCGTATTTAGTTTTTACATTAAATTTTTGCTCAAAATAATTAACTTAATTTAATTAAACTTAAACATTATTTAAAAACGATAAGATATAAATTAAAGCAATACCTCTAATAATAGATCTACTCGCGTTTGTTTTACGCATTACTTTGTTTAATGTTTATCCTGACGTTTCGAACCCTTTGCAGGGTCCGTGGTCACAGGGAGACAATCAGGGGGGCAATAATTAATCTAACATAATTTGTTATTAATAGTACATTATGGTGCAAGTGTGTAATGTTGGTGATTACCGCTGAAGCGCCATTGAGACCCGAGCCGTTAGGTCCGGCCGGTCATATAATTTTGGCAGAGGGGAACTGTCAGTGGCGTCTCCGGTTGGTTCACAGACCTATGTCTTTGGGTTGGTTTAATGCTCTAAGGATATAAGTTGCACGTTTACTTCCTTCTATAGCTTATCGATAGACTATAGATACACACTAGAAAAATATTTTAAAAATAAACTTTTATATTTCAAGACTGTTCACACTGGGTCGCTTTCGCCTCCATCCATCTTTTTTCACGTCATCAGGTCAGTTTTCCGTTTCCGTTGACAGTTCTTTCTTTTAGTGCAAAGCCCTCCGAAAATGAAGGCTAAAGGAGAGGTAAGATTATTATAAATGTGTTTAAATGTTGAATAAATAAATAGGTTATACCAATAAATATATAGGTATAAAAATTATTAGTGATGTATTAATGTTTCGGTTCCGCCGAAGTTTGGAGTGTAACCAGTGACTTGGATTCTAGCGTGATCGATCACACATCACACGTTGCCGATGCAATGTGCTGATGGAAAATATAATACCTGCAATAATATGAGTGATAATTGTACATTTAGTAGTCTGCTTAATGTTTGAATTATCTTTGTTGGGCGCTTTTTGCTTGATAGTACCTACACTTTTCTGTAAAGTTTTTGTATGTACTTTTAGGTTATGTCATGTTGTGATTCGATGTGTTCCCGATACATACCATTATTAGAATGTTTTCTTTTATATTTTGTAAGGGCATATTTACTCTGATATTACCCTATACAAATTTATAAACTATTATGACAACTTAATTCCTTTTACTCAGCATAATACATTTATGGCTTTTAGGGCATAATGGGAGGTAGGTATTCAAAACTATGGTTGTTACAATCGATGTTGTTACCTAGTTGTTTTCTAAGCAGGACATCAAATTCGCAGACGCGTATTCTTCCAAATTGCTCCGACATGACTGAATATTATTTAATAACAAAAACGAGTAGCATTCATGTTTTTCATAGAAATATATTGTTTTCTGTTGAATTCTCTTCTACTCCTTATTTCATGTAAACATGGTACCAGGTATGATTGGTAACAAGAACAAACTAAATAAACCTTTCAATTGTGCCATGATGGGTTACTTGAAATACCCTTGACACCAGGGTGACACCAGGGGCCCGACCGCCTAACCGATCGCTTTGACTTCGTGTGTGGTTTATGACGTCATCTTGTCGTTTCGTGCCGCTGTGAAAGCAATATCGAAAGCTATAGCCTTTAGCTTTTGATATTTCTTTCATAGGCGGTGCGAGGTGGCAAGATGACATCATAAACTATACGCATAGTCAAAGCGATCGGTTAGGCGGTCGGGGGGCAAGTTAACCTTTTCACCGCCCAACTATCCTGCACGCGATGTCCTGCTGTACGCCAACGTATAAATGTATTTTAATAAAGTACGTACAAAGAAGAACTTCTATAGAAGTGCTGGCGTGGACGGCACGAAAATCTCGAACTTCTATAGAAGTTGTTGGCGGTAAAAAGGTTAATCTTGTGTCAATAGATGATGTTAGTGAAGTATACCTTTCTTATATATTTTATTTTTTATTGCTACAGTTGAAGGAATATGAAGTCATTGGCCGCAAGCTCCCTTCGGAGAGCGAGCCAAAGCCACCACTATACAAGATGAGAATCTTCTCTCCTGACCGTATTGTGGCAAAATCTCGTTTCTGGTATTTCCTCCGTCAATTGAAGAAGTTCAAGAAGACCACTGGTGAAATTGTCTCCATTAAGGTATGCAAACATGTATTGATATTTTATTTTGATTGAAACAACACACACACTTTAAAAAACACTATAATAACAAGATTACTATACTAGTGATGTTGTTGTTATAGTGTTTTTTAAAGTTATACATATAAAATATGGTAGAAAGTAATCAGCCCTTAGTGTAGGAACACACTATGCCGAGATTACGCGACCGAAGATCCGCGGCTGATTTTACGTTCCGACGTATTCGGCTGATATGACACACCATAAGTGCCGAACTTACGCCCCGTCCCCTGATCTTCGTAGGCAATCGAAACGAACTTCGGTCGCGTATTGCCGCTGAACTTGTGCCCGACCGAAGTTCAGCTGTACGCTATAACGCAACGTAATTTCGGTATTATTTGTCGTCAGTAATTCAAATAGCATTGTAGGCGTAATCATGCTTAACTTCGGTCGCGTAATTTCGGCATATTGTGTTCCTACACTTAGAGTTACCTCTTGCTGGGCAAAAGGCTGCCATTAGAAATTGCTACAATTGATGAAGCATACCACATTTGCCCAATTCGGTTTGCTGAGCACAAACCTTGTTGTTTGAATGATTGTTTTCCAACACTTCATAAGAATTATAAGTTGAACCCAACAAATTTAAGTGAGATGAACCCAGAACCTCCAGATCCTGTGGCGTCAGGCGATTAGCTACTTCAGCTGCCATGTCATCAAAAATTATAATAATAGTTAATTCAATTGCCATGAGCCAGCCATGTATGGTCCATCTGTAAATTCAGATTTGTTGAATGTTATGAAAATATTATCTTTAAAAATAGGATTGATAAGAAATACTGACTCTAAAGCAGACAATGTGAATTTTTTTATCATCTTTCTTTATTTTCTTACTTGTTTTAAACTGTTTCTTGTATAGGTATTTGTAATTATTTGATCTTCAAAAAGTTAATACAAATCCATAAACTTAGGATATCTCCAGTAACTTTTGTAGTTGACAATGTCAATCCAAACCTTTGACATTAGACTTGTTGATTCATTTATAACTGCTACTTTCTCAATATAGTAAGTTGGTTTCTAACTAAATTCTTATTTGTTTAGTAGTCTTGGTCAAATAAAATCAAACATTATTTTTCATACCAATTAGACATAACGATCACGGAAATATGAATTAACGTAAGGGACAATATCCCGAAAATGAGTTAATACACCATTGGATTCGGAATTTTACAATTTTACACACCATCAAATGGTATACTTGAAATCTTGAAAAATAAACAATTTTTTGTCCCTTACATTACACATCTTAGGAGGTCCTAAACAAATCTTTATCACAAATTTTGATGTATCATGCTTTTGTACAAAATGTTATTTTACTTATAAGGTATGTATCATAATAAATTATATATATATGGCCTTTACCCTAATAAAACTTTGTGAAAAAGGTATTTTACCTAAACCTATCACAAGGATTACATAAGTATTCCCTATAAAATTAAAGACACTTTAATGAGACTGATGAGGAAGACTCTAGTAGGGAATAAATTCCTCCATTTAGTTAATTAAATTTTTATGATTTTCATTCTTATTAGTAATTTTGCATCGCAACCTGTTTCAGCTTTGATTAAATTGTTGATAATGTTGCTATGTTGTGTATAATATTTAGTTGATTGTTGATAATGCAAACTGCTGCAGTTAACAATTAGGTTGTAGTATTTTCGCTTTAGGCAGATTTTTCCTAAGTCAGATAAAATTTAGTCATTGAGTAAACCGTAACCATCGAAATGCCTTGATATTTGACATTTAACAATCGTTCATATTACATCAAATTTACTCTACAATTAAATTTTACCTGACTTTGGAACAATCGGCCCATAAGAGGAAATACTAAAGTCAACTGAATTGAAAAATATGTATAAAAAGTAGACAAAATCAACTTTTTTCATTAAAAATTAAAGAGAGGCTTTGGCTTTTTAATAATTAATCTATGAATTATTTTTTAATTAATTTCATTCACTCTGCCAATATTTTAATGATTATTTTTTGTTTAATTTTATGTTTTCAAAATAATATTCACAAGGATAGCTATATTTTTTTATCTAAATTAAATCAAGTTAACCAATTTTGCCATAGACAACAAGTAAATAGAATAAAAAGTGAAAAAATACAAGCAAATATTAAAAATAAAATTTGTTTTTTGCATCTCCTGAAAAGTAGACCTTTGTAACTTACATTAATTCATATTTCCATAATTGATAAATTCGAATGCAGCATTGTCAATAATTATCACTGTCATCATCATTAGGGATCACAGGAATTCATTATCATACATAGGCCGCTCCATATGCCACAGCATGATTCACCCCTAATCTCATCCAGCTCTTTGCCAGACCGCCGTATGTAAGTTGTTAATATACCTGATAACTGTCAATAATGATTGCAGGAAATCGCAGAAAAGAGCCCTGTCAAGATAAAGAACTTCGGCATCTGGCTGCGTTACGAGTCCCGGTCGGGTGTGCATAACATGTACCGGGAGTACCGTGACCTGAGCGTGGGCGGCGCTGTTACCCAGTGCTACCGCGACATGGGCGCGAGGCATAGGGCGCGCGCTCACTCCATACAGGTAAACTTCTCATTCCAATCAAATATTATATTTGAGTTTGATATGGGCACAGGTGGCAACAGTATTATTTTATAATAACATTACTTATGGTATGGATACTAGTACAGGTTTCTTGTGTTAGGCTGCGAGCCGGCAGACAAGAATAAAGCCAATTTTCTATTAGCTGGCACTAAGCAGTATCACGCGAGTTGCCGTTTTAGTTATAATGCTTTAACCCTTAACTGCTAGTCTTCATATCAGTTGTCGTGCCCTCAGCACCAGCTACGTAAATCTAAAAATAAATACCTACAACAAATAGGGATGTTCAATGGTAGATCGATAAACAATAAACACTGACTTTGACTGTGATATACCCGTCCCAGCTATGCACGGGCACGCTTAAAATTTCATCTAAATAGCTTTAGCTAGTGATGAAAGAGATTGTCTTTTAAGGCTTTTCATATTAATTAGGATTAACAGCTACAGTCTTAATTTCAGAACCAAGTCGTGTAAAAAGTGGCGAGTCTTATTTTAAACGACTAAAGGACTCGAGTCTCTTTCATCACTAGCTTCAGCTGTTTAAGCTTGAAGAGGTAATAGACAGCCAGATAGAAAGAGTTACTTTGTAATTTAATTTCTAATATTAGTAGGTATTTTGGTAACACATGAAACAAAAAGCCCATTTATCGATAACACAAACATAATAACTACAAACTTAAGCACAACACCAATAGAAAATTCCAGAAGGCGGCACTCGTTTATGACGTCAGAAGCAGTAGTCTTTCTTCAACCGTGGCGCGGGGTGTACTAACAACATTCGTTTCTAAACTTGCAAGCTAGGGGGGAATTATCAATTAAGTTACTGACATTTTTATATTTAGTTTCAAAGTAATTAAATAAAATAAACAAAGGGGTTTGGGTAAATTTGTATGGAGGTTGGCTTGATTTTTTTTTCAGCGGCCACTGAAATAATTGTTCTAGTTTAATAGTACATCGACTGAGATATATGGCTGCAAAAAGGTTTTTGACCTAAGTAATACCGAAGCCGAGATATGCAAGGTCAAAGTGAAGCTATGAATACATAATATCTGTGTTGTTTGAAACCTTATATATTATGTTTTTCATATTTTTCTACATAACTGCAGTAATTATTTACTTTCATATGATTTTGTTCATCATCATCATCATCTCAGCCAAAAGACATCCACTGCTGGACAAATGCCTCCCCCAAGGATCTCCACAACGACCGCTTTTGTGCTGCTCGCATCCAGCGGCTTCCCGCGACCTTCACCAGATCGTTGGTCCACCTTGTTGGAGGCCTGCCCACACTGCGCTTTCCGGTACGCGGTCGAAACTCCATAGCCCCAGCGGCCATCAGTCGTGCGAGCAATGTACCCTGCCCACTGCCACTTGAGCTTAGCAACTCTTCGGGCTATGTCGGTTACCTTTGTTCTTCTGCGGATCTCCTCATTTCTAATTCGATCACGCAGAGAAACCCCGAGGATAGCCCTCTCCATTGCTCTTTGAGTGACCTTGAGCCTTTTTATGAGGCCCATAGTGAGCGACCACGTCTCAGTTCCGTATGTCATCACCGGCAACACACACTGGTCAAAAACTTTCGTCTTGAGACACTGCGGTATATCGGACGAGAAGATATTTCGTAGCTTACCGAACGCTGCCCGGCATAATTGGATTCGACGATTGACCTCTTTGCTGATGTTGGACCTACCTAGCTGGACTGTTTGTCACAGGTAAACATAATCGTCCACAACGTCAAGGGCAGAGTCCCCAACCTTGAGAGGAGTGGGTACGACACTTGAGTTCGACTTAACTTTCGTCTTCTCCATGTTCATTCCCCCACCAACCCACCCAACCCACTTGTTGAGAGACTCTGTTGAGGTCACCGAGCATTGCGCCGAGGTCTTCCAGGGTCTCAGCCATGACTACTATATTGTCAGCAAACAAAAGGTGAGTGATGTATACGTCGTTGACGTTGATGCCGAGTCCTTTCCAGTTCAGAAGCTTGAAAACATCTTCGAGTGCAGCAGTGAACAGTTTCGGAGAAATCACATCTCCCTGTCTCACTCCTCGCTGCAACTGGATAGGTTTCGAGCTCTGGTCCTGAAGACGGACTGACAAAGTGGCGCTTTCATACAAACACCTCAACACTTCGATGTACCGATAGTCAATTTGGCACCGCTGGAGAGACTGTAGCCCGGCCCATGTTTCAATCTAATCGAAGGCTTTTTCATAGTCCACAACGCTAAGCAAAGAGGCTGGTTATACTCTTCGGTCTTCTGTATAACCTGCCGTAGCGTATGTATGTGATCTATGGTGCTGAAGCCTAGTCGGAAACCGGCTTGTTCGATAGGCTGGAAGTCATCAAACCTGCGTGCGAGACGATTCGTTATGACTCTCGAAAACAGCTTGTAGACGTGGCTTAGAAGTGAGATAAGCCTGTAGTTCTTCAGCAGGGTTTTGTCGCCCTTTTTGAAGAACAGTACCACCATACTTTCGTGCCACGTCTCTGGCGTTCTACCCCCTAGTACGACGGAATTAAATAGCTTCAGAAGAGCTACGAGTACCGCTCTTCCGCCTGCTTTTAGAAGCTCGGCCGTAATTCCGTCAGCACCTGGTGCCCTGCCGTTTTTGAGCTGTTTGAGAGCCATTCTAATCTCGTACAGGCTGATGTCCGGGATGTCTTCGCTATAGTGCCGGGTTAACTTAGCTCTAGGGTCTTTAGCTAAGCTTTGTACAGGTGGATGTGTAAAGCTGTCCATAGAACTTCTCGACCTCTCCATAACATCGGACCTGGTCGTGACAGTTCTGCCGTCATCGGTTTTCAGCGTCGTCAGTTGGCGCTGCCCAATACCCAGATCTCTTGCGAACACTTTTGAGTCAAATTGGTCAAAATCAAAAATGTCAAATTGGTTTTGACATATTTGAAGTAAACAGATGTAACATACATGTCGACAATTTGATGTCGATTTGACCATACCAGACTTCTTTTTGTGTGGGTTTTTGATGTCTTGTGTTTACGTGAACAAGCCTCAGACTCTGGAAGCCCTCAAGGACATCATCCGACACGAATGCGCGAACCTATCGCCTAAAGTTCTGGAAAAGTGATGGCAAATGCCATTAAAAGGGCCCATATGGTCATTAATTCTGGCGGCGGCCACTTGTGCGGTACTTATCGTCTTCTCGACTTAATTGGAAAAATTCTAATCAATTAAACATAAATAATCCACAAACAGAACCAAAGTTTTTCATTTGTAAAAAAAATACAGCCAAAGAACATCGGATGATTACTTTTGCCTCAACCTGTAGTCTTTCAGATAAAGGAGCTTCAGGATTTTCAAATAATGCATTTGGAATAGATACACACACACAGATATCATTTCGTTTCGTGTTAAATGGTTGAAACCTAAATGAAATGGAACAAACTTGGCCAATAAGTCTTCTCTTACTAGTTTCATAGTCTTTTCAAAGACTTCCTGGTCATTTTGAAAACTGTAGATAATCTCTCATTTGACAGTGTGAAGTTTAGCAAGAACTGTGGCAAGAGCTGTCCCCGCCTTGTGTACTTTGCAGAATGTCGTTGAATTGTTGTTTAGAAAATCTAATATAATAACGGAATACGCTATCGTGAATTGACTGCAGTTTATCGAAGTCTAAAAAAGGCTTGCGTTTTTAATATATCCATCATATCTTTTATCATTGGCCGAAAGGAATTGCAGGGTTCTTATAGACATTGAGCTCTGATATAACAATCATAACGTTTGAAACCGTAGTTATACTGAAATGTATATTATACAAACTATTTTTATTTTCTTTTTTATCAAATATCTCAGTTCCGATACACTTTAGCCAAAAATGTTATATGACAAAAATGTTTTACTTTATTATATACTAACGAATGGTGCAAGTTCCATAAGTGGCCGCGGACTTTGAAAATCAAGCCACTTTTACCCAAACCCCTTTATTTCTACAGTTGCTTTGTTTTATAATAAATTAGTCAGTATAAACAGAAACATTTTAATTTATGTGGATTTTTGTATCAGTAAACCGTGCCTATTTAATGGTCAGATTTTTCCGACAGGGGTGTTGGACATCAATACAATTTTCTAAGGATAATATCAGTAATTTATCTGATTTCAGACACATTTTGACGACCTCCTTGGTCGAGTGGCTTGCACACCGGTTTTCATGGTGTCGCCATCTCTGAGGTTCCGGGTTCGATCCCCGGTCGGATCAATTTAGAAATACCTGTTTTTTCTAAATTGTCTCGGGTTTGGGTGTTTCCTATGTATAATAAGTGTGTATTTAAGTATATTAATAAGTATGTTTATCCGTTGTCTAGTTAACCATTTCTCGAGTTTCTTAGGAAGCTTTTCTTGGGGCCTAGATAATTGGTGTGAGTGTGGGAAACATTTATTTATTTTCATTTAATTTCAGACATTATATTTAGGTCTTCTAATTAAGAGACTAAAGTGTAATCAATTGTAAATGATTACTTGATTAACTATTTACCAAATATAAACATTATCTTCATATAATACAGCGTTATTATACAAAAAAAAGCAAAACGATACACGAGTAGTGGTATTTGGTTGGCGAAATGGGCCCGAAAAAATTTGTTAGATTAATCCGACCTTGGCGGTTAAAGGGTTAATCTATAATTTTCCAAATCTAGTACACTCAAATCCTGGATACAGCAATGTTGAAAAATGTTGTTTACGGACATTTACACCTGTTCCCATAGGGGAAAAATAGCCTGTTTGGCGGCGAAAAAATATGTATGAGGATGGTCGCTATACAGTCAGCCTAGGCAGTCTACAAGCATAAAGTTATCCATTATCAACAGTGATATCCTTAATCACATTTAAAGAAAGTTTATAAGAATATTGTTGCTAGAATTCTTATTCTTTATTAATTCTTTATTGCTAGAATTATTATTCTTTAGTTTTAATGCCTTATTCCTCTTGCTCCCTAATGCCCTCTACAGCCGTAATAAGCCGTTTTCTTACAAGATTATTTGTTCACCTTGTACTATACCGATAGAATTAATCAGTGCAGTAGTTTCAGTGGTCTCTGACAGCAAACTAGACATTATTTAAGAAAATAGGCAAGATGTTGTGGGGGAAAAGGGTACAGATACCAGTTGTCTCCTGTGTATTTGACCCTTAAATTTATCAATGACCACTATTTTATGAAATTTAGTAACCTTACTCTGCTGGCTTAGTGACCCAAACTTGCTAGCAGCTGCCCCCAGCTGCTCTTCTCAGCTAGTTGAAATTGGCTAGAGCTAGCCTATTAATATATCTTAATTAATGTCACTATGTAACTGTAAAAAAATAGTTTGACATACATAGTATTTAATGTGTATATTTTGAAATTGGCTAGAGCTAGCCTATTAATATATCTTAATTAATGTCACTATGTAACTGTAAAAAAATTGTTTGACATAGATAGTATTTAATGTGCATATTTTAACAATTAACTGTACAAGAGATTGCATTTACCAGCCTGGAGTTGAATGTATATTGGCTACATGCTGTTTGAGTTGTGTTCAATACAAGTTGCTGTAGATTGCTTGAATTATTGCATTACCAGAGTAATTAAAACTACAGTAACTTGGTATGATGAGCTAGTTAGGTCTTAGGACTTATTGAAGGAGTGTGTCGAGTTTAGGCTTAAAAGGAAGACATATTTTTTTTACTAGATAAAATACTGTTTACGCATACACTGGGGCCATAGGCGCCCTGGATTGTGGAGCTCTCGCCACTTTCGCCCCCTTACGAAATGATTGACGGGTAGAGGAGAGGTCCCACTGAAAAATATAGTACCCTCCCTTTTCTGCCACAGAGGGAGGTGACTCTGTATTAAAAATGGCAAACACCAAGAAAAATACAAAGGAGAATTACTTGATTAATTAATCTACCTTATTTGGGAATTGAAAATCTGTGTCATCATCCCTAAACTTGTAGCGACTCACAAATTTAATTTAAGTCTTCCCCATTTTCCAGATCATCAAAGTTGAAGTGATCAAGGCCTCCGCATGCCGCCGGCCCCAGGTGAAGCAGTTCCACAACAGCAACATCAGATTCCCGCTGCCCAAACGCGTGCACCACCACAAACGCCTCAACACATTCGCGTACAAGAGACCCAGCACTTACTTCCTGTAATTTACTGTATGCGAGTTATAACAATAAAATCCATGTGAAGTGGAAACAAAAGTTGTAGTTTTAATTGTGTGCGTCAACACAGCTGTGCCACAGTTGAAAACAGACCTTTCGACTATGCCAGGAATTAGTCGCCAAGTAACAGGATTAGTCGGTCTCGCACTTAAAAGAGTTATAAGGGGTTGTTTGTGGCACAGCCGCGCGCTGACGCGACAGTACAGCTGTGCCTCCTGTATTGTATCTCGAGAATAGAACCTCGTAGCGAAGATCTGTTTGCATGGTGTGCGTAAGCACATCTGTGCCACAACCCGCTATACACTATTTTAAAGTTTATACTGACACCCCCTACCAACCTTCCGGTTACAAAGTAGGTGTCAGAATAACCTTGCGCAAGCACAAGGGACCATCTACGTCAGGTCATAACGCCAGATCAGAACACGCCGGTACGCATCCTTCAGCCAGTACTTTTAAGACTAGTGTCCCAAGCTATCGTGGACACGTATAGTCCACTACCTAATATCCAGATAGGTCACCGGAGCTGTAAGCTCGCTCACTTCTCGTTGCACTAAGAGCACAACTCGCAGTGTACCACTGCTTGGGCCGTCAGCTCTAAAGCCAACTACCAAATGTCCTCTTTGGTGGCGGAGTTGTAAGCACACTCACTTCTCGGTACCCATCCAGGCACCTGATCAATTCCAAATTCCTACGCGGCTGATTAAACCGGAGGCCTTTGCATCTAGCGGGCACCTCTACTAGTTCTCCAGACTAGTACCGGAGATGTTGGAGTAACTACTCAGTGAAAACCACCGAGCATCACACCAACTAAGGGTAACTTACGTACCCCGCAGACCTTTTCGCTTCAGGCCCCCACCGGACCGCTACTAAGACCCGCTCGCTATGCACAAAATGGAAGCCTGGCCAGACCAACCAGGCAGACGAACATTCCCACTTCTATAGCTAACCACATGCCACCACGAGTCCAACCCATGTCCGGGGCCTGCCGGAGACGCCCGCGAAGGCATAACCGGCAGGGGGCCTAGGATCCGGAACTCCCGTGGTACCCTTGAAAAGATAGCCGGACCCGTAGTTCCAGCTGCCATACCCTACCTATCAGGGTCAGTAGATAGGGACACATCTGTGCCACAGTAGAAAACAGACTGACTATGCCAGGAATTAGTCGAAATTAGTTTTAATTGTGTGCGTCAACACAGTGTGGCTCATTTTGGCACGCCCACCATCATCAACCCGAAATCTGAGTTTACAGTTAATTAGTGGATAAATCTCCGAATTAGTGGGGCCATGGTTCAAAAGTTATAAAGGATACAAGGTGGCCGTGCCAAAATGAGCGCTCATTTTGGCACGGCCACCTTGTATCTCTGAAACCACGGGTCGTAGCGAAGATCGTGTGGCTCATCTTGGCGTGGCCACCATCACCAACTGGAAATCTGACTTTATAGATAATTTGTCGTGAAATCTCAGAATTTGTCGGTCCACCGTTCAAAAGTTATAAGGGGTTCAAGGTGGCCCCGCCAGGATGAGGCTCATTCTGGCGTGGCCACCTTGTATCTCTGAAACTACGGGTCGTAGCGAAGATCTGATTACACCAATAATTTGTCGATAATTTGTCGGAATTTGTCGTGAAATCTCAAAATATGTCTATCCACCGTTCAAAAGTTATAAGGGGTTCAAGGTGGCCCCGCCAGGATGAGCCCTCATCCTGGCGTGGCCACCTTGTATCTCTGAAACTACGGGTCGTAGCGAAGATCTGATTACACCAATAATTTGTGGATAATTTGTCGGAATTTGTCGACAAACGCCAGAATTTGTCGGTGCTTCTATGAAAGTTATATCAACTTCTTTTTTCCCATACAAACAACAACATGTACAGTCGCGTTCATAAGCATTTAATGATAACGTGATTTAATGAACGAATTAAATGGTGAATAAAGTTCGGAACTTTGATATGTGTGTACGTAAGTAGGTATGTCCGACTCTTTATCGGATGCATATAATCAATGCATGACATTAATTTGTTGCTAATAGATAATTATATAGCCATTTTAAAAATGTGTTGTCATCTTAAACCTAAAAATAATTATTATGAGCAATAATTCAACAATCACGCGCCTTCATACATAAATCTATATACCCACTAAACCTATCTATTATGCTAGTGTCTCTTGAGTAATAAAACTACACACAAACTAAAATAAACTACACACTTGTAACGCCGCACCATAGACAATCATCGTGTGCCAGTGTTGCTCGCCTTTGTCAAGCCAAGACGTCATCGCCCCCCTCCCCCCGCCAGCCGGAGTGGGGCGACGCGAGCCAAGCCAGCCAAGCCTATATAAGAGCCTGCAAGCTCATTTTGTGTCTCTTTGTCTATTTTGTAATCATCTTAGCAGAAACTCTGCCAAATAAAAGGTGTTACATCTGCAAGAATATTTATTTCACTCTTACCCGTTTCACTCAGAAGTGGGATACAAAAAAAAAAAAAAAAGAAGAACATGAAACGCAACCGACTTAATCACGTACGCCCACCAGGGTGGACGAATTCAAGCGACCCTGACGAAGCAAACGATGAAGAAGAGCATCCATCGCCGCCTGCAAGAAAAATACTTCGAAGTCTTCTGCAAAACGAGGTACATAGAGCGATTCGAGATCTCAGTGGCGAAGCGCCAAAAATTGAGAAGATTAAGGGCCATTATGCCGCTTCACTAATACCGGAGTTCGATCCAGACGGAGAAGAATGTACGGTGAGAGCGTGGTTGAAGAAAATAGACCAGTTAGGCGAAATTCACGGATGGGACGAGAGAACAAAATCATTTCATCTGCAAGACAAGTTGAGAGGACAAGCGAGAAAGTGGTATAATAGACTCGAGTACTACGACCATTCGTGGGAAGGCTGGAAACAAATGTTAGTACGTGCCTTTCCTAAGCACCGTGACCACAGCAATCTTCTTGAAGAAATGATGCAGAGGAAGAAACTACCGGCAGAATCCATGACAAAATACTATCAAGACAAGATAGCTTTATGCTTTCGATGCAATTTGTCCGATAACGCCAGCGTCTCGTGCATTATTCGTGGCCTCCCACCATCCTTACAACCAAATGCACGTGCCTACCAATGCGAACGCCCTGATGAGCTGTATGAAGGCTTTCTATGCGCCCTAGATGATTACCGCACTACGGCACTATCAGAGATACGTCCCGTTGTCAAGGATCGGCAAACTATTGACAAAAAGCTATTTGTCAACCCCGAGATTGATCCGTGCCCACGCTGCAAAAAAACTGGACACATGCTACGGAATTGTACCCAACCAGATCTTCGCACTTGTTTTAAATGTGGAAAACAAGGGCATATTGCTACGCGATGCAGTCCGACCTCGCCATCATCGGGGTCAATTCACAGCATTAAGGAAGTCAAGTTGGTACAAAACTATAATGATGTATACAAGAAGGTGGTAAAGGTAAATGGAATTCACGTTAAGGCTTACATAGACACCGGGAGCCAAGTCAATGTTCTGACGAACCAAATTGCTCAACTGATAGCACTAGAAGTGGCCCCCACTAAAGTATTACTGAAAGGATTTTCTGGTGGCTGTATCTCAAGTCTCGGCGAAGTACAGTTCGATTTAGAAATTGACAATCTCTCAATGAAATGCAAAGCCTTCCTTACTGATATCGAGATGGGAGGGGTTAACCTTCTCATAGGACAACCTGTCATAAACAGTGATGGAATGACGCTTATAGTTACTGATGGTAAAGTTAGATTAGAACGCCATTCGATTATGAGCAACGACTTCAATGTAGCGGAGGAATGCCATCGTTTTAAAGTGGTGACAACGAGCAAAGAATGCTTGCCACCGGGGACATCTATAGTCAAGGTGCACGTATTGGGCAACTCTCATGATAACAACGTCGTGACCAAGCCTCGCCACTTTGAACTCCAGAATGTTTCCTACTCTTTACCTTCAACGGTTCTAACAGGCGAAGAAGGTTACGTCAAGATAGTCAACACTGAACACGGGAACATTAAGTTGCTGCCGGGTGAGGTGCTAGTCCGGGCGGAGAGCTGCGAGCCTCCTACAAGGGATGAAAATCAAAAAAAGCAGCCACCCACTAACCAGGTTAGTCCATGTGCCAATTCACCTTTGCCTGCCAATGCCAACACTATTTTATCTACATGTACCATTTCTGACCGCACGATAGGTGGTATAGATATAGAACACATAAAGATAGGGCCATTAAATGAAAAACAACATAAAGTTTTAATTGATTTATTATTTCGTCACAAAAATTGTTTTGCAAGTAGTACACAAGAGTTAGGATGTTCAAATTTAGTACAAATGAGACTTAAACTTACCACTCAACAGCCTATATACCGGCAACCATATAGGCTTTCTCATTGCGAACAAGAAATAGTTAAAACGAAAGTTAACGAGCTCCTTCAAGCTGGCATTATTAAAGAATCTGAGTCTGATTATGCATCACCTGTAATTTTAGTTAAAAAGAAAAACGGAGACAGTAGATTATGCGTTGATTACCGAGCACTTAATGCTGTTACCGTAAAAGATCGCTATCCACTACCGAATATTGATGATCAAGTATCAAAATTAGCAAAAAAAAATACTTCACTTCACTTGATATGGCACAAAGCTACCATCAACTATTGATTACACCCGAAGATACGCATAAAACAGCTTTCATAACGCCGCAGGGTCATTTTGAATATACTCGCGTCCCATTTGGCTTAGCAAACGCACCGTCAGTTTTTATGCGGTTGATAAATAAACTCGTCGAGTCTATAAGCACAGAAAATAAAACTAAATGTCAAAGTAACACTCATTCATTCAATAGTTCACCTGAAATATTAGCATTTTTAGATGATATTCTTCTACCCTCATCCGACATTGATACGGGAATCGTTTTGTTAGAAACTGTACTCGATAAGCTTAAGTCTGAAAATCTGAAGTTAAATATTAAAAAATGCTCGTTTTTACAAAATAAAATAACCTATTTAGGACACGAGATATCACCCGATGGTATTCAACCCGGTGAAGTCAAGTTAGAAGCAGTTTCACAATTTCCTATGCCGACCAATGTACACGAGATACGCCAATTTATAGGTCTTTGTAGCTATTTTCGTAAATATATTCATAATTTTGCGGTCATTGCTCGCCCATTAACGAACCTTACCAAAAAGAATAGTGTATGGATTTGGGGGAACGAACAGATGGGTAGCTTTGAAAGTTTAAAGAAACATCTATGCTCTAAGCCCGTGCTTGCTATATACGACCCAGAGCTACCTACAGAAATCCACACTGACGCGTGTAAATTAGGGATTGCCGGTATTTTGCTACAACAACAATCTGACGGTACATTGCGACCAGTATTGTATTTTAGTAGAGTAACGACTAAAGAAGAGAGTATGTACCACAGTTATGAGCTCGAAACGCTCGCAGTAGTTGAGTCCTTACGTAGGTTTCGAGTTTATATAGTCGGTAAACATGTGAAAATAGTGATGGATTGCACGGCGGTTCGGGCTACACTGACTAAACGTGATCTTATCCCGCGTATTGCGAGGTGGTGGCTTTCTATACAGGACTTTGATATCGATGTTGAGTACAGGCCAGGGGAACGCATGCGTCATGTAGATGCGTTAAGTAGGTGCCCAGTTGATACCGTAAATATTAATCGTCTTGAAACTACCGATTGGTTCTACACAGTGCAATCACAAGATGATAAATTAAGGCTTATTATTGAGAAACTTAAGAGTGGTTCGGCCGAATCGGAAATAGGTAATAACTATAGCTGATAGATGACCGGTTGTATCGCAAAACTCTGAACGGTGATAGACTCGTAGTTCCCACATTAGCTAGGTGGAAGATCGTTCAGATGCACCACGATGAGATCGGGCATGTAGGGCTACAACGTAGCATGGATCTTATAAAAAATGATTTCTGGTTTCCGAAGATGACACGTTTCATACGAAAGTACATCATGTCATGCCTACATTGCGCTTATGGCAAAGGGGAACATGGTAGGAAGGAAGGGATGTTACACCCTATTCCGAAACCTACCGAACCAATGCGCATGATTCACGTTGACCATTTAGGACCTTTCTGTAGGACAAAAAAAGGGCACCAATATATGTTGGTAATGACGGATGCATTTTCCAAATTCGTAATAGCTGAACCTACTCGGACAGTTAATTCTATAGAGACAATTAGGACACTAAAAGGTATTTTTGGACTTTTTGGTTTTCCGGACAGGGTGGTGACGGACCACGGTAAAGCATTCACCAGTAGGTATTTTAAGAAATTTACTACCGATAAACAGTTCAAACACACACTGAATGCTATTGCGTGTCCTCGCGCGAATGGACAAGTAGAACGCACAAATAGGACTATACTTAACGCCTTGCGAACTACTGACCCCTCGGAAGCATCTAATAATTGGGCCAATTGTTTACCTGATATTTTATGGGGGATAAATAATACCCGAAATAACACTACGGGCTATAAGCCTTTCGATTTGATGTTTGCACGCGGTGGCAGATCTGTGAGTGATGTATCTATCCCGGGGAAAGCACTTGAGCCGGTTCAGACCAGACGTAACATTGCGAGTAGACGAATTACCAAAGCTAGTGAGAAAATGAAACAAAACTTTGACAAACGTCGTAAGCATCCCCAATTGTACAAAAAGGGCGACTTGGTCCTTTGGAAGCATGCTCCGACTAGCAGCGCAGCTAGGGTTAACACTAAACACGACGATATTTATTCTGGTCCGTACGTCATTACGAAGGTCATCGGCAATGACAGATATAGGATAAGAAGTATTAAGGGACTTAGGGGTTATAAGAGCTTTACAGGGTTAGTGGCGGCAGATTCATTGCGTCCATACCGCAGTATCGCTCCTATATCTGACAGTGCCAGTAGTACCGATGATCAACTCCAGACTGAAGACCTTATTGACCTTCTAGAGAGCTAATCTATTCTGTGTTCCCATTGCGGGAGCAATTGTTGCAGGATGGCCGATTGTAACGCCGCACCATAGACAATCATCGTGTGCCAGTGTTGCTCACCTTTGTCAAGCCAAGACGCCATCGCCCCCCTCCCCCCGCCAGCCGGAGTGGGGCGACGCGAGCCAAGCCAGCCAAGCCTATATAAGAGCCTGCAAGCTCATTTTGTGTCTCTTTGTCTATTTTGTAATCATCTTAGCAGAAACTCTGCCAAATAAAAGGTGTTACATCTGCAAGAATATTTATTTCACTCTTACCCGTTTCACACTCTAAAGACTTTAGCTCATACAAGTAGTTACATATAATATTCACGACTATTGTCCCTAGGGGTTAGTCAGAGACTAGGCAGTTAGCACCACGAAAGCTACTACTGCCACAGTTCGTGTTTCACCAAATTACTACTGCACCTGTGCTCGCGTGATAGGTGGTGAGCCTGTCGCCACTATAAGCAGTTGGATGTATGTATGTGCAGTTCTCAGTCCGTTAGTCACCTTTTACGACATCCAAGACAAGGAATGGTGTGACAGTATTCTTAAAAGGAGCCGCCACCACACGGCTCACAAGTAGTTACAAAAAAAAATTAATAGATAGGTATTTCTAATTAGGTGCAATTAAGCACCGATGTCGACTAATTGCATTTATAAGAAGTTTCTTTAAAACATCTTTAAGAAAAAAGTACTTACTTTCTTTTTATCTACCTAAGTAGGTATCGCGCACAATATACCACTAACGAAACTACAAAACAAGTTCAAATACACACTAGTGTAAACATGTCGTTCTCTCTCGGCATGGATCTCGGAACCCCTGTTAGCTCCAAAGTATTTTTCTAATAGTCTCATGCCCATTTTCACCGTTGACCCCTAAGTTTAAGGTGACCCTTAAGCCATATATTAGGTGACGGTTTTGCTCCAACAACTGTCACCTAACATGGCTTAGGGCTCACCTAAAACTTAGGGATCAATGGTGAACTCAGGCATTAGTGTTGTTTATTATCGATTTACATAAAGTTGCTTTCTTTTTACTAAAGCACCTACTTACCTATTTTTCTCAACGATAAATAAAAACATAGGCTCAGTTAATAAACTACGACACTATTAAAAATATTGTGCCAATTTGAATGAGTACCAACTATGTAGGTACATAGGTGTTGTATGTCACATTAGTAACGCAATAATTTTAAAAATATAAATAGGTAAGTACCTACTTAAGTATGGTCTTACTAGTTACTTAATATTATAAAATATGCGAATGTTTGGATGTTTGTTAATCAATCACGTTTCAACCACTTAACCTTTTTTTTTTTTGTACAAGACAGGTACGGTCTTGCGTGGAGTATTGCTCGCACATCTGGGACGGTTCCGCTAAGTACCTTCTCGATGCCTTGGACAGATTGCAGCGTCGCGCTGAACGCATTATCGGCAATGCAGAAGTGGTAAATACTCTCGAATCTCTGCAATTGCGTAGAGACGTTGCGTCACTCAGCGTGTTTTACCGCTTATACCATGGCGAGTGCTCTGAAGAGCTCTTTGACCTCATCCCACCTTCTCCCTTTCTTCATAGGAGTACACGTGCTGCTCTTCGGAGTCACCGATTCACTGTCTCAAGTATCCCATCACGCACAAAGAAATTTAGTGACTCGTTTCTTTGTCGCACCTCCAAAAAAGATGGAATAGTCTACCAGCACACGTTTTCCCTCCTTCCTATGATATGGGGTCCTTCAAGAGAGGCGTGAAGAAGCACCTTGTGGGCCGGCTGAGTGTTAACTGATGCTACGTTTGTTTCCACGCTGCACCAGTTGTCTTCGCGTCTGGACTTCATTTCCACTTAACATCAGGTGGGATGGAGTCATTTGCCGAGCTAAGTATAAAAAAAAATTAATAAAAATAAAAATAACCCCGTTTTTCGTTCCCGTGGGAATGCCGAGAGAAAAGTATCCTATGTCCTATTCTGGTTCCAAACCTATTGTACGATGTTTCATCTCGATCCGTCCAGTGGTTGAAGCATGATTGAGTAACAAACATCCAAACTTCACATTAATAATATTAGTAAGTACACTCTTTATACCTTTGAAGTCGTTTATTCACAACATCAATAAGCTTCATGTACGCGATTGTACATTTACTATGGAAAAAAAAGAAGTTGATATAACTTTTCATAGAAGCATCGACAAATTCTGGCGTTTGTCGACAAATTCCGACAAATTATCGACAAATTATTGGTGTAATCAGATCTTCGCTACGACCCGTAGTTTCAGAGATACAAGGTGGCCACGCCAGAATGAGCCTCATCCTGGCGGGGCCACCTTGAACCCCTTATAAATTTTGAACGGTGGACCGACAAATTCTGAGATTTCACGACAAATTCCCACAAATTATCGACAAATTATTGGTGTAATCAGATCTTCGCTACGACCCGTAATTTCAGAGATACAAGGTGGCCACGCCAGAATGAGCCTCATCCTGGCGGGGCCACCTTGAACCCCTTATAACTTTTGAACGGTGGACCGACAAATTCCGACAAATTATCGACAAATTATCTATAAAGTCAGATTTCCAGTTGGTGATGGTGGCCACGCCAAGATGAGCCACACGCGAAGATCTGATTACACCAATAATTAGTGGATAAATCTCAGAACTAGTGGGGCCATGGATCAAAATTTAT
Source organism: Eudonia lacustrata (assembly GCA_947562085.1). Taxonomy (NCBI): domain Eukaryota; kingdom Metazoa; phylum Arthropoda; class Insecta; order Lepidoptera; family Crambidae; genus Eudonia; species Eudonia lacustrata. The sequence continues at coordinate 9,913,588 of OX387320.1, forward strand.
AGCAACTTCTTTTTTCCATACAAAAACAACATGTGCAGTCGCGCACGTAAGCATTTAGTTATTACTTGAATTAATTAAATTGTGAATGAACGACGAAACTGATATGTGTGTACGTATGTTTGATTCTGTATCGATAAAAAAGGCGCCATTGAATGCTTAAAAAATGTATTAACAGATTTTTCGATTTCTCAATCCCCAGATAACATTTATTAACCTGATAGATTATACAAGCCATTTTAAAAGTGTGTTGTTATCCCGTTGTCTCTTGTGTTTTAAGCAAAATTAATAATTAATAGTAAAAACGAACCTCATCTTTTCTTTAAAGTCGGTTAATAATTAAATTGTAAAGCATTCAAATGAGCCTTTTTATATTTTTAAAGAAATAACTGACCCAGTTTGGGTTTGTTTTATTGCGGGGGGCGGAGCCTTTGGTGTCTGAGCTGTACCCCCCCTGGTGTCCCGAGTCGGTTCTATAAGTCGTAGCACATACAGCCTTGTCTGATTTATATGGAAAATAATAAAAGCATTTATATACTAACTAGTTTATTTTTTTTGGTTCCCGACATTAAATTAATGTCATGTACAATTATATCCATACACGTATCCGATTCTCTCTCTCATTTACTTACTTTAACTCTATATACCTAGATTCTTACCTAGACTCTTTGATACCTTTCAATTTCAATTTTAAGTTGTTAATTCAAATTATCAATAAGCTTCATGTACGCGATTGTACATCTACTATGGGAAAGTGAAAAATTTATATAATTTTTCATAGAAGTTCCCACTAATTCTGAGATTTATCTACTAATTATTGGTGTAATCACTTCGCTAAGACCCGTAGTTTCAGAGATACAAGGTGGCCGTGCCAAAATGAACGCTCATTTTGGCACGGCCACCTTGTATCCCTTATAACTTTTGAACCATGGCCCCACTAATTCTGAGATTTATCCACTAATTCCCACTAATTATCTGTAAACTCAGATTTCGGGTTGGTGATGGTGGCCGTGCCAAAATGAGCCACACGTCAACACAGTTGAAAAAGGACGTATGGACGTGTGGCTCATCTTGACGTGGCCACCATCACCAACTGGACAAAACATATCGAGTAAATTGGAAACTAAATCGAGAAATAATTTGAAACTGATTGAAATTGTTCACTTTTCTCTCACCTAATACTGTTACTTAATTAAATTACTTAGGTATACTTTTAACAATAGACAAGTACGCCAAATAATTCAAAATAAACCATGCTTTATGGCGTGCGTTACCCCAGCGGAATGTAGTCGAATTTCTTGGATTCTTGATATAGAATAATAGTGCTCCATCTCGTGTAATTGTGCGCGAAATCTTAAATTTGTGCGTCCAGTAGTTTTTGAGATATTCGCGAAAAACAGATGTTTAAAAAAAAAATGTGCCGCTGGGGTAACGTTACCCCAGTGGCACATTTTTTTTTCCTGTGGACTTATCAAAAAAAAAAGTACCCAGGAAGATAGATCTTGGGGCGCTGTAAATGTGCGTGTTAGTCTTAAATTTGTGCGTCTTATAATTCCGAAGTTATTCAAAATACCGCTGGGGTAACTTTTGGGTGGTTGCTGTATCTCGCGAACGGTGAGGTGCACAAGTATGATTTTTTTTACACACAATGTAATAAATTTGTGCGTAATTTCAGCAAAAGCATAATTTGAAAAAAATGCACCGTTCTGAAGATATATTTATTTTGAAGAAAAATGATAATCAGTCCTAGCTCCCTAAATACTAACCCTAGAGACTAATTTCTGATGGTGATTCGTACCTTATAATACCCTACAACGTCTATTAAAATCTTAAAAGCTTACTGCAAGTCGTTAATGAGTTAGGCACTTTAAATATCACTGGCCCGTGAGGTTATTTTGGTCGTCGCTTACATGAGTTTGGTATGGACCAGCAAATCACTTATTAAGCAAATAATTAGTGCCTTCATTCAACTAGCCATTTGAAAATTTTCAGCCCAATCCACTTATTATTTAAAGATTTATAGTAAAAATATTAAATAAAGCGAAATACAGTGATAAACCGACCAAGTTAAGATGAATATCAAAAAGCGGCCGCGCCATACATGACGCTAACCTTTTTAAATTGATGGCATTATTTGTACAGACGTTTACACAATTCGTAAAGTAAAGATTCATTATTTAACATTTTATGACTTTTAACTTTGACTTTTAAATGTAATCTTATCTATTTTAAATTAAAGCCCGTATGTGCGTAAATTATTGTTTATAATTGTTTTTATAATGTAAAAATGTCATATAAATTTATGTTTTTATATTAGTAATAATATTAACTGTAGGATATTTTGGTGCAAACTTTAAGTCCACAAAATGACAGGTCGTGCTTGTAAAAACAATCGGGCAAGTCAGCACTCGCGCCCCCATGCTCCTTATTGTATTAATACTTATCGTGACAAAGATACCTCTGAACACAGTCACCATAAACAGCACAACAGCTACAGTTTTGGAGTAACCAAGCAATCACCAAGGTGACGTTGCAGCTCTATATTATAAGATTCGTTTTCAAAATGTAGGTACCTACATCGACTTTTTCGTAAGTATAATAATAAGCTTCAGCGACCTTCGCTCTTCAACATCAACAGATCTCATTAGCCATTGGCTGGTACGGGCCTCAAGCTTGTTGCCCGAGATTATTCTCTGCTAAGAAAACCCATATATGAATAATGAAAGTGAACTGAAATTAATCATTAAACGCCATCGTCAAAATTAAACCGAAATCTATATGAAATGATAAGAAACCTATCGCTTGTCAAGATCGTGCTTACCGCGCCTATGGGGTACAGGCGTTGGCGGGGACGAGGTAAAACGGTCCTCGGAAGGGACGCGGGCGGTTTAGTGGTAGGGCAAGCGAGCGCACCGCGTGCGGCGGACTGCGTGCTACTTCGTCCCCGCCAACCCCTGTACCCCGTGGGCGCGGTAAGCACGATCTTGACAAGCTATTATAGTCTACTCATCGACGCTGTTTCACTGACACACACACATACTGTACCTACTTACTATCGCTTCGCGCTGGCAACGTTGGATAAGCAAAAAGCAAAAAAAGCAAAAAGTATTAATAAGTACCTATAAAGTTACAGTATTTTAACTGGGTTGTGTCTTTGGATTGACTACCTACGGCTGCTCGGCTCGGTACGTAAACACGCAGTAGAGCTGCCTGTTTGCCTGTGCCATGCCTGTTTCATTTTCGTAAACGAAATCGAATGAATACGGATTGTGCAGTTATACTGATCTATGATTTGTAATAATGTTTTTTATATTTGTGATTATTAATCGTAAACCATTGTTAGTAGGTAGGTACAACGTTTTTTTTATCTTTATGAAGATAAACATTTTCTCATAATTACATTTTGTTCATTTATGCAGTCGTATGACAAAAAAAACATTGCTGCTTATTACTTATTATGCTGGATGCGTCAAGCTGAGGACAGGGTGCTATGGCGCTCATTAGGGGAGGCCTATGTCCAGCAGTGGACTAAGATAGGCCGATGATGATGATGATGACACATTACCTACATACCTGATAGTTCATAACGAAACTGAAATAAATAGTGTTTTTTTTGTGATAACTACTTGATTTCATCAAACTATACTAACTACTAAACAATCAGTGATTAATAAATAATAACAAAAATGCATCGGTGTTTTATTTCTCAAGAATAGTCTATCGCTTGTGTCTGCACCTGTACCGATCATAATGCCATCAATTTTGGAAGGTTAGCGTCATGTATGGCGCGGCCGCTTTTTGATATTCATCTTAACTTGGTCGGTTTATCACTGTATTTCGCTTCATTTACTATTTTTACTATAAATCTTTAAATAATAAGTGGATTGGGCTGAAAATTTTCAAATGGCTAGTTGAATGAAGGCACTAATTATTTGCTTAATAAGTGATTTGCTGGTCCATACCAAACTCATGTAAGCGACGACCAAAATAACCTCACGGGCCAGTGACATTTAAAGTGCCTAACTCATTAACGACTTGCAGTAAGCTTTTAAGATTTTAATAGACGTTGTAGGGTATTATAAGGTACAAATCACCATCAGAAATTAGTCTCTAGGGTTAGTATTTAGGGAGCTAGGACCGATTATCCTTTTTCTTCAAAATAAATATATCTTTAGAACGGTGCATTTTTTTCAAATTATGCTTTTGCTGAAATTACGCACAAATTCATTACATTGTGTGTAAAAAAAATCATACTTGTGCGCCTCACCGTTCGCGAGATACAGCAACCACCCAAAAGTTACCCCAGCGGTATTTTGAATAACTTCGGAATTATAAGACGCACAAATTTAAGACTAACACGCACATTTACAGCGCCCCAAGATCTATCTTCTTGGGTACTTTTTTTTTGATAAGTCCACAGGAAAAAAAATGTGCCGCTGGGGTAACGTTACCCCAGCGGCATCTGTTTTTCGCGAATATCTCAAAAACTACTGGACGCACAAATTATGTCGCGCACAATTACACGAGATGGAGCACTATTATTCTATATCAAGAATCCAAGAAATTCGACAACATTCCGCTGGGGTAACGCACCCTGCTTTATGGCCCCCTGGCTCCTAGACTATTCACGAAAAAAAACAATGGCCTTTTTCCTCTATCTAAAACGGGGCATCGACTGATTCTGAATTTTTGTATGATGTACCTATCGACTAATTCGCTATGTAATTAGATTTTCGCGGTAACCTATCTTACTTTCGCTGCCGTTGCCGCTGCTAAAGCTGACGTTTGAAATTGTTAAATTATAGTTTGAGTAATGCGACAAAAGATGAAATTGTTATTATTTTTCTATTAGGCGTTAGCGTGTTAGAAACTTGATGGATTGTAAGTATTTGTTATTTGTAATATTTGTCTTTTTGTAATATAGGAAACGTTTTTCTGGAAACTAAATCGTCTAACATTAATATATTTATCAAAGGTTGAGTAAGATTTCAAAACGTATAGAATTAAAAAAAAAATATTTGAAATTCGGATTATCAGCAATATGTCAATCGTGTTTTCGGTAAAATGAAACTATTGTCTGTCTATTTCAGCGTGCACATCAAAACCACACTGTATGCCAGACCCTGTTTTGGACCCATTTTTAAAACTGATCAACCACGCCATACACTGTGCTGTTTTCAGGAGTCATTGGCAGTAATGGTCGCTAACCTAAAAGTGACCCAGTTGCCATAAACAAAAAAGTTGAAGTTGAACTATGGAAAACAAAAATGTGGCCATACATTTTCGGGATAGCGAAATTCGTACTAAAAAAATCGATTTTAGAATAGGTAACCGATTTTCGCTACGTGATCCTAATTCCTGGCATAGTAAGTCTGTTTTCCACTGTGGCACAGACGTGCTGACGCACACACAAATAACAACCAAGTATTGAATACGTATATTGTCCATAAAAAATAACTAGTGGTATTCTGTAATGATGTATCCAGACCTTAACGTCGATATTTAGTTAGATCAGCTAAAAATTAAAAACTGAAGACTTCATGTAGGTAGGTAATGATAAACATTGAAACTTTCAGCAACTTGTTCATTATTGACTTGCTAATAGAGGTTCCGTTCCATGAAGTCTGTTATTTATAACATTAATCTATTTAAAAACGTAGGTATTCTAATTGAAGTGTAAAATCGTGTATTGTCCTAAATAGTTTGGTAGCCCCAACATGTAGAAAATAAATAATGTGGTAATAAAACTAAACTACAGCTTTGCGGTGTACTCACCAACAATGTTAAAAATTTATTAAGTACTTAGTTACTTACAAAAAATTTAAAAAAGATTTTACATTTTTTTTATTTTCATACAGAAGACCGAACTAACAGATATGTAAATTATTAAAATTATAGCAGACTTCTACAATTTCTTATATCTAAAACATTCATTAATTCATTACACTCACTAATGTATGTCGTGCTGCCACCTAGGGCTTTATTACTATTGAATAAACATCGAAACTTGCACTATGTGCCAGGTTACATTAATGTTACAAGTATAAAAAAGATACAACGCTAGTTACAGAACTCTTACAGACAGTCGTGCGATGATGGAAAGAAATGAATAAATTTCTCGCTAATCGCTATACAACCACAATTGATACAACATTTAACAGAATCAATTAATAATTATAAGAATATGGTGAAATTGGTTTTTAAATAATTGATGCTGTTTTAAAGTTGCTTATAAACGAAAATAGAGACAACATCAATATGTTTATGAAGTCCAGGTTTAGGAATAACAGGACTTGTTGCTTTTGTGGTGATGTTGTCCACTTAATTATAACTGTCGTAGGATAATCGAAACATGGATCTTTGCGAAAATTCTAGGACATAGACAAACCGGAAAATAAAATAGAAACACTATCGTATCGGTCGCTATCATTGAACTATTTTAACAAACATAACAAAGTTTTAAGTCATCAGCATGCACAAATAAACTACAACAAAATGAACCAATTTCGCGAATTTAGCTACGCGATAGTTTAATTTTATCCCGAACAAAAACCAAACACAATCCGTTAAATACATTTTGGCAAAATATTTTTTCACGTACGAGCGCTTGGTTTTCATCTTAACTGACAAGGCTAAAGATTGAAGCACTTCACTCAGAATCATCAACAACAAGCCATACAAGCTTTTAAACCGAATACAATTAAATAGCCTCTCGCGGAAATCAACACTCGGGGTCCGAAAACTAGACCACAGAAGCGATTAAAATTTCAATTTTACAAAGACTGCTAAACATTAAAAAACATATAAATCTCTTATGAATCTAAACTATAATTTAAACATCATTGTGCGTAATTAAAGAATAAAATATGCATGCGCTAATAAAACTTTTTTCACCTTGCAGTAGGTATGTCAGTCAGTTAGGTAGGTACCTACACATTTATTTACACATGTCACTGTGTACCAGGGACTGCATATCGATATAAAATATATGTATAGTACTAGTAAAAATATGAGTACTTACATAAATTCGGTACGGGACGAATTTCTGTACCCATATTTCTCTTTTCTACAGTTATTTAAATATTTTATTAAATTTCTGTACCGATATTATGACGGCGCGTGAGTGCGGGACGCGGGGTACGAATTAATTATACTATGAAAGTTTTCATTTCATACATCACTCGCCACTTCACATCACAAGAAGCAAGGAAGCACTGAAATGAAAACGGCGTGGGCTTATGATCTATTTCATAAAACAAACTCAATACACACCCAAAGTCAAAGTTTCATAACAGTACTGCAATAAATAACTGTATAAAACATATCTGTATTAAAATTTTACTTTCTCTATACAGAAAGAAGTTTCTGTATTAGAATTTAATGCTACCCAAATTTAAATGTATGACGTCATCAGAAAAAATAATATACTCATATTCATACCGGTATACAGCCCCTGCTGTGTACCTACTTCTAAACAAAAATTAAGCAAGTAAAGTTTTTAGGAAAAACAATACAGGAAAATATTTAAATGTATTATCAAAACAACAATTGCGATAATTTAATGACGCTTTCAATTCGTTGGAAAGAATTTCATTTTTTTTTATTAAATCCTAATTTTGATTTTGTAATTGCATCCCGTTAACGTAACAAACTTAAAAGCATTACCTATTGTATACCGTAGTTAAATGTGAATCTATAATAATAAATAATATATTTGACGCTTGATATTGAAACTCGTGTAAGGACACGATAAAAAAACGAATTCACGACCTATTGAAATCCTGGTTTCTGCATAGATTTATTAGTTTCAAGTGCTTGTTTCTTTCGCTATTCGCCAGTGTTGTTATTTCTATTTCATATTAGTACATACATACATACATATAATCACGCCTCTTTCCCGTAGGGGTAGGCAGAGACCACTTTTTTCCACTTGCTACGATCCATACATACTTGTTTCGCTTCGCGTCCACTTTCATTATTTTCTTCATACATGCTCTTCGGTTTAGGGTACTCTTGACCTGGCCTTTTTCCAAGACGTCCCCGATTTGGTCTCGAAACGTCCATATGTCTATACGTCTATATTAGTAACGATAAAAAAATCACTCACATTCAAAGACACCAGCTGGTCCCATTAACCAAACGTAGCAACCTTCGTTATTTTAATTTATTTTCGCTTCTTTACCATAAAATACCAAAACAATAAATTTCATGAATACCTAATAAATTATCATCAGAAAAAACCTTACGATTCTGAACTTATCTAAACATTTAGTACTTATGCGTTTTTTGTTTTATAATTTACAACCTAACAATAATTAAGAGCTAAACGAATCGTACGTTTTCAGTTTTTTTTACAATTTTAATAACATTAAAAACGTTGATACATTCAGCAACGTTCTTTAAGACGACGATGGCTGAATAGTAATATTATGATGACACCCTTTGCACAACATTTTCTTGTTAAGAGCGTTTACGCCGCACACTAGCGCCACTAATGAAAAAAAAAACATATCTAGTAATTAGAGTTAGAAAATCAAATTATGCTCAACAAACTATTTGAATGAAGTAATTTAGCATTTTTACGGCACCTAATGAACACCTCACATGTTATGGTTTAGTTAAATAAGCGGCACTAGTGTGCGGCGTAAACGCTCTTAATAAACGAATTTATTTTCATTATTATTATGAAATCATAAGCGATAGTGCACTCGCACTCAAAAATCGCCTGCCCCTGATTGTCTGTAGGTGTGGGTTTAAAAAGGGGTAGTAAAACCGCCCGTGGAAAATTTTTCAATACTTCTGAATTATAATTAATTTCACGAAATTCAGACTAGAGAGTCCACCTGTAAGATTTGGCTAAGAGTTACTTATAGACTAGATGTGCTCGCGACTTCCTTAGCGTCTATAATACCTATTTTTATTAAAACCATCCATGACATTTCCTGTACCGAAACAGACAGACCAAATATCTAGATAGACGACGCATGTGTCATACGATTTGTATGAAAACCAAGCGTGCCAAATTTGTTGACATACCTACTATGATTTGACAAGCTCTATTTAGCGATGGAAACCACCTTACGCGCCAAATCGATATAAAAATGCCGAGTTGCGAACGATTTTAATACATATATTCGTTCATCGATTTATTTCGAAAGCAAAGCAAATATAAATTTCTTTTGACAAGCTCTATTTAGCGATGGAAACTACCTTACGCGCCAAATCGATTTAAAAATGCCGCGTTGCGAACGATTTTAATACATATATTCGTTCATTGATTTTGTCATCGATTTATATCGAAAGCAAAGCAAATATCTTGAAGTTTTGTTTTAATATTTAAATTTTATTAAGAGCGTTTACGCCGCACACTAGCGCCGCCAATGAAAAAAAAAAACATATCTAGTAATTAGAGATAGAAAATCAAATTATGCTCAACAAACTATTTGAATGAAGTAATTTAGGCGTTTTAGTTAAAAGTGGCCGTTTCGTTTTATTTAACTAAACCATAACATGTCAGATGTTCATTAGGTGACAGAAAAATGCGTAATTACTTCATTCAAATAGTTTGTTGAGCATAATTTGATTTTCTATCTCTAATTACTAAATATGTTTTTTTTTTCATTGGCGGCGCTAGTGTGCGGCGTCAACGCTCATAAGTAATAATCAATAGCACAATTTATGTGTGGTGATTGAACGAATTGTTGAATGGAAACGCTAAAAGAAAGACCAGCGGTTGATTTTTGAACCGGTGACCAACTCTCACGCTATGTTATCAATTACGAACGAGTAACAGAAACATTTCGGTCTAAACAACGTGTTCAACGAAAATATATACGGCATTTCGATTTTTTACCTAAATAGTAAATAATCAAACTGCATTGGTGTGTAAAAAAGTCGCTAGATTTTTGGATATCATTTTGTGGAGGTAATAGGTTTAAAAAAGCCCTTACTAAGAGATTTTGAATTACTTTTAAAATATAATTTCTTTCCTATCATCATAAAATCGTAAGCGATTAGAATTGAATAGACGTTTTATAGAGTAAACGGCACTAATTAAAAAATTTGATGAAAAATTACAAAAGCGACTGACTGTGCCTCGAAACTGACGCGAAGTAAATATGAAACGATAGTTAGATGTTCATTGTCCGTTTACACAATACACTACCAACATTTATAGAGTTAAGTAAAGCCGCAATGTATGACGAACCATGCGACATACTCTAGATTTTATCAAAACAAATAATTTTTAAATTTATATTTATAAAATTTTTTTCCGGCGGAAGGCACCGTGTTCTACTTACTGGCTACTTACAGATAAAGCGTTTTCACAATTTTTAAAAGAACATAGAGGCATTTTTTGTGTTTTTGACAGATGTCTCCGTGGGTAAATGTCAATCGCGGACTAGTTGAGCACAGATGGGCTCATTCGAAACGTTTGAAGTAGGTGTACTTGCGTTAAATATGTATTGTATATTATCAGTTGTGATCGGAATAAGTATGGCTAATTTACCTAAAATTGGTGAGAAAGGATAACTAAAATAATAGTGTAATTAAAAGAGTCAAAACTAAACTGATTCTCTTTGATAAATAAAAAAACTTGATAAAGTGCCTTCTGATGTAGGACATAACGTTATTCGCTATTCAACGTCGCGTCTGCACATGAAACGTTTTAGTGCTCGTTGCGTCATATCAATTCAATTTCAATTTCAATTTTAAAAGACCTTTTTGGCATATTATTATTACATACGTGATAAGGGTACAATACTAGTGTACATTAATAATCCTAGAAGTACCTATGCAAGAACACTGGGAAGACATTCTTTAAGCACTTACACTTGTTAAGAACTTGTAGCCGGTTGTTAATATTATTATGGAAGTAGGTACACTTAAGCGATTGACGTTACAGCAGACATAAATATTTTTAGGTTTAGTAATGACAGTTTAGATATTCACTACATTTTTATATTGATATTTTGAGAGAATTAAGATGAACCTAATACGGTACAATTTACAACTTAAACGCACTGGTGCATCGGAATATTACTAGAAAGCAGCAAGAACGTAGCATGATACCTACATGCGCGCGAGCGACTGCGGCCGGGGACGGGCGACGCGCACGCCACCCCAACCCGATACGTGCACCAGCGCGCTACTCCCGCCCGTATTACCAAATACGGGCGGGAGTAGCGCGCACGCCCGCAGTCGGCCGCCGGACCGGTTTCGCTCGCGCTCATGACTTGCGTTTCCTATTCATTCGCTGTGCGATAGGAACAAGTGATGTGGTAACTTGTAGCGGTTGTAACTATCGATAAATTTGATATTTTTCTTACGCGTTTGGCAGATATTTTTTATTAAAATGTTTTTATTTTTAGGATTATTGTATATATAAAAAATTTCAGATAGCTTGTAAACGTAAGCGTCGATTTTTGGTAAACCTATTTCTAGGTGCTTCTTGTGAAGGTTCGTAAGGAAATGGGTGTTAAGGGCAGATTTTAGCGCTTTATTCTGTATAACTTGCAATCTGTTGATGTTCGTTTTACAGGTACTGCTCCATATAGGACAAGCATATGTGATGCAAGGTCGGATAAGGGTGCAATAGATACGTAACTCTGTGTGGCTACTAAGGCACGAGCGTCTATTCATGATTGGGTTTAGCGCATTTAAGGCTTTGGCGCCTTTGAGGCATAGTTTATGAGTATTAACCGTCCAGTTAAGCTTAGAGTCAAGAATTAGCCCCAGGTATTTAACGGAACGGCTCCAAGGAATACTAAGGTTATCAATTTTAAGAGTTCGTATGGGCAGGGTTCGCTTCCTGGTAAACATGATGGCTTCTGTTTTGGAGGCGTTTATTTTTAGTTTCCATTTCTGGAAAAAGTTAAGTAACCGTTCAAGAGCTAATTGAAGTCGACCAATGATTAGGTCTATGTCGGAGGAAGATGTGAAGCAGGCCGTGTCGTCGGCAAAGCAGGCTATGTTGGTCCTTGGTTGCACAGGTATATCGTTGAGGTACAACAAAAATAGGTAGGGTCCTAATATTGATCCCTGCGGGACACCAGCAGGCACAGGCAAAGCCTGGGAACAGTAATTTTTGACGTGAACACTAAATGTACGACTATTTAAGTATGAGCTAATCATTTTTACTATCGGATATGACAAATTTAATGAAATCAGCTTATATAAATGCCCTTTGTGCCAGACCGTGTCGAATGCCTTCTCGTTATCAAGCAAGAACATGCCCGTTGATTGCTTGAGATTGAGGTTATGTGACACGGTCTCGGCGACCCTTGCTAATTGTTGTATTGTAGAATGGCCTTTTCTGAATCTAAACTGTTCGTTTATCAGGTGATGTTCGGAGGCGTCTAACATGCGTCTGTAGATGACTTGTTCAAAAAGCTTACCAAGACATGGCAATAAGCTAATAGGGCGATAGCTAGTGGGATCAGCTGGGTCCTTGCCAGGTTTGTGGACAGCTATCACCTTAGCGACTTTCCAGGCGCGTGGGAAGAAGCTATGTGTGAGACAGGCGTTGAAAATTTTTGTTAGCCATACGACACTTTTTTGGGGCATATTTTTGATGATAATGTTAGAGATCTCATCCAATCCAGGCGCTTTTCGTGATTTTAGCCTCGAGATGCATTTTTTAACTTCAGCAGGATGAACGAGTCTAATGAACTCGCCGTCACTCCAATGTTCGTCAAGGGTGGAAAGGGAATGCTCTACAGCAGCTTGCTCGTCACTTGGCCAGTCACGTGTAAGCAACATGTTGTTATGGAAAGTTTCAACTAGGACGTTGCATTGCGATTGCTGATTTGAGGTAAAGGAGCCATCAATTGAGCGAAGAGCGGGGATGGCTGCCGTGGATGAGCGGAGGCTTTTATCTAGGCGCCAGAGGTCATTTCCGGGGTTGTCAACCTTATTCAACTTACCGTTCCAGACTTTGTCGCTGTATAGCTTAATTGCAAGTTTAATATCACTATTGAGTTGTTTAATATTGTTATTTAAAATTCTTCGTAAGTGCAATGTGGGTTCACTAGCGTAGTATCTACGCAGCCGATTCCTTGAGTTGATCATGCGCCTAATGCGCCGCGGCAGTGAGCTAGAACTCCATGGTTTCAACGTAGAGATAGGAACACATGAGTCTCTAGCGTCTAGTAGCAAGCTCTGAAAGTTGTTAATCTCTGTGTCAATTTCGTGTGGGGAATCATAAACATGAGATGAAAGGATTGTATTGGAATTGAGGAAGTTACGAAATTTAGGCCAATCGGCTTTAGCATAGTTAAGCTTCCGAATGGGTGTTCTGTTAACAATAGCGTCAAATTTGACAAGTACTGGAAGGTGGTTAGAAGAGAGAGCCGGAATTGTTTCTATATAACTGGGTGCATAAAGGTTTTTATTTAGTAGGATATCGGGTATAGAGGGAGTTAAATTTGGACAGTAATGTACTAATGTTAGTTTGGTAGGCGCGTACACGGCATAGTCATTACCAAGCATGTGGTCGTAGAGCAAGTTACCCCGTGGATTACTGGGGCCAGGTGACCAAAGGGGGTGTTTAGCGTTTAGATCACCCATGGCGATTACTTTAGAGCTGACAGACATGATGCGGTCAAAGTCATTAGTAATAATAGGAAGATTGGAAGACTGGTAGACGGATAGAATAGCGATGTTGTCGTTGTCTAGAGTGATTGAAATGCCAATAACTTCAAGGATTTGGGTATCAGGGATCTGAACAACGTTATGGGGTATATCGGCACGAACCATTATAGCTACGCCCTGCCCGATGCCTTCACGAAGCTTGTCTCTACGGTAGCATACAAAGCCAGGAATGTTAAAAGTGAGTCTGTGGGTTAACCGGGTCTCACAGACTGCAATTATGTCTACGTTAAGTTTACTCACTGCTAGGTTTGCGAGTTCCCGCTGCTTACTAGAGACGCCGTCTGCGTTCCAATAGAGTAGTCGTAATTCGTGCAAGCTACACATAATGTCCAAGATGGGTCACTATTAGGATTACTTTTTCCATGAAGGTCCTGCATTTGGAGAATTCTTGCTTGATAGATTGGATGGTAGTAAGAATTTCCAGCATCTCCGTGGTTTCGTGGTCTTGAATAATGTTGGCGGGTACTGCACCAGGACTCGGGGTCGGCTGGGCTTTTCTCTGAAGAATAGACATATTTGGGAGCTTAGGCGGCGCGATAGTCCGCTCTGCATGACTGACACCTGACCCCAAAAGGCTAGGTGCTCTGCTCTGAAGAGTTTTGAAGGGTAGATCAGCTGGTACGGCCTTGGGCGTTTTATTTCTGCTTATGCCGGCGCTTGTAAGTTGTGCCCATGTTTGAGGGGCATCTGCTATAGGATCCTCCACTAGGGGACCTAACGTCTTCCGTAGTTTCTCGCGCTTTGATTCGATTCGGTCTACATATTTTAGTCGCTCAGAGCATTGTGAATGGTCTAGCCGGATGGTCTAGATCGCAATTGCAACATTTAGCTGGAGTTTCTTTGTCTTGCTTGGTGCACTCCCAAGTGACATGGGACAGTGCACACTTAACACAACGTGGAGGTCTGTTGCAATTACGCGAAGCATGTCCGAAACCTTGACATCTGAAGCATTGCGTGCCTGGTTTTTTGGTGGGTTTGAAGCGCTCAACTTGAATGCTGCAGTTTGAGATGTATTTGATTAGCTTGAATTTAGCCATGTTTGTACCGCTGGGCAGTTGGACCAGAATGGGTGGACAATCTGAGGGACGAAGAGTCTTAATCTCCGTTGCAGAAGCTCCCGGGAAGCCGAGGGCGGTTAACTCATCAGCTAAGTTGTCATTCCCGAACCTGGGTAATCCTTTGATGACAGCTTTCGGCAGCTTTTCATCTTTCCTCGTAAAGGTGTGAAAAGCAACGTTTTCTTTAAGGAGACCATCTTTGAGGTCTTGGTGACTTTTCGCTGAGTAACACTGCACTCGAACTACTTTACGGCTTCTGCACGTCATATGGAAATTCTTCGCATATTTATCTAAGATATCTCTTACCCTTTGGTGAGTCCATTCACTTGTGATCTCCACAATTATGGGGGGAGTGTTGTTGACTACCTTCCTTTTCGTGGCGTTGAGGAAGGGCACGGAGGCGTCATCGTCGACTGGCAGGCTACCAAACCGATTAAAGGTAGAAGTTTGTTGTTTTTCCACTTCTTTTGGGTTAGGTAGAAATTTCTTTGCTTGCTTTCCCTTATCCGGAGGCGTTCTGGCTACTCTTTGCCTTTTCTCGGGAACAGCCCTGTTATCCTTATCGACAGGGCGGGATCCAGAAGCTTGTTTAAGGTATTTATCCATGGCGATGGCGGGCCAGGTATCAACTATCGATATCGATAATTATACGATAGCACCATGGCCCATCACTAGGCCGGTACGACTGAGTCAAAATTACGGAGCTGACTGTAGGAGCGTGCGATCGCTGCGACAATCGAACGATCACTGATCACGTTGCGTCATATAGTCATACAAAGAAAAACTTATTGCATTTTTTTGATACGGAAACGGTCATAGTATGCTACGCTGTCATCGGAATAGGTACCTTAAACGTAACAAAATATGTACAGTCGAGTCAAAAATAATTTACCATTTTCGTGCCATGCCAATGAATGATTCTCGATTGTCATGGAAAAATAATACTTTAAAAATTATATTTCTTTATTAACTTAGCTGATAGATAAGTTAATAATAGCGCATCTAAACACATAATTTGAAAACATTCATCACATGTAAATATTGCAACACGCCACCAACAAAACATAAACAGCCCAAACAAAACATAGATTGAAATGTGGATACTAGATGATACGTTATACAATCACTTAATAATTCTGTTATTGTTTAATGAATAAAATAAATATATAGACAGTTTTATATAAGTGCTAGATAATTTTCTAAATAATGAAATGTAAATACTTTTAATGTAAATTATATAGTATTGCAATTTAACAATAAATAATTCATAAATGTTGCTCTAATATATCTCTTTAAAACAAAACCCGAAGGATCCACAAAGGCGTTACTCAGTTAGCTAGCACGAACTTCTAACGTAATTGTAAACCAAGGCTTCATACCGTTACCAAATCCCCACTATAAGTACCGGTAAGTAACGTTATGTCTATAAAGGTAATTTAATAGTGCAGGTAACGTTATCTGAAGAAAAGTATCGCTACTTTTTTCGTTAAATATTGCGCTTTAGCCAATCCGCGTAAAGCGGTTAGTTAATTTGCCGGTAAAAATGCCACCCAGGTAACGATACCAAGCTTATCTTCGTTTGACAGAAGTATCTGTACTAATTTTTTTACGGTATTCAAAACCCTGTTGTAAACTTTGAGGCATGCTCATGCCAAAAAATCTATGAAATGACGTATTTCGATTGTTAGTTTCATTTACGGACGATGTGGCGCTGTATCAATATCCATAGAATTTAACTATTACGTTACAAAATACGGCAGTGGTTCGCGCTAAGCCCATAGTTTCCATTTTAGGTCGTAAATATACCTACAAAAAATAGAAGCAAAATTTTAATGATGGTTTCTAAAGTTTACTTATTTTTATTTTATCCTGATGTTTTAGACTAAGGTAAGTACGTGGTCAGGAGTGTTCTGATGATGACATCATCATCATCATCTTATGATGACATAATTAAGATAAATTATATGTAAAACTAAACGCGAGTATTTTCGAAACAGTGTTTGATTTCAAAGGTAATGTTGTTTACCTCAGATTTTTTGCGTCATCTTAAGTACCGACAGTCGCCTCATGCATTCTAATCACGATCGTAATCGATCCTTCAGGATTTTTGATACAGCATAAGTTATTACTAAACAAAATCTCAATAAAATAGTCACAAATTCAAATATAAATGCGACAATTTAGTAAACGCCTGCACAAACGAGGCGCACTTTTTGTCTGTCAAAATAGATAACTTCGAAGTGTAAATGTGTATATAATGCACACGAAGGATACATTTGGACATCATATACACGCTTCAAAACTAATATTAAACAATTTTAATTATACTTTTAATCCTAAGGGAAATACAGAGATATTGAAAGAGATACAAAATAATTAAATTGTAGAACTGAAACTTTCCGTGAAGTGGACTTTAGCCCTTTAATGGGCAGAGCATGTTGAAATTTTCCATTGGTTTTCGACCTTATGTTAAGGTAATAAAGTTTAAATTATGGTGACCAATATATCAACAGAGCTCTTTAAAGGGCTAATTGGCATTTCAACCATAAAAGTCCACTATAGAAAGTTTAAAATCGCCTACAATAAGTTTAAAAAAGCTCTTATGGAAATTACAGAGTAATCTACGTATATAATATTAATATAGTCAATAGTTTATTACTTTAAGCACGGGTTTTTCCAGTTTAAGTACTAGCTGCACGAATTAATGTTCATATCCTAGAATAAGTATGATGTATCATAACATGTATTATAATAAGTGTTTTAAATATAAGTTACTATTTAGTTAGTAGAAGCATTCGTAAAAAAAGTTTGCACAAATGAATTTACGCGTTTTAAAGTCAAATAAGTAAAAGTTTAAATCGCATAATTTCGGTTAATTTTTATTTTTATTTTTTATTTATTTAGGAATAAACAGTTACACATTATTTATAGATATATACTAAAATTGATTAAATAAAAAAACCTATAGTTCCCTAAAAAGCTAAGCTTTTGACAGACAAAAGTATAATAAGGAACATCTCGTATGCACTGGCCTTTATACTAAACCGACATAGCTATTATAGTGTATTTACAGAGCCAATATCTTTAGAGCGAGCTTGGCCGCCGCCCTTTTCGCTTGGAACTTGTTACTGCCAAAGCCGTAGACGGTGTGCTGGCGACCGTGGTTGCTTACTGTCACCGGCATCATCACTTTGGGCACGTCCGAGTTAGTCAGTTGTGGTTTACTGCAACAAGAACGTTGGTTAACCTCTGATGGAACGTGGATCCAGACAACGGCGGAATTTTATCACATAATTTAATAACATGAATAAATAATTTAAAAACATTCATGTAAATATTGCAACACGCAACATGAAACACCTAGCCCAAACAAAACATAGATCGAAATGTAGATACTATATACAATCGCATAATAATTCTGTAAAAAAATACATTAACATTTCATTTATTTTATTTAATATTTAAAAAAAACAACAGATACAGACTTAACAACTAATAACGGATTTTATATAGTAATAATGTAGAATAATTGAAAGGAGAAAATCGTAGCGGTAATTATCTCGATAATTTTTGTTTTTTGTGTTACTGTGCCGGTAATGAGCATAATACTCTTATGGAAAGCCTAATGACACTTCAGGAATTATGCGCACGTAAAAGCCGTTGGTCCCGTACATGTTATCGTAAAATGGCAGTCGTTAAACCCCACCAACCCGTTTAAGGCTAGCATGGCGGGTTATGGCCCGAACTACCCACATGGTAATGCTGTTGCTCATGGAAACGTCTGAGTGGACGTCCGAGGCTAGTAAAGGGACGTTTTTAGGCTGACGATGGTTATGATTATTAGTTAGTAAATGTAATGGGGATAAATATCCTGATAATTCTAATGGGGATAACATTATCTTCAAAATTCTAATGGGGATGATAATTTTGATAATTTCAAACCTTACCCTTAAAATGACAATAGCTTACGTATAAATACATTTAATGGGGATGATTATCGAAGTATCTCTGTCCTAGTAGCACTTCTACCCATTGGGTTATTTTGTGCAACAAAAGCTTGCCTTATGGAGTATAGAATATTGTTAATTCAATTCAATACTCACCCAAACACAGGGCAGGCGTGTATCATTTCATATAAGACTCTGACGGGTTGCCGGGGTATCCTCTTGGAGAAGGCGTCGATCTCCTTGAACATGATGCGGTAGATGACCGACCAGACCACCTGGAGGTCGCCACCGCTGTCCAGGTATATGGCGCCGGTGAGCGACTCAAATAAGTCGCTTAACACCTGGTGTTTGTAATTTTCATTAACATTTTCAGTACGTCAAACATTCAATTCACAATAGAAACTAGCAAGGCTAATATAGGTTCGGAGGAATAGGCGTATGTTTATTTTGTGTTTTTGTATACCAATAAGGGATTGCGCAAACGACGGACTTTTGCCCGCGGACTTACTTGTCCGTCAAAATTGGGTAAGCTTCATGTTACTTAAAGTTGTTTAAGCGTCAAAAGCTTACACCCTTCATCGACTAACGCACACGAGAAACTATAAGTGACAAAGCAAGCAGACAAAAGTCTGTCGTCTGCGCATTCCCTTAATATTGTCCTTCATTGCCATCGCTAGCGTACAGGGCACGCTCTCGCTTGTCGATTAACCTTTTTACCGCCAACAACTTCTATAGAAGTTCGAGATTTTCGTGCCGTCCACGCCAGCACTTCTATAGAAGTTCTTCTTTGTACCTACTTTATTAAAATACATTTATACGTTGGCGTACAGCGGGACATCGCGTGCAGGTTAAAGCTGACTGAGGCGGCCAGTAGGTAAATTTCAAGGTAAGAGATAAAAATCCTTACACTTTTCTATTTCTGGGTACCTTGTAAAGTTTCAGTCTGATGGTGGAGCTGATATTACTGTCTCCGCACTGTCCTAGTGGTTGTGGCTAAAAAATCAGCGTTTTGCTTCCGGTCAAATGTATAGCTGAGCTACAACCTTTTTGCACTGCTGCACACACACATGCCAAATAACGTAGGCTTATTTATTTTGAAAATATGTTGCTTAAATATCCATTATATCTTTGTTTTATGTGTGTGTGTCTGTGGTTTTTGTAATAAATGTTTTAGCTATCTATCTTGTGCCAATATAAATTTGCGATTCAAGTTAACGAGGAGGAGAACATGTATGGCAAAATTATAACTCTCCACGGATGCCACCAGAAGGCTTTTTTCTTTTTGCTGATTGATTCATGCGGCATTTTTAGCGTCACCAGACTCACCAGGACGCGCTGATTCAATGTCATAAAAAATCTCGTTTTGGTTAACGTGATCGAAACTAGCATTAGGTACACATATATGCGAAAACACAATTTTAACCCTGTCACCATTTTTATAATAAACGCATCGTTATCACTTCACAATTTTACTTAGTAACAAACAACTTCAATATCTCAGCCATATGGTTAGTGTTGCCGGGTCCAGTGTGTCATATTCCGGGACGGAAGGTAAAAATAATCGAGGTTTGGGATTTAAAAAACGGGACAGCTACAATTGCTAAAAAAGATGCAGGTTTTTGTGAAACGTCATCTATTTACCAAACGAAATCAATGAAACTAAAACTAGATAAACTTTAGAATAAATATTATTAACGGGATTATTACCATGTTTATTGTCGTGTTTGAGTATCCGATATTTCGGCACAGTTGCATGTGCCATGATCACGGATGTACTGAAGTTATTGCGGGTGGGGTGATTATGAGCAGACAAAACGATCTACCCTCTTCCTTAGTCGTTTTTTGCGCTCAATACTCGTACCACTGGCTCCTAAGTCACTATTCACTCGAACTTGTTCTCGACACACTACACTGACCGTATCAGATCGCGAAACGACACTTTTGTTTTGTTTTGTCGACAATAAACATGGTAATAATCCCGTTAATAATATTTATTCTAATGTAAGTGACCATGATAGTTTAGAAAGTTATAGATAAACTTTTTACATTATTATAACAACATGACTTCTCTCTCAGGCCGCGGCGGGAGAGACAATTCATTTTTGTTGTCAAAATTATCGATCTTAGTGTTAAGTACACACTAAGGAGGTTAGTGAAAAATAGGGACATTTGGCGTCCCGTTCAAAAGTAAATCGGGCCCTGTTACCCAGACCCCTGTAAATCGGGACGTCCCGCGCAAATCGGGACACTTGGCAACGCTACATATGGTGCTTTTCAGGTTCATAATTTATGCACCGTAATCTATCTGCCATATTATTATCACGGTATCCCTAACTGCCATATTTGGGATTATGCAAGAATTACCAAACACCATGTATGTTAAATCACACCCTATTTATGTTTAAGCTATAATCTTGTTGTGTACTTATAAATTGGCAACACGTGTTTGCTAGCATTTTAGCTTATCACCATATCAGCATTAGTCAGCATTTTTACAGTTAAACATTCTAAATGGACGAAACGGTATTCACATTTAAATAAAAATAAATTTTAATGCTTAAGATTTCAGTCTCTTTTGAATGACAAATGTTAACAGTGTGAATCGAGAACATACTCTAAACACATATTAGTAAAGTTCGTTTTTAAATGCTAAGGTACAAACGCCTGCACATCAGGGTGCCAAGTGCGAGTTTCATTCGCCCTTAGATCACGTTAACGAAAACGAGAATTGGTATTTTGATGATAAATAACGTTTATTTATTATTTGGACAGTCAACAAAAACATATACTAGCAAAAACAATGATACTGTTACAAACATAAGCCTTATCTAAGTATAGTTTTCAAGTATAGGCTATATAACATCACGCTGCGACCAATAGGAGCGAAGCATCAGTGAAAAATGTTGCAAAAACGGGAATAAGAGCCTAAAAAATTTAAAATGCTGCCGAAAGTCACTATTTCACGCGGACGAAGTCGCGAGTGTATCGATAAATTTGCTGCGCCCCATAGGTACTACACTCTGAATATGTTGATAATAGAACAAACACTTGAACAAAATTGGTAGGGTAACCGAATGTGTAGTTCAATTCCATCAATTGCCTGCGGGTTGCTAATTTATTTGTTTATTTTAATTTAACTGCTTTCAACCAGTTAAATTTTAGTCAGTACATTTAAAAAACATTATTACTAATCTGTTAACATCACATTAATAATGATATTCGAAAAACGCAATAATAACAAATAATAATAAATAAATAATAAATTGTTAATTTTCTTTAATAAATGTTCAACCATAACCTATTGATATAAAGTTCAAAGTCTATTTATCGAAGACAATTGACAGTTTGCGGTAGTATAAGGCGTCGGTCGTCCTAATTGACAATGATCGTACGATGACACGGTGCGTTTTCTTTATTTAAAAAAAAAAATGTTTTCGTCGTGCGATTGTACCATGGATGAACAGGGGTGCCCTAATAGATCGCGCGATGCCCATCGTGCGATGCCGTCGCTCGTCCCATGCCCCTCGCGTTGCTGTGCTCGCGCGATTTCGCGGACACTCAAAAGAGATCGGTGTATTTGATTACTGATCGAACGATCAAACTAACCCATCGTACGATCGTTATTAAACATTGCCTGCGCTCGTGCGATGACTTGCGAACTGTAAATGTTTATATAATTTTTAACGCAAATTTTGTTGCGAACAAATTACAAAAACACAAATGTTGAAAAAATTTCCACGAGCAGGGTTTGAACCTGCACCCTTCTGACATACCGGGTCAGGTGCTCTTCCAATTGAGCTATCGTGGTTCTAACCAGCCCGCCGAAATTATTCAACACTATTTACTTTTTACTTTGAAAGCCAAAGGCGCCCATTCACCCTGCTCGTGGAAATTTTTTCAACATTTGTGTTTTTGCGAACTGTAATTAGAACACTCTGAAGAAATCTGTATGTTTGAACTTATCGCACGACGAGAACGCATCGTGTCATCGTACATACGATCATTGTCAATTAGGACGACGCGACGCCTCATGTGCAGGCATGTACTCAATATAAGCCATAGGGTAGAGCCACCAAACAGCATACACTACCAAAGAGAATCGCAATGCTACTAATTGAATAATATTAATTCTGTTAGCAACTTGCCTGTGATAAAACGTGCAAGGATGTACAAAATAAAAAAAAATCCCTAAATACAGCAATTCCGATATGCGGGATGCAGGTGGCGGGGCGTTTATTAATCCCATAAACGTGCGTTTGCCAATAGGAAAAATAGAATTGCGTATATGAATACAATACTCTTTGGTAATGCGTACTCTTTGATGGTTTTACCCTAAAGGTATTGGCGTATTTTTTGTGATTTCACAGTAAACAAAGGAACCGAGGGTGGTAGCTTCAACGAGAAAAAATTTAAACACAACTTCGTTCTCAATTCATTTCCTACCTAAAAACTGTGCTTCAACTGACTACATCCACTTGCTATTGTTTGTTGTAGACGTTATAGTTTATATTTAAAACATTTTTAATTTCTTACGGGTAAGCCTTCATTTCACAGCTGATTTAAAGTGATCATAAGGCCAAACTACACTATCACTTTAACCAGGAATCTTTAACTACTGAGGAACTGGCTATCTTATCTAGTTGTCGGAACACAACAATGCTACTAACAGATATCATATAGCGACATTAATCATCATCATTTTAGATAAGGTGATTAGCTAGCCAGGTGTGAGGTGAGGTGGTGGATCTAAAACAAAGTGCACCACCAACCAAGCCGAATATAAAGAGGTACTTCCCGCTGGGAATGGAAGCCGGGCCCTGGGTCCGAGACCGGTGTAGGCATAACCACCATACCACAGAGTCAGTTCATAATTAATTAATAAAAATTTGCTTGCAATATGAGGTTACAATGGTTAACGACTCTTCCACGCAATCAGCAACAGACTAGAGGAAACAGAGTTAATAGTGAGTTCATACTAAACAGTAATACATACAGTACTTTGAAATAGGAATCTTTGTTAAAAAATATAGCAATCTATTTCAAACTAAGAATAGATCTGAATATAAAGGCAGAAAAAGAGAAAATCTATGTATACGTGACCAAAGATTAATGTTATATTCAAGGAACGTTCATTGCATGGCAATTCGAATCTATACTAATATTATAAAGCTGAAGAGTTTGTTTGTTTGTTTGTTTGTTTGTTTGTTTGAACGCGCTAATCTCAGGAACTACTGGTTCGAATTGAATAATTCTTTTTGTGTTGGATAGTCCATTTATCGAGGAAGGCTTTAGGCTATATAACATCACGCTGCGACCAATAGGAGCGAAGCATCAGTGAAAAATGTTGCAAAAACGGGAAAAGAGCCTAAAAAATTAAAAATGCTGCCAAAAGTCACTATTCCACGCGGACGAAGTCGCGAGCACAGCTAGTTTTCAATAAATTGCCTGGTGACATAAAAATACTGACATTGTGTAAATCTAAATCAAAATCATTTAAATTTTTAATGAACAAAATGTACTCTACAATTAACGACTATTTAAATGATAATATTTGACATGCTATATTTTAATTGTATTATTGTTAACTATAATTTTATTATAATTTGTTAGTAATTTAAGTAACGTAATAGATTGAATTGCCTCTAATGTAATTTTGAATATTTGCACATCGTATACGATATGATATGCTGGTTAACATTATTTTAAGAACATTTTTGTACCATATTTAAGCAAATAAATATTTGATTGATTGATTGAATAAAAGCAAAAAGAGGATAGATGGCACTACTGCCGCTAAAAGCAGTAAAAAATCAAAGCAGTGAAGAACAAAACTTTTTATTTTTAAATGCAGCAATTAGCACTTAAAAATAAAAAGTAAAAAGAAAACTTGTTTTATTTTATTATTATCTATGCTCACCTTAGGAACTTCCACATACTCCGCAATGTTGCACTCGTCTTCCTCGATAAGGTAGAGTACGTCTTCTATTACCTCGTGGTCCCTCTGTTCTTGGTGTTCAACAAACGCCATGATGGCGCAGTCCAGCGACGGATTCAGTTGGGAGCAGAGGAATCTGTTAAAGGCAATCGTGGTTTATTGTTTAATAAAAAAAAGTTCAATGCAAGTAGTTTAAAATGTGTGTATAAGTAGATAACTAATGTTTGTTTTGTTTTTGGTTTAATATTTTATTTTATTATAAGGCCTATTTTAGATATTAAAAGACTGCAAACGAGCAGGCGAGCCGCCTAATGGTGAGCGGTCACCGCCGCCCATGGACATCAGCAACGTCAGCCTTTGCTCAGAACTGGGTCAAAATAAGCTAAATAAAAAAAAAGTATTTTTTCTGTTACGTCGTGACAACATAATAATATAGTCTTGAGTCAAACATGTAACTTATTTCTGTCCGTTTAATGTAAGTACCTATTTTCATTTATTTTTCGTTAA
The DNA here is from genome assembly GCA_947562085.1 of Eudonia lacustrata. Classification (NCBI taxonomy): domain Eukaryota; kingdom Metazoa; phylum Arthropoda; class Insecta; order Lepidoptera; family Crambidae; genus Eudonia; species Eudonia lacustrata. The sequence goes on from OX387320.1 coordinate 9,938,685, forward strand.
CGGAGCAATAAGCCAATAACATTATCTAAAAGAACAATCATTGTGATAAAATTTAATTAAGGTCACAGAAACAATATCGAGGAGCTCGATGGCGCAGTAGTTAACGCGCCCAGTCTACGATTGCTAAGGATAACCATTTTTCGCAAAGGCCGGTCATCGGATAGGTGACCAAAAATGTATGTATATAAGAACAGTTCCAACAAAGCTTACTTGTAAAGGCCCAGTTTCACGACATACGATGCGAACGTCACATTGTTGACTAACGCCGAACGCAGGTCCGTCAAATCGCCAGGCTTCAGCTCGCGACAGTTCTCGAATATGTGCGCGGTGATCAGAAAGTCGAGTATAGCATCACCCAAGAACTCCAGACGTTCGTAGGAAGGCGTCAGCCTGTTGCGAATGTACGAGGGGTGCGACATAGCCTGAAAAGGGAATCAATTTAATAGCTGTATAATAAAAATGCAGTTGTAATATTTTATTAATCATTTTATTGAATGAAACGAGAGAAAACGATCCGCCATTCTACACAATTTTTCCGGAAGACGCCGACCTATGTTGCCATTACAATAAAATATATAAAAGGGAAGCTCGATGGCTCAGTGGTTAACGCGCCCGGTCTGCGAGTGCTGAGGTTAAGCAACTTTCACAAAGGCCGGTCATCGGATGGGTGATCAAAAAAAAATGTATCATCTTGAGGTCCTCCGTGCTTCGGAAGGCACGTAAAGCCGTTGGTCCCGGCTTTAGCAGTTGCTAACAACCACCAACCCGCACTGGGCCCGCGTGATGGTTTATAGCCCGTTCTCCCTATCCATCCATAGGGAAGGCTCGTGCCCCAACAGTGGGGACATAAAATGAGCTGATGATGATATAATAGACGCTTTACATTGCCAGCATAATGGAAATGTATGCTAACGAACACATTATAACAACTTTTCATATTTTGTGTTTAAATATTATTTAAACAATAGCTTTTTCTTCTTTCAAAACAAGGTTATACTTGATCTTCATTTCACCGGACGGTTAGGACGAAGTTGAAAGCGCATTGCACCCGGAACTTTTAACTACTGAGGAATCGGTTATCAATGATTGATTTGATTGCAGATAATAATTCTCGAGAACGCAGAGTTACTTTCCACATGCTGGGTGGACTAATTATGTCCATCTATCCGGATTCGGAAGGAAAATAGTCGTTGGTCCCGCTCGTTATCGTTAGATGGCAGTCGTTAACACCCACCAACCCCCATTAAATCAGCTTGGTGGATTATTATGACCCACTCTCCCTTTCACTATACTATCGACGAGATTTTTTTTGAGAGAGATTGCTAATTGCCTTAAACGGCATTTACAGCTTCACCGGGCTTTTTTGGGGGCGGCGAGGTACTCAAGCCGTGTGAAACGAATCACCTTCGGAGGTTTTCTAGAGGGAACGGCATCACACACTTAAAAGTGCGTGTCCCTGTGCCCTACTAGATTTTCCGAAGGGTTCGAATCGGATCGGACCGACGAGAGAAGGCTTTCAAACCAAACCAAGTACAGTCGGCGGCAGATCAACCTACCCAAATCTGTCAAATTTCTCCAATGAATATTGATCCTTATAACTAAATCATAAAGTTCAAAATTGATTGTAGAAATTTGACAGTTTTGGGTAAGTTGATCTGCCGCCGTGTGTACAAAGCCAACAGTACCAGTGTAACAGTGTAGTCAACAGCAGAGGTAACTGATGATTGGTCAAATTTCAAAATATGAAATCAGTATGAAAATCAAAACTTTTTAAACGCATATCGAAAAACCTTCGAGTGTCTACTAGTATCTGCAGATTTTGACTGTAGTTATATAGAAAATACCGACTTACACTATCGAAACTTAATTTTGAAATTTAGTAAACGTCATATACTTTTGCTGTTGACTGCACAACCAGTAAAATATCTAACCTTATCTGGGAATCAAACGCTAGTTAGACATTCTTTTTTTTAGAGAGCTTGCTGGTTGGCACTGGGCATTTTCAGCTTCACCGATCTTTTTTAGGGGCGGCGAGAAAATTAAAAGGTTCCTCAAGCCGTGTGAAACGAATCACCGTCAGAGGTTTTCTAGAGGGAACAGCATCACGCGCGTGCGTGGCCCCGTGCCGTACTAGATTCTCCGAGGGGTTCGGATCTGATCGGGGAGCGGAACAACCCGAGGGCGCCTCTAAAGGCTCTGACCTCGGCTCAAATTGGCCTTTGACCTTTTTTAGGGGATTAGACCTGTGGCCTAAATACTAGATCACAGAAACTCTGAAATGCTTTCAAACGTACTCACCTCTAACAGGTAAGAAGGATCCTTGAATTTGTACTGCAGTATTTGTTCGACGTCGTTTCTACAATTGTTCAAAAGGAATTCCACTTCCGCTACTGTAGCTTTCTTCTCTGTTATTGTTGTTGGCACCGATTTACGGAGGAGTTGGGCGAAGTTGTCCTTTAAAAATAAAATAAAGAGTTAAAACTTTTTTGTTGTAACCTTAATAGTTTTTTTTATTTATGTGATCCCTATTCATTATAATGGAATTTGTGGTATTTCATCTGCAAAGATGAATCTGCATAGCCATCGGTTGCAGTAACCGTTGGATAGATGGCGCACTGTGCCGCTATTAACACTCAAAAAATTAAAAAAAGCAGTGACAAAAATTCAGCGCTTACGTCAGCCTTCCCGGTTGCTAGCGGTCAGTGCAGCCGCCCGGATTGCGGAAGACCCAGGTTCGATTCCTGGCTGAGTCGGCGTTTAATTTTTTCTCTGTATTTAATAAATTTTATAAATATATAATGGAACTCTGTGGTTGGTGGGGCAAAGCGTGTTTCGTATTATCCGATGCATAACCTAGGTTTGTGATCACCAACCCGCATTTGATGATTGTAATGATTTAGCGAATACCTACCCATCAATTGTAGCGATGACTTGTTTTCAATGAAGGGGGCCTTTACCCAGTAGTAGGGCATTTTATTATATGCCATTTACTTTTGTGAGTGGGGTGGCACAAAAATCCTGATAAAATGCAATGAGTGAAGAAAGTCTCTGCAGGCCAGTCTAAATTGCTGTTTATCAACATAATAAGTTGATGCATTTGATGTTTAAAGCCCAGTTAATATAAGTTGTTTTTGTCACCATTAGTACATAAACTTATGTACGATATGTAAAGTAGACACTTATTTATTTATTTATATATAAAGGAACAATAACGGACATCAGACAGAAAACTTACAATAATAACATTAAACAAAAAATAAAAGTACATGCCTGTGCCCAATTAGAATTGAGCACAACATTTACCAAAATGGTTGATAATGATAAGAAAAAAAAAAGAAAGAATTCGAAATTAAAATTAAAAGGTGCTAAAATTAAATTTAAATTAAATTAAAACTTAGATACAATTCTAATTTGTTAATAAGTATACTTGTATACTTACTAATAAGTGTCTACTATTACTTTTTTTAATCCAAGCACACTCGCCCTTTGTCTTTGTAAGCGGTGTTTGTTACGCTAAGCAGGATATTTCGTAGTGTACACTGTAGACATAATTTTGAAACACAGTGTATACAAACATTGTAAATTAGATCACTGCAAACTAAATAGCTTACTCAATGTCGTATTCTTAAAGTCCAGTGGTACGTTTGTAGGCTGGTCATGACGGTGACGATGAACTACTGACCTGCGGTGGCAATATCTTCATCCACTCCATGAATTTGACAGCGGCTAGCACTCCACCGCTAAGCAAGTAAGTGCCAATGAATGCCTCCACGCAATCAGCAACAGACTAGAGGAAAAAAAATTAATAGTGAGTTCATATTAAATGGTAATAAAAGCCAAAAGCAAAAACTTATTTTATATTTATATTTTGCAAAAGTATCATCATACGATCTACACTCGCGAGCAATGAACCGGAATCGCTTTACCGCGGGATGTTCTAGACTAATTTTTACAGTTTCTATGCAATGAACTATACGTTGTGGTATATGATTTCAAAGGTAATTTAATAAGCTTTTAACCTCTTTCAATGTCACAGACAGATATTATTTCCCTTACGTCTCGAAACGTAAAAACAAAAAACATAAATTTTTACAACAAAATAGAGTCCTGAAACACTATAAATGTGAGCATCCCTGAAAATTGGTCATCAGTCAAAATTTCACGTCACTGGGAACACTGAATCTGAAAGCAAATGGAAACCACACCTGCAGAAGCCGCTCCAATCGTCATCTTAATCCAGCAAGGGTTGTCTTAGCGTAATCTTGCTCGACCTCTTCATCTAAGCCAGTCTTGTGTCTCGAAGGTGTACAGAAGGTTCAGGGAGACTGGAAACTTTGTCCGGAGACCAGGATCTGGAAGACAGCTTTGCACTTCGGCGAGAGATGACCGATTCATTGTCACCACTTCTCTCCAAAATCGACACTTAACTGACGCCGGCGTGGCCATCCAAAGGCAGCTCAAAAAAGTTCGAGAGAGGGCTGTTAGCGAGTGGACAGTGAGGCGAAGACTTAAAGAAGCGAATTTGACCCCAAGAAGGCCAGCTACGGGGCCCAAATTTTCTCCAGCCCACCGAGAAGCCCGGCTTCAGTTTGCTCGCGATCACTTAGATTGGGTTAAAGAGCAAGGGAGTCGAGTCCTGTTCTCGGACGAAACAAGGATGTGCCTGCATGGTAGCGACCGTCGACAAAGAGTCTATAGAAGACCGGAGGAGCGATTTGCACAATGCTGTTTTTGGTTTCGGAAACAGTGGCATACGGGGGCGGGTCATGTATGATATGGGCGGGGATTTCAATAGAAGCAAAAACGGAGCTGGTATTCGTAGGTGGTCGGGGAGGGGGCCTAACTGCGGAAAGATACATCAACGACATTCTGCTAGGCAATGTGCTCCCGCACGACGGGTTTATTGGCGAACATTTCCTGCTAATGCACGATAACGCCCGCTGCCACACCGCTGCAATGACTAGACAGTACCTGGAAGAAGTCGGGATTTCCACTTTAGACTGGCAGGCCCTCAGTCCTGACTTGAACCCTTGAACATGTGTGGGACGAGCTGAAAAGACGGGTATGAGGAAGATATCCAGCTTCGGCGACGATAGAAAATCTGAAAACTGTTTTGGTCAAAGAATGGCAGGGAATTCCACAAGATTTCGTCAGGAAACCCATTCGGTCAATGAGATACCGTTTACAGGCAGTCATTAGGGCTAGAGGGGGTAATACAAAGTATTGAGGGTGGGGGGAAGGATACATAAAATACACATAAAAAACATATCTTTTCATATTACTTCGTGTTCATTTAAACATCCACAACTTCAACCTTTTGCAACAACTCCCTATATTTAGGTAGGAAATTTTATTAATTTTAAATCTTTTTGATATCATTTGAAAGCTTATAAAATTACCTTTCGAATGATATACCACAATCTATAATTCATTGCATAAAAATGGTAAAACTTGTTTTTAACAATCCGCGATGAAGTGATTCCGGTTTATTCAAAATTCAAAATTCAAAATCATTTATTCAGTTTAGGCTACAAGTAGCTCTTGTGAATGTCATTATGCCATCGGTTCGTAAATCTACTCTGGGCGGGAGATCTTGTACTGAGAAGAACCGGCAAGAAACTCAGCAAGTGTCCAGCTCTTTTCTCCCTTACAGCGTCAAAAATATTGGAAAATGCCCTATCATAGCAGAACACTTTCCATTACAAATAAACACAAAAAATATATATAAGACAATTACAACATGTAAAAAAACAAAATAAAAAATGTAAGTTAACAAATTTACATCAGATAATTATGTAAAGGTTTCAATTTCCACAATGTCATACAGCACCACTACAGTACTCTAGTAAAAGTCAACAATTGTTTAGGTAAAACAAAGTCAAACTATAATTAATAATACTAAAAATAAGATAAGTATGCAAGAGCAGACCAGCCTCCACAGGCGGCACCCGTTCACGAGCATGACATATGATATATTGCTCGCGAGTGTAGGTATATGAAAATAGTTTTAGTAACATCTGTGTAGTAACTGTAGTAAGTCGCCACAAAAATATATAAATATACATACATAATAAATATAAATGTAAAACTAGGTAAATACACCGATGGAAGAGGAAAAAAAAGACAAAATATTGAAAAGATTTTGACCAATTTTTTGTCAGCGAAAGTGAAACATTCGAAAAGTCCGGTCTTACAAATCAAATCGCTCAGCCAGCATCATTGAGGTCGATGTAGCGATTGCGTATCAGTTACAGTCAAGCAGTTGAAGATCTCACCTTATCAGCCACAGCTTGCGATTTGACGTAGCACTGCATTGCGTTCTGCGCGCGGCCGAAGGGCTCCCGCTCAGCCGCATCATTGAGGTCGAGGAAGCGGCTTTGTATCACCTCCTTGCTTTCCTCACATAGGTCGCCTCTCAACGCGTCTTCTTGGGAGAAGCTCATACCGATCAGGAATGTTGGGCGGAGCTGGAAAAATGAATCTTATTATTATTGGTCAAAGCCGCAAACTAGCTTTGGCTTATCGCGTAGTGTTTTTAGGAGCCGTTACTTCAGTAACTTTATCTAGTTCTCGAATAGGTAACTATGCTGTTTTTTTAAACAGAGCCTGTGGTAGTGGTTAAACCTCAGACCCAGAGTTTCCAGGATTGATTTCCATCGAGGTATATTATTGAACTAGATTTGGTTGGGGGTAGGACTTGTTTTAAGTCCGCCTGGTTAGATACTACCATCATATTGAAGGCTTGCACCATAACAACAGTTTAAGTTGAATAGTTGCATTGCAACACTAAGAAATAAGACAGCCAGCTTCTCCTACTCTCCCTAATAAAAGTGGAAAAAAAGTAGTAAGGATGCCTGTGTTTAATACTTAGACATTTTCGACCTCGACTCGAATTTAACAGTTAACATTTAATTATTAATTACTATAATATTTAAATTGTTACCGTCTACTCATAGCGTCTTTGTTATTGTCTTGCTGTAGGTAATACCTACAAAAATACAATGTATCTTTTGTAACTTTAGGTAGGAGCGGGCTCTTCTAACACGGGTATTTAATCTCCTTTTATGTGAAAAGGAGATTCCAGCCATTTGTTATGTAACTATGTAAAAGATACCGAATAAAGATTTTTTATTTTCATTTTTCATTTTCGACCGCTTTTTTCAAACCCAAATTAGCCCGTGGCGGTCTTATGCAGTCCCAGCCGCGAAGAAATAGTTCGGCAGTCAAACTTTCGGACTCACAGTTCTACGACTTTTTGTCATATTTAAAAAGAAAACCGACTTCAAAAAACAGGAAACTAAAAAAGTAATTACGGCTCTAAAAAGCAAGAAATAATATTTAAATTATATTATTAATTACTTAGATACGCATATCAGTTTTAAAGAAGGTCTATTGAAGTCGGGTAGGGCTTTTACAATAAAAAAGTGGAGATAATGGATTGTTTTTACTTTTTTAATTTCCTGTTTTTTGAAGTCTGTTTTTTTTTGTTAAAAATTATTTTATTTTAAGATTTTTAGTGATGGGTAGCTAGGAGCTAACAAGGATGCTTCTCGGATGAGGAAACGATGGCCTAGTCGGTAGTAGTATTCCTATGGAAAACTTAATCTTAATTAGGTATTATTTTTGTACGAACTGAACATTTTGGCATATTGAACCGTATGAAGTAAGCCCAACAAAAGGTAACTGCTGTAAATCGTTGAGGAATTCCCTCGACTGTCTATGGTCTCCATCATCAGACCTGTAATGGCACTTATAACCCATATGGGTGCAAAGGTCTCATCAATAGAAATTAATTAAGTCCAAACACAAGGTAGCTAATGTAAAACGTTGAGGAGTTCCCTTGACTGTCCTTCGTCTTCATCATGACAGTCACAACCCATCTAGGTGTAAAGTTTTCATCAAAACAAATTAATCAAGCCCAAACACCAGGTAATTGCTGTAAGTCGTTGAGAAGACTTCCCTTCCCTTCACTTCCCTCGACTGTCTTTCAGCTCCATCATCAGAACAACTCCAGACCTTCATTAAATAGTAGTGCTTTAAAATACTTAATGAAAAAAATAACAAACGCACTAGTCGCCACTACGATTTTCGAAAGTTCCCCTCGATTTCTCTGGGATGCCATCATCAGATCCTGGTTTTATTTGGTTTCTGGATCGGTTCATAAACGATGAAGTTATCCGCGAAAACACATACGAGTCGAATTGAGAAACCTCCTTCTTTGAAGTCGGTTAAAAATAATGTTAGGCCGTAATTTTTATGAACATTTAGATACTTACTTAAGTTTTACACAATAAAAACATTAATACAACACTAGCCGTCACCCGCCTTATTATTATTTTTTGAGAGAGATTACTGATAGCCTCAAATGGCATTTTCAGCGTCACCGAGCTTTTTTGGGGGCGGCGAGGTACGTAAAGTGTACCTCAAGCCACAATACACATAAATATACAGTAGTTTAACTGGGCCGTATTCTTGAGTTAAATACCTACTAGCCTACCTACCGGCTAGGCGGAGCGCTAGGGTTGGCGCCTACAAAAATAAAGCAGGCGTGTGTAGATTTGTATTGTAAGTACCTACCTATGTGTGGAGTTTTAAGTTCAGGAATAAAACATAATGTACATAATAACATTTAATAACATATTTATTCATTAAATACATTATTTATAAGTTTGTAACAGAAAAGTGTTTCAGCAGGAAGTTCAAAAAATTACATTGTTAGTTTCGTCACTGTTGTCACTTTAGGCATCCGTAAACACAGCAGTTTGGATAATATTGTCGTGACGCCGCCCCATTATAACCACGTTATTAAAAAAAGGCGGGCGGGCGGACAGCGCGACACAACCGACAGTTCACTCGACCAGTCTAGCCGGCGGCGGGCGGCGCGCGGCGTGGCACTGCGGAGTTTTGCCATCTCCAAAATAGCTTAGCGGCCGTGTGAACGACGCCTGTGTGTGCGTGCGTCGATTCGGGCGCTTAGTATGAAGTCGAACTACTGTATATTATGTGTATTGTGCTCAAGCCGTGTTGAAACAAATCACCTTCGGAGGTTTTCTAGAGGGAACGGCATCGCACACTTAAAAGTGCGCGTCCCCGTGCCCTACTAGATTTTCCGAAGGGTTCGGATCGGATCGGTCACCCACCCGCTTCGCTGTGCGAATATAATGGATCAATGAATGCTAATCAAAATAATTATTAGGTTTACCAACATCATATATAGCCTATCATTTGCACAATCGCATGTTCTTGCTACAAATTTTCATCAAGTTATAAGAGGACCGGAGGAGCTCGATGGCGCAGTGGTTAACGCGCCCGGTTTGCGAGTGCCGAGGTTAAGCAACTTTCGCAAAGGCCGGTCATCGGATGGGTGACCAAAAATGTATCATCTCGAGCTCCTCCGTGCTTCGGAAGGCATGTTAAGCCGTTGATCCCGGCTGCATTAGCAGTCGTTAACAACCACCAATCTGTACTGGGCCCGCGTGGTGGTTTAAGGCCCGTTCACCCTATCCATCCATAGGGAAGGCTAGTGCCCCAGCAGTGGGGACATAAAAATGAGCTGATGATGATGATAAGAGGACATACAGACAAACAGACAGACAGACTGACAGACAAAAATTTCAAAAATCGTAGAATTGGTGTCAGGGTGTCATAAAACGAACATTTATCCCAAAATTTGTCAGAAAAATTGCATGTACAGACAGAGCCTACAGATTTATATAGGTAGTAGTATAAATAGATATAGATAGGTAGATAGATTGTCAGAAAAATTGCATGTACAGACAGAGCCTACAGATTTATATAGGTAGTAGTATAAATAGATATAGATAGATAGATAGTCAGAAAAATTGCATGTACAGACAGAGCCTACAGATTTATATAGTAGTATAGATCGCGCACGGGCAAGTTTTGACCATATTTTTTACAAATCAGCCATATATACGAACGTATAGAATGAAATAAATGACTATTCTACTTACGCAAATAAAAAAAATATGATTACCGAAAGGTTTGTCAACATCATAATAGCCTATCATTTGCACAATCTCATGTTCTTACTACATACAAATTTTAAGCGTAAACTTTATTTTTATTTTTTTATAGTCTATCATTTGTACAGTCGCATGTTCGTACTACATACAAATTTTCATCAAGATCGGTAAAGCCGTTCTTGAGTTAAAAGTGGACATACAGACAGACAGACAAAAAATTTAAAAATCGTAAAATTGGTGTTAGTGAGTCATAAAATGAATATTTATCTCAAAATTTGTCAGAAAAATTGCAAGTACACACAGAGCCTACAGATTTATATAGTAGTAAGTATAAGTATAGATATAGATAGATAACCTTCATTTGCAATGTATTGAATTAAGCATAAACATAAGATTTAACACAATACTACAAACATAAGAACAATAATATACAATTTGTTGAGGTAGCGAACGTCTTTGTTCATAGTTGAGATAAATAAACAACTTCAAACAATAGTATTGTTTAGCAGACTGTTTTTATTATTAGGCGCATCGTTTGGACTAGGGCATCTGCTACAATGTATATTAAAATTCTAATTATTCTCGAGAATTGCCAAAATTTATTTTATTGTCATATAATATAACAAGTTACCTAATTGCACCTCCCATGTCATCTCTGCACCACCCTATGGTTGACAGGTACAGAGTGCCTCAGGCATTAGTCTGCCATGTAATTTATGTTGCAAAAGTTTTTAAATAAATAAATATAAGTTATACCAAATTTTTATTTCTCCATTCTAATCTACAAGTTTTTTTTTTGTATTTTGTAAGTAAGTACTTAATAACTCAAAATAAATATAGACACAAAGCTACAATTAATACAAATCGCTCATCTCATAATTAATTAAATATTGGATTCTTTAGTATACGTGAAGACTGGACATGTGACTGAATAAAGTGTTTATTATACTCGTAATCGTATAGGAAGACTGAATGATGCAGATAAATAATTAATACGTTATCGAAAACAAGGAATTGGATTGCATCGAAGTAGTAGCGCCTCCTGATAACAAATTATTATTATTATTATCAGCCATAACTTCCCCACTAGAGGGCAAAGACCTCCCCTCCTTCCTTCCACCTATCTCTATCCTGGGCTAGTTCGTGTCAATTATTAAGTGGGATATGTAAGAACAAATGGAAGAGTGAAAAATCTTTCGTTTCCGTCAACGTTATTTATTTATTTTATAAAAAAAAAAAACGTGTTTGAACGGCAAATTAAACTCGCACTAGATACTGTGGCCCTCGTCAAATAATACTTATGCAAACTAAACGCGAGTTGATTCGTAATTCATGAGAACATGTAACAAAACTACAAGAAATAATTAGTTGGGAGAGGTGGATTCATAATATTGCATTATCAATCTACCTCATGTAAACAATAATCTATCCACAGCGGGAAAAGAAACTTGAACTAAGGTAGTATGGCACTAAAAGCGAAAGCGATGCTATATTTTGTGACGAACATATTTTTCAACTTTGCAAAGGGTAATAATACAATTATTTCGTTTATTTATTAACTTTACTAGTAAAAATGTATTTTTTTCGTAACACCAGCCGGTTACATTACTTTTTTTTAAATTTTATGCTATATTTTGTGACAAACATATTTTTCAACTTTGCAAAGGGTAATACAATTATTTAGTTTATTTATTAACTTTACTAGTAAAAATGTATTTTTTTCGTAACACTGGCCGGTTACATTACTTTTTTTAAAATTTTAGGTCTAATTTGAAAATAGAACATTAGTCGACAGTAATTTTTTTCATTAATTTATTTAAATTTTTCATTTATTTATTTATTTAAATCAGACATCTTACAAGCTTACAGATGAGTCATCCAAGGCGCTAATAAGATTATTTTTAGACAGAGAAAAATAAAAAATAAAAACTTAGTCTAATATTACATACAAAAATATTAATAATAAAAAACAGAAAATAATAATTAGTAGATATGATGTCAAGTTATACAACACAAAATAGTACCTAAAAACAAGACAACTATGTCAATTGGCCAGACCGCAAAACAATACGATACTGACGAATACACACAAATGTCAACAAATCAAATAAGTCAATAAATATTACATATTAATGTCAATACTATAACTATAAAATTTATTTAATACCATTCCTAAACTATCAGCGAATATGTCGATATCGTCGTGCCGAGCAAGCAAGTCTCCAATGAACCGCAGCGCGCGGGCAGTGGGCGCAGAGCCAGCCCTCACGGTGCGCGTAAGCAGACGCGGACGACGACGAGGCGCGAGCAGGCCCCCCTCATCCCGCGGAATGTTACCCGGGACCAACAGGCGCACTCTTTCCAATAACTCCGGGCTTTCGATTTTGTTTCTTAAAACTAACAAGTAATGCTTCAGGAGAATCATTACTCTCCTAAGTTTAAGGGTGTCCATGTCAACCATAGCGTAGACAAACATCGAAGGATTTACCCGTAACGTTTTTTATATGACCACCGAGCAAACTTGCGCTGTATTTTTTCCACCATGAGCACATATTTATTCTCACACGGATCCCAGATCACCGCACAATATTCCAGCCTGCTGCGAACATATGCATTGTATAAGGCCATAGCCACATTTGAATTGTCAAACTGAGCCGCGGTCCTAATAACAAAGCCTAACATTTTATTAGCCATCTTGCAGATTGTTGTCACATGCGTATGAAAGTCAAATTTTATATCTATTTCTAAACCTAGGTCACGAATATTAAATACTCTTTCGATTGGAGCGTCAGATATATTGTAAGTTACGTTTACAGGATGCCGTTTGCGTGAACAGGTAATAATCTTACATTTGTTAGCATTAAGGGGAAGATGGTATCTACGGCTCCACTCCCATACAGAATCTATGTCGTTCTGTAGAACCTCAGTGTCCAGAGCATCTGTGATTCCCAAACTTAACTTGAGGTCGTCTGCGAATAGAAGACACTTAGCATTCTGTACTGTATTAGGCAAATCATTCACAAATAGTAGAAACAAAGTAGGTCCTAAGGTACTACCCTGACTCACGCCTGATCTTGTATAATATTCAGCAGATTCATAACCATTTAGTTTAACATACTGACACCGATTTTTGAGGTAACAGGACATTAACTTCAGCAAGTTTGGTGTGAATCCGACAATGGCCAGTTTCCGCAGCAAAATGTCATTATCGACTACATCAAAAGCCTTTTTGAAGTCGAAATAAGCGATGTCTACTTGTCGACCTCCATCCATTACGGAATGGACGTAATCCGCATGAGCCACAAGGTTTGTGGTGGTCGATCGAGCCTTCCGAAAGCCATGTTGGCTATCATGGAGCAAGTGGCCAATTTGGTTGCTAATCTGAACATTAAGCAAGCTTTCGTAGATTTTGGCAAACACCGAGAGCACAGCAATGGGTCTGAACGAAGTAACATCCGTTCCACCGTCACCCTTTGGAACTGGTGTGACTCGCGATAGCTTCCATCTTTTGGGATATGTCGCTTGATTAAGGGAGAGATTAAATATGTACAACAACGGTGTACTCATAACAGACACACAGTCCTTTACCAAAAATCCCGGGACACTATCAGGCCCCCCTGCGGATCGCGGCTTGAGGCGCCTCACAGCTTGCTTAAGGTCGTTAATATTCACTGAGAACACCGAAACTGAAGTAGCGTCACACTGCGTGTAAGCTGCACGAGCAGCCTCGACATGATCCAGTATTGGATTTTCAGCGCGAAATACAGAGCTAAAATATTTGGCAAAGGAATCGGCCGCAGCTTGACCCTGCACCTCAACACCATCGCAAATAAAAGTCATTCATACATCCATTCATTCATACATCCATTGATTTTCCGTTTTCGTAGTTTGTAAATTTCATTACAAAACCTTGTATTGCAGTTTTATGAGGCTTTTGTGTTTTCTCTCCTATTGATCAGTTACGAGCATATAAGTATGCCTGATTTAACGCTACCAGAAATCATTACGGGCAGATGCAATGAGAAGAAATGGTCAATCCTACAGATCGATTGCCACAAGGCTTCGTCGATCGTTATCAACGATTCATCGTAGCATCCAACGGTACAGATTGACGAATTCTCTAGTTAGGAGGAGAGGACAAGGCAGGAAAAGGTGTACTTTAAGGAAAGATTCGAGGAGTAAGAGTGAGTGAGCGGACAGTTCGCAGAAGATTCGAAGAAGTCGGTATAGGCGCATTTGTGCCCGCCAAAGCACCAAAACTTGAGAGACACCGCATTAACCAACTATACTTTGCTCGTGAACATCGTCATTGGGACTTCGACGAGTGGGGGCAGGTTCTCTTTACTGATAAATGCAGAATTTTGTTAAATCAGATTGATGGAAGGCAGCGAGTATGGAGACGCAAGGGAGAGCGTTATATCCAGTCTAATTTTGAAAATACAGTGGCATATGGCGGCGGCTCAATTATGGTCTGGGGAGGGATATGTTTAGAAGCTCGCACAGAGTTGGTGGTAGTCGACGGCGGGAATCTGACTGCTGATCGGTATATTAGGGAGATTTTAGAAGAACATGTTGTGCCATTTGCCCCCTTTATTGGCAATGACTTCATTCTAATGTAGGATAATGCTCGGGTTCACAGTGCTCGCACAGTACAGGCATACCTAAACCATGTTGGTGTAACGGTGGTGGGAGTTGCCAACACGGTCCCCGGATACGAATCCAATTGAACACGTTTGGAACTTGCCGAAGAAGAGTGTCAAATCAAGAATGCCACGTCCCAACAATCTGGACGAGTTGCGAAACGCATTACTTGAAGAATGGCAGAGGTTGCCCCAAGAAATCATTGACAGCATCATCCGCAGCATGCCCAGACGGATGGAAACCTTAATCAGAGCATGGGGAAACTCTCGATATTAAATACCCATTCAATTAATTGTAAACCGTCACAACATCTTAAATTTTCAACTGTTTCTCTGTCATTACGAAGTCAAAGAAAAATGCAGTTTGTTTATTTTTTTCATCATTAAACTTTAAGTATGGTGTTGCAATACAAATTAATGTCAAAACAATGTTTGTTTCATGTTTAATTATTATTTGTTTTAAAATAAAATTAACTATTTTATATTTCCTTTTTTTTATGTTCCGCTAATTCTGCCGGTGTGTGTATATACCTTTATATCACTCTTTAAAACAATATTGTTGGTTTTATTTTATTAAAATTATAGTTATGAAATTTATTCAAAATAATTTAGTTATGCATTTAAATACCTACCTAGTAGCAAAAAAATATAAAAAAACTTTAGTTCATTAAGTTGGTTAGAAATTTTATTTATTGTATGTATTCAAATAATAATACAAGCTAATATTAATATATATAAATAAAAGTTATAAAAAGAAAAAATCCCACTTAAGATTTTTATTTTAAAATCTTGTTGTAGCATAGCTCGCAGTGAACAGTCGTCTTTTTCTAGGTCGAGGCCGAATTTGTCTGAAAACTCATACCATGCAACAGATAATGCGAATTCGGCGCTCGGCAGCGGCGTACGCGCACGTGGTTATCGAGTGTGTCATGTTTTTTTAGTGTCATTTCTCAAATAGTTAGTAAAGAACGATAAGTGGCGGATATATTATGTGGTTAAAATCAACACTGTAGGCAGTCTTCTCAATTAAAGGTAGGCAGCTATATATTATGTTGAGTTTTAAAAAGTTTTGAGTTTAGATGGGAATTCAGAGTATACGCGATTTCACTTCTAAAAAGTAATCTATAATCGTTTGATTTTACTATCTGACTACTTACCTACTACATTAAAATGAATATTTTAAGGCCTATAATAGAAAACTCTTATTAAAAACTTGGACGTAAGTAGTACATTTTTTGAATATTTTTTAACATCTTTTTAAAATATTTCTATTACTACGATTTTAAAAAGAGCCTACCTACCTATTTACGCAGGGCGTTATTGGGAAAAGATAAGTAAGCAATTAAAACAATATTGAATATAAAAAGGCGGTGTAATTTAATAAAAATAACTACGTACTTAGTTTATTTAATATAATCATTGAAAAATAAGGGATATGCGAGGGTAGTAACCTATATATCTTCATTTAAATTACAATACATGTTTCAGATTAGTGATTGATGGAACAATCAAAACTTGTGAATGTTTCTTAACTGTTTTTCGAGCTGAAAATTGTTAAGGTTAACAGTATTGTGTACTATGTCCTATATTAACGTAACGTGACGTGACAATAACATTGAACGTGAGGTCAATAGCACGGTAGCACCAATCTTTTTGTAACCGTGAGTATTTATGTAAGGCAATATTATATCACTATTATTTAACAAACATTTCAATATAACATAAATAAATTCGAGGAAACACATTATCTTAGATTTTATAGTTCACTATCCGTAATAACGTTGATTAAATAAACATAATAAACATAAAAAAACTATATCTCATAAATTAAAAATAATGTCACTTTACCGTTTTGATCCAAAGGAAGGCAAGAAATAAACTTTCATACCTCAACTCCTTATAAGGCTTTATCTATATCTTAACTTTATTCCGTCAACTATCAAAGAATATTATGTATACATAATATGATGTGCATATGATGTGCTTATGATGTGGCTTAACGGTAGTTAGTAGGTAGTTCCGCTCGTGGTTTCACACGCATGAAATTGGTCTATTCTGAATTATTTGACGTAAAGGAATGACAAATAAACGCATTTTTTACTATTATATTATATTACTATACTATTTTATATATTGCTTAATCTTCCTGACCAGTCTATTGAAATGACCCCAAAAACGGTAAATTTTATCAAAAGTCTGTAGGTATAACACTAATAAAAGTTTCAAAAATAAAAAACTTCCTTCGAATACAAACCTTTCAACCTATAAGCATAGAGACTCATTTGTTCATGGTTAACAAACAATTGTACCTACAATCAGACAGGTGTTTTTTGCTATTATAACGATTAGTTTAATCTTACACGTCATGTGTAACTAAAAACCATTGATGAAATATAATAATATGTCTGTGGTGAATCTTGTTAATATTCTTTTAAACCATAATCATCATCAGCCTATAAACGTCCCACAAATGGGCTCAGGCTTTCCCACATAACCAATAGAATAGTGTAGATATGGCCATAGCCCACCATAAGCTTATCGACTGCTTTCAACAACTGAAACCAACGGCTTATCGTGCCCTCCGTAGCAAGAAGGAGTTCGAGATTTTTTTATTTGATCATCCATCCGAAGGCCCACCATTCTGAAAATTGCTCCACATTCAAGATCGCGACCCGAAGGCACTTGCTGCTACTCCATTGAGCTGCTTGAGTAATGGATTAGATACCATGTGCAAATAAATATTGTTGAACGCCTACACACACACATGTAAAATGCCCACAGTATCAAAATAGCTCATATTTCTACAAGCATAAGGTTCAGATATCGTATCGTATAGTTTAAATAGTCGTATAATAGGATGTTTTTACCATACTGTTTATTGTTGTTATATTTTTGACACTTACTTTGTTAGTATGGGATCTTTCGGCTGACTGATAATTAAGATATTTTAGTAATTATTGTCAAAATACGTCGGTCTTTGCTAGACTGGTGTTGTTGATTAGCTGTATTTATTTTCAAATTGAAGTCGGAAGTCAACAAAGCTTCGCATGCTATTTATTAGCGAAAGCTTAAATGGTGGCAGCCAGGCGGACTCAAAAAAAGCCATGACTTACCACCAACCAAACCAAGAATTGTAATATGTTCAGAGGCGCCTGCACATAAACCTGTCCAAAACTGTTAAATTTCTTCCATAAATTCTGAATTCAAAATCATTTATTCAGTTTAGGCCAGTAGCTCTTGTGAATGTCGCTATGCCATCTCGGTTCTTAAGTCTACTCTGGGCGGGAGATTTTGTACTGAGAAGAGCCGGCAAGAAACTCAGCTCAATGTTTAACCATATGCTATAAAGTCATACAGTTCAAAGTCCATTGACAAGCTTCGACAGTTTGTGGTAGTCTAATGTGGAGGAGTGTGCCGGGAACTATATGTCTGTGACCGGTGATCTGACCACTAGACCAAAGAGGTTGTTTAATGTGAATGTGTTTTCTATCAATATGTATCTAAACAGCTGCGAACGGCGAACCTGGCTGGCGACCCTTTGCATAATACTTACGCGACAAAATCACATCATCAAAAAGAAATCCAAGTATATATTACCGTTTTTTGTACTGTGTAAAAACACTAAAAACAATTATAATTGGAAGAAGCAGCAAGTATTCTAAATAGGCATATCTAACTATGAAGCGATACTACTCATTATAAACTCATCCATAAACTTATGATTCAGGTATTTAGCATAAAAAAAAGCTTAATCAGTTCATCGTAACAGATTCTATAACACGTGGTAGATGACCGTTACGCAATATCTTATTACGGTTGCCAAGTGAACAAACAACAGTTCTAATTTATACAATTTAAAGTTGGTATTTAGTTGGTAAGAAATATTTTATTACGAGCTTCCGCCTGCGGCTTCGTTAGCGTGGAATTCGGTTTGACACTAAAGGTAAGATAAGTAAGGTAAGCCTAATACGAAAACGCTTAAGCAACGCACACATAGACCACCTCAAGGACACGGAATCTCGCAACGCAACAGCTGTACTCGAACTGGTTTGAGATGGTCCGAGATTCCGTGTCCGTAAGCGCGGTATGTATTAAACATACCTTCTGGGGTCTCCTTAACTTGTGACTTAAATCTCTATCCCCTGCCCCTATATGCGTATTAGGTCTTGTATGTATAGGGCACAATTTAACTGTAATGTACAATCGTACAAAAAACTAATCAGGGGATTGTCGGATGATTCAATCTATTAGTTATTTATTTATGTAATTTTTTTTTTCAATTTATATATTTTGGTATTCAAGTTTGTTTTTAAATTAAATTACTGATAACTGAAACTTTATGTATTATTTTGTATGTTTGATTTTATATGATTTTGTATAATTGTTTGTTTCCCAAATAAATAAAATAAAATAATACGACACTATACAGGGAGATCTCTCACTATATTTGTGCATAATCAGATCGATTCAATCTTTCACGTCATGAAGAACGGACAAACATACAAACAAACACACAATGGACATGAATTCCTTCCATTATTTTAGAATTAACTGTATAATCTTTTCATCTGTATTTTGTTAAGTAAGTTAACATATACAAATTTGAAATTGGATAACTATTTCCAGTTGAATTTAACTAAGATGTTTTTTGTGGAGATAATTTGTTGTAAGCGTAACCGGAAGTTTTGTAGGCGGCAAAAAACACAAAAGGGTTCCTAAAGCAGTGTGAAAAAAAAAGAAATGAAAAGATCGAAACATCCTCAGAGGGTTTCTACAGGGGATATAGGATCACGTAAGCGTTTCCCCGTCCCTGGCTCAAAGTGGTCCAAAGCAAAATTCAAAAAATTCAAAATTCAAAATCATTTCAGTTTAGGCTACAAATAGCTCTTATGAACGTCATTATGCCATCGGTTCGTAAGTCTACTCTGGGCGGGAGATCTTGTACTGAGAAGAACCGGCAAGAAACTCAGCAAGTGTCCAGCTCTTTTCTCCCTTACAGCGTCAAAAATATGTGAAAGCGTTCGGATAGGAAAATTCGGATCTGTTTGTTTATCATTTACCTAATATTTTTTGCATTCCATCAAGTCTTGTCGCTATACTAACAATGTTAGTAACATTGTCGGTAGGTAGCTTCCCGGTAGATAGATAGATAGATAGATAGATAGATAGATAGATAGATAGATAGATAGATAACATATTTATTTAGACACTATAGACACACACAATATACAATCGTAAATTTTAAAAAAACAACAATTACACTAAAAACAAACATAATTTCATAACACAACTATTAAAAAATACAAAAATGTGTGTGTGTGCCGCAGCATCTCAAAAGGGTCGTTGCTCAGCGTGGTATTCACTCTTATAGCAAGTGAATCGCTGATTTTCAGCAACAACCAGGAGTGACCACAAGGATACGGTGCCCGTAACAATTATCAGTAAAGTGCCCATGAGCGTAGCCTTGACCGTGTAGTAAAAAAATATTAAAAATTTATAAATAAAGATTTTTTAATGTATAAGCTGTGCAGTGTATATTATGTTTATAATTGACATTATTGACGGTAGTTGAGGATACAGAGAGAAGTGCGCTTCCATCTTCGGGCTAGTCGTCCCTTACCATTAGATGAGATGAAGACCAAGCGCTTGTCGTAGTGGAATATTAAAAACAGAAGAGTAGTCTAAAAATAATGTCAACGATATCAATATTACATTAAACTGTTAATTTGTACAATAGGTACCTACTTTAGTAGAATACGAACAGAAACCGTATTATAATATATACGTTTACGACAATATCAATGTCTCAAGTACCTTGAAAGTTGAATAAAATGAGGACAATGTCATTCATTTATGAGAGGGAAATCGGATGCGTTTAAAGAAAGTGCTTTTGAAATTAATGTTGCTGAAGTGCTTTGGAGTCGTCATAAAACCCTACCAATCCGTATTGAGCTATGATCTGCGATCTCCTCATGTGATGTGGAAATGCCTGAGCCAAGCAGTATTTATATCTATAGGCTGGTGATGCTAATTACCCAAGACTTAGTTGAAATGGTCGAGAAAAGCATCTGTTGTATGATTATGCGCTATATTAAATGTTATTTTTACAATTTGTCAATAGTATTAATCAGTATGTAAATGCCCTACTACTGGGTTTAGATTTATGATGTAGAACATCAGCGAATACTTATAAAGCAGGGATTTTTTTTTTTCCACGATAACTTTTACACAATAGACCTTGGCACGTGTAGAGGTTTTTTATAACATTGTGTATTTAGCTGTTTCGTTCTTATTGCTGTAAGAACAAACTTTTACTCATTTTAATACGTTTGTTTGTTACAGATGTTTAAAGTGGTATCGTCACTTGTAGCTGTCGTCGCTATAGGCACTGGATTAGTTATCACATATGTACTGCACAAAGTGCCAGAAAAACCAAATTTCGATTTAGAAAAATGGTGGGGCATCGGTCCAAAGCCAAAACAAGAAGATGTGGCGATCAGATTATTCAATGTTGATTTCAATGAGACGGTAAGAACTCTGATATTTTTTCACCTTCTAAAGAATAAGGACAATATTTCCTAAGCATATGCTTAGAAGGGATCTGAATAAAAGGGATCAAACAAAGGTGACTCTTTTGAAAACGATACTGATGTTAAGTAAGTATAAGTGGTACCTTACCTGGCTCACTTATTTAATAGTAGACTTCCGTATTTAGTAGAATCAATTTTACTAACGCATAAAAAACGTACCGACGACTTAAAATGCAGTACAAAGTTCTCCCGCCCGATCCTCTAAATGACACTACACATTTAGAAAATACACTAAACATGCACACTAATTTAGGCCCAAGACACTGTACTCGTAGAACAAGGGTACGAAGAACCGGTTCACACGCGCTCTATACTAGGTACAGACATGTACCTGGGTGCTTCTCTCTTCCTCCACGGCCCGGTCTACCCGAGCCGAGGTCCGTGCCTTTAGAGGCGCCCTCGGGTGGTTCCACTCCCCGATCCGATCCGAACCCTTCGGAGACTCTGGTAGGGCACGGGGACGCGCACTTTTAAGTGTGCGATGCCGTTCCCTCTAGAAATCCTCCAAAGGTGACTCGTTTCAACACGGCTTGAGGTACCCTTTACGTACCTCGCCGCCCCCAAAACCCCGGTGACGCTGAAAATGCCGTCTGAGGCAATCAGCAATTTCTCAAAAAAAAAAGTACAAAGTTCGTTCATAGTTCATATGAAAATATTACAAACTCACGATTGTCTTTGATATTTGTCTGTGATTTTTTTATACGAGCTAGTCACAAACTGACTGTGATACGGGCCGCCTGATGGAAAGCGGTTACCGTTAAATTACATATATATTATATATATTATATATGTTAAAACATAGATAAGAGATAAGATGATGAAAGCTAACTATAATCAATCAATTACGTTTAAAACCTAAAAGCCATACTGTTATCAAAAAGAGCAACGAACAATACAAATGACCATAGCATACAAAATAATCTGTGATATCATCTTGCTACACATAATGGGCACAAAAAAGAAACAATTATTCTTATTACAGAACAGAACGAACGACTAAAATGGTGCTTCGAACTTACAGATTATTCAAGACTTGAAGCAGAGGGTCAGAAACAGACGCCCTCTTACAAGACCTTTGGAAGGCATACAGTCGGAATATGGGATGAACACAATTTATTTAGAAAAAATACTAGATTACTGGGTGGAAAAATACGACTTCAAGGGCAGAGCTGCTTTGCTGAATAGATTCCCTCACTACAAAACCAGAGTTCAAGGGCTAGATATTCACTTCATAAGGGTGAAACCAAACGCGAAAGCGCATAAAGTTTTGCCCCTACTGATGCTGCACGGATGGCCCAGTTCTTCTAAAGAGTTCGACAAAGTGATTCCTATTTTGACGACACCTAGGGACGGATATGACTTCGTTTACGAAGTAATAGCAGCCGATTTACCTGGATTCGGATTCTCGGAGGTAAGATAAGATCTAAAAGTGGGAACGAAAGCGGTAAGTAAAATAGCCTATATACTGTCCCACTGCTGGGCAAAGGCCTCCATCATTGAAATCAAGTCATCGCTACAATTGATGGGTATTGGCTTAATCACCATGCTTGTAAAATGCTGGTTGGTGATCAAAAACCCGGGATATGTATTGAAAAATCCGAAACACACTTTACCCGGCCTGGGAATTGAACCTGTGACCTTTGGGTATCGGGCCAAGCGCTTTTCCACTCGTCCACTGAGTCCACTAAAGCGGTATTGCAAGCGATTTAAGCACATTTTATCATTTAAATAGTGATTACAATCTTTAATCTGGCACGTGTTGCAGTTTTTAAGTGTAGTGGACTCTAAAGGATACCTACCATCAAAATAATTATCGTAATTACTATTTTTGTTGTTGTTGTTTTTATTTTTATTACTGTAAATGATAATTAATGATAATGTCGAATTGTTTGTTTTATTGTGATGCGAGCAGCACAAAGCCGGTCGTTGTGGAGATCCTTGGGGGAGGCCTTTGTCCATCAGTGGACGTCTTTTGGCTGAGATGATGATGATGATGATGATGATGATGATGATGATGATGATGATGATGATGATGATGATGATGATGATGATGATGATGATGATGATGACATGGAAATATGTCTGTGTCTTGTTTTCCCGGGATCAACGTAATACAAATTAAATACCAATACAAAATTCTATACGACAGACGTTCAAAATACTTTTGTAACGTAACTAATTTTACCGGATGCTATATAAACTAATCAGATTATAATAGTTTTGTATGATAATGACTATTGAGTCATAATTATAATCTGATATGAATATCCGTTAAAAATCCAGTTTTGGCAGAAACAGTTACGTTGTCATACTAATATTATAAAGAGGAAAGCTTTGTATTGTTGTATGTTTGCAACGAATAAACACAAAAACTACTGGACCGATTTAAAAAAATATTTCAGCATTAGAATGCTACATTAGCGCTGAGTAATATAGGCTATATTAAAAAAGAAATGTCC
This sequence comes from Eudonia lacustrata, assembly GCA_947562085.1. Taxonomy (NCBI): domain Eukaryota; kingdom Metazoa; phylum Arthropoda; class Insecta; order Lepidoptera; family Crambidae; genus Eudonia; species Eudonia lacustrata. Next base: position 9,962,360 of record OX387320.1, read on the forward strand.
ACCCGTGCGAAGCCGGGACGGGCCGCTAGTGTAATATAATTTAAGTAGTAGTTCGCTTCGCAGGGCAAAACCCTTATAAGTATTCTGTGCCCTTAGTGCCTTACAAATAAACAAAGATAAGGTCCGAATAGTTATTCTGTGTTTTATCTATTTTAATCTATATTAAAAATGACGTTTACATGACAGGAACAAAACACAGAATAACTATTCGGACCTTATTCTTTGTTTATTTGTAAGGCACTTAAGGTTTGATAACATTACTTATAATAAATCTTTATATAAAACAATTACACATCATATAAATAAATACCTACCTAAATACTTTTAATGTCCGTAGAGTTATGCTAATCAATCGGTCCAGTTTAGACTGGGTTAATTATAAAGTTAATGTTATCATAAACCATATTCTTACTCGCCAAAACAAAACAATCTTACCCCTAAAAGTAGTGAGAAAAAAACGCGGCACGTGTAAATTAAGAGTCAACGGCACCGGCAAACATGACCAGAGGTCACAGTCACGCAACAAATTTGTGTAGACTTTTTATAGTATAGTAGGTAGTTATATTACCTACATACGTAACATTTTATTCACAAAAACTGACTTCTTGTTTGGTCTGTTTAAACAAGCACGTCTTCTTTTCCGATAGCAGATTTCACGTCAATTATAATAATTTGTGACATTACCACGTGTAGGTACAGTTGTTACGAGCAACATGTAAACAATGTAGCTCTATAGAATAAGTGCCATACAAATTAAGGCGACGCATTGGAAATTTACGTGGCGGCGATCTTGATTTTTCCCAACAATTACATATGAAAGTGATATTTGATGACATGATTTTTCATTTAATTGACTTAATTTTGCTAGTTGCAGAAACACGATTTGTCAACTTTTATAACAGAGAAAATAATATCAAAGTTACCTCTTGTAAATCATAGACTTGCATTTTACAAGCAAACCAGACCGATTTAATGAATGAATGAATGAATGAATTTTAGTTCATATTTTTTAAAGATTTTTGTACTTTTAATTTGAAGAAGAAAAAACAGTTTTTCTTATGGTACGGGGCGCAAACGCTCCGTATTAGATTAATTGTTTAGCGGTGCGTCGCCTTAACAAAGAATAAGGTCCGAATAGTTATTCCGTATTTTGTCTCTCTTACAAGAACAAAACACGGAATAACTATTCCGCCCTTATTCTTTGTTTATTTGTAAGGGGGTTAGAGTCAATACTAGTCAAAAGTGTAAGGTACATGTTAATGCACGTGACTGTATATATATGTGCGCAGCCATATTGTGAATTGAACAAGTTCGTGCACGACCTCTTTCTGCGGGTAGCACAAATTGTTAAGTCAGGGAAAATCTAAAAAACAACATAACTAGAGATCGGTGACCGAGTGGCACAATAATCGTGGTTTAATTCCTCAGTTCGGAGTAAAGTGTTTTGTGCATAATCCAGGTTTAATATCACCACCCCGCATAAGGCAAGCATAGTGAATAAGCCCATACCAATCAATGGTAGCGATGACTTTATGACGATATAAATGATGAAGACCTTCGCCCAGCAGCGAAACAATACATAGACTAATCACTTTACTTATTGAAAAAAAAAATCTTTATCTTTATTGATAACACAACGCTCAATGTCTTATAAGTATGGATTCTCGTCTATAACCCATGTAATTATTTGATTTTAGGGAACTAACAAACAAGGTCTAAGTCCAGTGCAAATAGGCATTATTATGAGGAATCTTATGAGACGGTTGGGACTTGAGAAGTTCTACGTTCAAGCTGGCGATTGGGGTTCACAATGCGCTACTCATATGGCGACGTTATTCCCTGATGAGGTTCTAGGGTAAGCTTTTTTGCTTAGGCTAATAACAATTAACAAATCGCATTATATCTATCTATCTAATACCTTTAAACGAGCAATTCTTGTATATTGTAAGTATATATATAATCTGAATCTCGGAAACGGATCCATTTTCGTGAAATTTAGTATGCAGGGGGCGATAAATCGATCTAGCTAGGTTTCATTTTTAGAAAATAACCAGAAAAAAATCAAGCAAGGCTCGGTTATCGAGGTACCAATAGTAATTAATATAAACTAAAAATACTTCGAAATGAAACCACTTTTTACGGATCTTCTCGCGTTTATTTTACACATTACTTTTAATAATGTTTATCCTGAGTAGATCCGCAAAAGTTGTTTCATTTTAATGTGTAGTGTCCACGTAAACTTTCGAAAACAATAAAAATACTTCATTTAATGTGACGTTGGGTCACTAATGGCGAACGTGAATTTGTATGAAGTTGAAGAAGCGAGCGGCTCTTCGTATCAGAAGAGGAGAATTAAAATGTTGGTATACAAAATCTCGTAATTTTTAACGTGATCGAATGACATAATAAAACGTGCACTAGGCATTGAGTATAACAGTAAAATATATAAAGTTTTTGTAATTAATCTTCTTAATAAAACAACTGAGCATAGTCCCTATTTTAGTACCATGCCATAGCATTAGCACCTGTTATATTATTAGATTGGTTTGACGAAGTAAAATATCTTTAGGTTAACACCATAATTAATGAATTATGGTACAAATTGCTCCATATCATTGTATCTATCGAAATTGTTTCAGATTCCATACAAATATGCCAATATCTTCGAGGCCAATAAGCACTTTCAAAATGTTCGCGGGCGCCTTATTTCCTACATTATTTGTTGATGCAAAATATGTGAACAGAATATATCCTCTTAGAAACCTTTTCTCATATATCATAAGAGAAAGTGGATATTTCCACATACAGGCTACAAAACCCGATACTATTGGTAAGTACGATTTAGTATTTTCATTTAATATGATGTAAGGGAGAACAGATTTACATCTATTGGCATATAAAACTATAGAAAGTGACAAATATGACGTATAAAACTCGTAAAAAGGTTTTGAAAGTCAACCCCTGTTCATAAAATCGCATTAGGTTTCATAGACAATTAAAGAAGAAGTCTAATATAAGTTAACATAGGGCCTAGTGCGAGTTTTTATATGCCATGATTACATTAATGAAACCGAAAAATATATGTGTGGTAATTAAGCATAAGCGTGCCTCCTGGTTTTTTTTTGGAGAGGGACTGCTGATTGCCTCAGACGGCATTTTCAGCTTTACCGGGCTTTATTGGGGCGCCGAGGTACGTAAAGGGTACCTCAAGCCGTGTTGAAACGAATCACCTTCGGAGGATTTCTAGAGGGTACGGCATCGCACACTTAAAAGTGCGCGTCCCCGTGCCCTCCCAGAGTCTCCGAAGGGTTCGAATCGGATCGGGGAGCGGAACCACCCGAGGGCGCCTCTAAAGGTACGGACCTATCGGCTCGGGTAAACCGGGCCGTGGAGGAGAGAAGTGACCAGGTACATGTCTGTACCTGGTATAGAGCGCGTGTGAACCGGTTCTTCGTACCCTTGTTCTACGAGTACGGTGTCTTGGGCCTAAATTAGTGTGCATGTCTAGTGTATTCTGTAAATGTGTGCTGTCATTTAGAGGATCGGGCGGGGTGCCTCCTGGTGACAAACGAAGAGAGTCCAAATTTTGCGATATCAATTCTCGTTTTCGTTTACATGATCGAATAGCAAATAGAACTCGGTACCCTACTGCGTACCTTGCACTCATATTGACTCGTTATAGTGACTAAAATACAAAAGATAAGAAAAAAACGTAAGTGAATGAGATAGATAAAAGATATCGCTTGAATGATTGCGCTTTTCAAATGATTTGTTTTGATGCTTGGCACAGACTAATCGGAGAACGACTTAATTGGAACGTTTTCGAGTTTTCACTATTCATGCGTTAGAAACGTTTTCTTCTTCTTTATTTGTATTGGTAGTTTAATTGATAAATAGAGAATAAAAACAAAAGAAGTTTTGAAATTAAACAAGGTAATTTAAAAAGGAACACTTTATGAATTGCACGATTTTAGATGATGATTGAGTCATAGTACCTGTAAATGTAAAATAAAAGATATCGCTACTATCAATTTAAAAATTACTGCGTGTAAAAGATTATGACACAACTAAATCATGCTGATTTAAATCAGCTAGCTAACGATTTCTATATTAGATCATATTTTTAACAGGAGCTTATTTCGAAAGCAGTTACCACGTTTAAATTGCGATCGTGCAAGTTAAGCAACCTTCGCACTGTATGATTTTCGGATGGGTGACCAAACTGCAATATCACAAGCTCCTTCGTCTTTTGGAATGCAGCCGTAAAAGCCCACTGACATACATTGGGCCTGTTAATGTGGGAAGGCTAGATTGATTTTTATAATGCTGATGATGATAAAACTTTTATTCTGAATAACGAATCAAGTTACGTTATATATTTTTAAACAAAAAGAACTACAATATGTTAAATAGGCATAGGCAAACATTTAAACAGACCAGAAGGTCATGTATTTTAGGTAATCATTAAAAACCTCTCGTTATCCATAAAACCAGACAATAGAAATTCAATTGTTTATGGCTCCATTTATATGTAGTCACTGGGAGATGAAAGATTAAAAAAAACATTTGCAACTTTTTTTTACAGCAACAACTTGCCCTTGCCGAGTTTCTTGCGCCTTCGTCTCGGTACAAGGCCTCCACCTTAGGGTTTACGGAGTCATGGCTTTGAATTGACGTTAAACAAATCATTTTGAATAAAAATGTTGAATTTTATACCTATGCTTTTTCTCAATACTAACATGTGTACAACATTGTTACAGGCGTCGCTTTAACTGATTCGCCAACCGGCTTAGCTTCGTACATCATAGAGAAAATGGCAATATGCAGTAACAGAGACCAGCTGAACACACCCCACGGCGGAATAGAGAATCTGAATTTGGACGATGTCCTAGACACCATCACCATTCTTTGGACAAACAACTGTATCGTGACTGCTAGCAGGATATACGCGGAAGGGTTCAGACATCCCGAAGTTTTAATTGTGCACAAGTAAGTATAAAGTCTATCGCAATAGAATAACATTATGCGGTTTTAGTTGTTTATTTTTTAAACAAGATTTTTGGGTTTCCTGCAGTCACTGAGTCATAGACCGTTTTGTCTTTAATCGTACTCTGCTGGGATGTTACCCCTTCTGTATAATGGTGTTGTTTTTTTGTTAGTGGCAAATAGAGATATTATTTTTTTATATTAGTATTATACATATAGGGATAAAATATACAGTATTTGGTATTATTCAAAATATTATAGGCAAATTGCAACTTGGCATTTGTTCTAAGATATTTCTTTAGTGAATTATTTTCTGGTGTTGAATTAACAATAGTATTAGTTAAATACCACTTCTTAGTTTATGACTTACAGCAAGGAGAAGGTTCATTGATGTTATAAGATTGTAAAGCGAATGCATGTTGTATAACTTGACTTAAGCTTATTTTGATGATCTAATTTTGATATTATGTATGTTAATTTTTAGCGATTAATTCATACCAAATAAAGAATACTAAACTAATTATGACATTACTCTTTACAGCATACCCACGCCAGTACCAACGGCAATAATAAACTTCAGGTACGAAGTGCTCTACCAACCGGACTGGATGGTAAAGGACAAATTCCCAAAACTTATCAGATCAACCACTTTGGATGTCGGCGGGCATTTCGCAGCGCTACACACTCCACAAATGCTTGCAGACGACGTATATGCGGCCGGCGCTGACTTTTTAAAATTCTACGAAAAACAAAGTGCTAGGAAAAGGCAATAAAACCTATTTCTTAGTCAATATCTATACTGCCTATTGCCAGTTTTGCTTGACATTCCATTACGTTAACGAAAACGAAAATTTACATGGCATTGAAGCAGCGCCTTCTGGTGACAAACGAGAAGCGTTAAAACCACACAATGTCTCGTTTTCGTTAACGTGATCGATTGCCAAATAAAACTCGTACTAGGCACCACGCAGATTGCAAAACTTTCTGGTAGTACCGGGATGGATAATAAGTGGTGTTTTAAGATGTTCGGTAAACGTGTACATAAATACTCATAATTTTTAGAAATTAGCTAGTGTGATTAAAACATGCTTTTCCAATAGTATATTTTGTGTTACGATTATGAACCTAAAACGGTATTTCTCGTCGTATATCGACAAACATGGCAATGCCCTTTAAAGTGGCCTTTTGTATTCCGATACATATCAAACGCTCTCCATGTTTTATTTTTGTCGGGCTATACAGCAAGTGACCCAATTCAGAAGATAATCAAATATACACCCTAACTGATGTTTGGTTAAGTATTTATTAGATATAATGGTTGTTACTTAATAAAGACTGTTTGAATAAAATTCCCGTTCTCCCTATCCATCCATAGGAAAGGCTCGTGCTCCAGCAGTGGGGACATAAAATGAGCTGATGATGATGATGATGATGATGAATAAAATTCTATTATCTTGTGAAGCCTGTATGTTTGCACAAAACGCTACAGTATGAAAGATTACAGTAAATATAGTATATTTTTTAATTTTACGCGTACACAAATTTTGAAATGAAAATCTTTGCACGCTTTTACTTGCATTTATTTTACATATAATTTTATCCTGACGTTTCGAACCCTTTACCTCCGTCCGTCCGTGGGGTCCGTGAGGTGCGTGGTCACAGGGTGACCGTTAAAGTGTTTTATTTCAATGTAAGTGAATATAGTTTAATTAAAAACTGTGGTTGTGTAAAAACATAATTAATTTTAAAGTTGTAGCTAATTTGCTACGAAATTAATGCCTAACCGGATGGCCAAAATGATTTCTAGCAATTTCAACATTATCATATTTTTTGTCATGGTGCATCTAATAGTATTGTAGGTACACTCTTATGTATTAATGTCAAACCAAATTAGTTTAATTGCACTACGATTGTAATGTAAAAATCATGGTCACTTCAAACAGTATTAAAGGTAAGATAATAAAAACATATTTTTATAGTCCGTATTTTTTTATTCTACTCATCTCTTTTTTTGTAAAAATAGTTTAAATATTTTCATAATTATATTACCTATATCGTATTGTATTATTTGTCAATTACGATAAGAAATACTTTTAGAACGTGCTTTTAAAGATTGTAACGATAAATGTGAAACTTAAAATTTTAAATGCTTGTAAGCATGTCTACCTATTTTTCTCTATTACGATATTTAGAACTTATAATCCTTATAACCCGTGAAATCCTTTTAAGTCTTCTAAGCGCCATCTATAATTTTTCACCAGAACAAAATATTGTACACAAAAATGTTGTATAACAAAACGAAGAATAAACAAAAACATTCTCCATTATATCTTGAGCATTAAGTGCTCCTCCTTTTTGTGTCGTATACCTATTGCTAAGGGTCGCGATTTCCTGGACATATCTTTTATATAATAAGCATAGATCGGATTAGGTAGAGTTTTTTGACATACCTTTGCAATGTTAGCATATCATGGATAATCTTAAGCAAACTCAGTTTTTTCCAAAATTTGGATAACACAATTATAAGATTTTTGAAAATAATCTCCAGTAACGATCGCCTAAATCACACCTTGATAGTCTGACGTGCAAAAGAGTTAAGTGTATTTTCTCTTATTATTTTATCGGGTTATCCATACTATTGATAACGTTATGACGCAATTCACAGAAAAAACTCTACATATTCCGATCTATGATAATAAGTTAACAATAAGTATGTACTCACATTATTCGTTGTGATGAACTTCGTTGCGTATTCCGGTGCAAAGAAGCCCGGCACCAAAAAGTCTTTCCTAGGGCTGAACACCTCGACCTTCATTCGACCGCCCAGGTTAACTCGCTCGCCAGCGTAGTACAGATTCCTGGCAAAATAATAAGCATATTAAATAAAAATATATTTGCTGGTTGTTTTAACATTTTAAAACGTAGAAACGCTTGGCATTTACCTTATCTGATGGTAAGTGACGATAGTGACGAAAATAGAAGCGCACTTAAACCGGAATTCTTAACTACTAATGAACTGCCAATCATTTAATTATACATTTGGGTAAGTATATAACATATTTCTTAGTAATTGACGATTCCGAATGAAGTGCGCTTCCACTTAACATCAGGTGAGATGAAAGCACTTGGCTTTAATCTCTTCATGTTTACTCGTAAGGAATAAAAGTAATAATAATTTTAAGCAAATTAATTTTGTTCTAACAAAGTTGTGTTCCAACACAACATTGTTTTTAAAGCGATAGACATTTATAAGATGGTAGTAAAGCTTGCCAATTGGACTTAAAACAAGCCTTACTACCAACCAAACCAAAAACCCCTGGGCATTGAAGCGAGGGTCTGCGATTGTTGTTCTAACCAACTGCGCAACAACCTTCGATCTTATAATCATACTATTAGAGTAGTAGAATAAAACAAACTAGACTGAACGTATAAATACCTATTTCCAATGAGCCGGCCCTTGATATTTGTCAGCTGGCCTTCACTGAGTTTCGGGAATTTGTGGTACAAGAACAGAGTCGATGCGAACTTCAGGAAGGAGTCACCGAGCGTCTCGGCCCTCTCCAAGTTGGATGTGTCTCGGGAATTGATCGTGATGAGAGCAGTGAGAATATCCCTGAGCTCAGGACCCCGGCCCTCGGGAGTCAACTTTAGGAGCTGGAGTTTGTTGTTGTATCTGTTTTTAAATAAGATTATTAAAAAAAATATTTTTCTGTGCCGCGAGTAGATCAGTATAATGCTTTTTATTTCAATATGATCACTAAAACTTTTTCTGGGTTTAAGCAAGGTCAAGGAACTGGAGGAACTGCAACATACAGCCTCATAGTTAATTTTAATTAATTATGTTTGTTTTGATTGTAATTTCTTTGTTTATGTCCAATTTCTTAATTTTATTGTATTGAACTTTTCAAATCTTGATGTATTTTTTGCATGCTACTGTAGTGAGCTGAATAGGATGAGCGTAAACATGTAATAACATCTCCCCATGTACCCTGTTCATACGCAAAAGAAATTAAAATAATTTCATTTAATTTCAAGATAAGATAACTTACTTTATCGGCGGCGGCAATATGGCGGCCGAGGTGGACGGCATTTGCGGGGACCTTATTTCGGGCTTTTCTATTTGGAACGGCGCCGACACGAACTCGTCGTAGCACTCTATATCGATAACCGTCACTGTTGACAAGTTCCTCTCTATGTCTATTGGTTCGATTTTTTCCTGTAAATAACCAAGGATTCAATAACGTACTAAAGGCAAATGCAAATAGTGTGACTTTGCAATGGATTAAAGGACACAGCAACTCACAAGGTAATGACGCAGCTGATGAACTGGCCAAAAGAGGATCGATGGCAACAGTTTATGGACCGGAACCAATGCTGCCCATACCTCAGGCTCAGATAAAAACATGGCTGCGGGAATTAACCGAAGAAAAGCATCTAACAGAGTGGAGAAACAGTGTAGGTTGCAGGCAAACCAAGAATGCAGTTCCGGTACCATCAAAAAAGCTTGCCCGCAACCTCCTCAGATTAAATAGGGACAAAATCCGTAAAATCATTGGTATCATTACTGGCCATTGTCCCTTAAACAAGCACTTATTTACAATAGGTGTGACCGACAGCCCTCTATGCAGAGGATGCATGGAAGCGGAAGAAACGCCACAACACGTGCTTATGGAATGCATGAGTGTGGCAGATGAACGGGCACGGTTTCTCCAAGCACCTAGAACGCTCGCGGAAGCCTGCGGTAGCCTGAAAAGGCTGCAAGCCTTCTGGGAGTCTGGGTTGGCTGGAGTAGGTGGAAGGTATACGTACAATGGCCAAATCGAATGGCTAAGTGCGGACACAGCCCAGTCAAACTAACTAACGTACTAAAGGCAATTAAAAGAGTATCTGCATCCATTTAGTCGGCAAACAAATATTGTCTAAAAATATCAGATCACATCACCCTTTACCCTTTAGGTACAAGTTTTCCCTATGGGTAGAAACACCATAACGAGGGTTCAGTGCCAAGGTAGTGATAACTGCTAATGTAAGTAATAAGAAATGTAGAAAAAAAGAATATAATAAAAGATAACAAATTTTACTATTATTAAGTAAATTTAAAAAACAAAACAACTTACGTCCCAGAGGTACTCCTTATTAATTTTTTTCTTTTGCAATTTATATATAGTTTCCTTCATTGAGACTATATTTAGACCCCGTGGCGCAGTCTCGTCGATGGGGTTGTTTATTCTTAAACATTAAAAATAATATAACTAAGAATACAATTAAAAGACGGTTAAAATTATCTCGAATACACTCCAAGCGAAATTCGTATAGATTCCTACAAAACAGTAATGCCGCTTACAATTTGCAGTCTCATATATTTACCCTTAAATAACATAATGTTAAAATTCTAGTAGTAGGTATCACATCTTACCTATCAATCGTATTAATTGGAGTCGGTTCTTCCACTTGCGACAATAGCGACTTCATAGCAATTTGTATATTTACTTCTATCGGTAACCATTGTTCGTCTGCAATAGAACAGTCAAAGTCAATTTTTATTAACTAGTAACATCAATCATTATTTTCAGTGTTCACATAAAGTAATATAGTAACGGCCGCGGCCGTGTTATAAATTAATTAAATAAATAAATAATGTCTATGTCCAGTAGTGGACTAAGATAGGCCGATGATGATGATGATGATGAAATAAATAATATTAAATAAATTTATATTTTAAACTGACCCGGCGGACTTCGTACCGCTTTGACAGTTTCCAGACGAGTCTTCATTCATGCCCGCCGCGCCACCAGTACCGCACGATGTGGCAACAAAGTATCGATACTGTACTTATGAGTAGTATCAAAAGAAAAGTATCGATACCCCAAAGTATCGATACTTTTCATTCGTAATATCCGCGGCCGTGTTATTAATTAATTAAATAAATAAATAATAACAAATAAATATATATTTTAAGCTAGCTGACCCAGCGGACTTCGTACCGCTTTGACAGTTTCCATGACAACAAAACAAACAAATCATTTCATCAACAGCCGCCCCCAAAAAATCCTGGTGAAGCTAAAAATGCCGAATTCAGGGAATCAGCAAACATTTTCAAAAAAAAAGAAAAGAACGAGCGCTAGGTGCGTGGCAAGGCGAGGGGCGCATGGACTCCGTCGCCACTACCTACAATATTCATTGAATGTAGAGTTATGACTCGATCAGAGCAAAGGAATGCAAAAATATTTGTTAACAGTTAATGAATACAAATAATTACTATATTAGATCAACATATTTCAATAAAAATAAGATGTCTGCAGTTTTGCACTGTTTCAAGTATACGTTGTATATGATATGACAAACCATATCAAAATATTTCGTAATGTCTAATGTCCCTGACAGTATTTTTTTGAGGTTACTTTAATTATTATTTCTTACCTAAGTCTACGTCTAAGCGTTCTTTTCCATATCCAGTTCCTTTTGTAATTTCTTCACGCAGTTCATGAGCAATGAGTAGATAAAACACTCTGAAATTAAAATATTCAGCTTAAAATTCAGGGCAATCAGTATCTAATTGATTGAAGCAATGTTTGCGGTCAAAAATATGCGAGGCCATCAACAAAATCTCTTCAAACAAACTGCGCTACGATTACGCGCCTACGCTTAAGAAAGTGTGAGTACTGTAAAGGAAATCTAAAAGCGACAGCTACAATCATACAATACAAGTAACCACTTGTTGTGCTTCAATCAAATTGACGTAGTACAACTCATATATTCTCCTCCTCCATCATTGAAATCAAAGTTATCGCTACAATTGATGGGTATTGGCTTAAAAATCACCAAGCTTGCCAAATGCGGGTTGGTGATCACAAACACTTTTTTTTTTATTTTTTTTTTTTTTTGAGAGAGACTGCTGGTTGCCGAGGGGCATTTCCAGCTTCACCGGGCTTGTTTTAGGGGCGGCGAGGTACGTAAAGGGTACCTCAAGCCGTGTTGAAACGAAACACCTACAGAGGATTTCTAGAGGGGTACGGCATCGCACACTTAAAAGTGTGCGTCCCCGTGCCCTTCCAGAGTCTCCGAAGGGTTCGGATCGGATCGGATCACAAACCCGGGCTAAGCATCGGAAACAATCCGATAATACATATTTCTTTGCCCGACCTGGGAATTGAACCCGGGATCTTCGGGTACATAATACTAGATAAAAAAATACTAGAAAAAATCAACCAGGCTCAGGTAGCTCGATTAGGAACCGAACCCACGACCCTTGGATTACCGGTCCAATGCTCTGGCCGCTGAGCTACCGAGACCCCATAAGACTCGTTAAATTTTTCTAGTACACACGCCTGCAGATCAGACTACCACAAACAGTCTTTCCTCAATAGACTTTGAATTTAATAACTAAGGCATATGGTTGAACATTTATTGAAGAAATTTGACCGTTTAGTCGCATAATGCTTAATTCGCAAAATGCCTACCATGTCTCAAAAGGACTAATTCGCGAAAGGACTAATTCTCAAAAGGACTAATTCGCAGAATGCCAAATTCTCAAAAGGACTAACACTTGATTATCATAGATAATAATACTAATAAACGTTAGATGCATGAAAATAAAAAAAACATTATTAAATCATTTTGGTTTAATGTCAAAAGAAATCAATGATCACCCAAAAAAAAATTATCTTTTTATTCATAGACAATAATTAAACATTCAAAAATTATTATTATAAACTATTATTATACATATAATTATATACTATTTATACTATTTATAATATACTAAATCACAATCAAATACAATGTACAGAATACTTAAATTTTAATATTACGCAATTACTTGTCATGCATTGGTACCTAAAGGTATAATACGAAATAACAATATTAATAGAGACTAGGTCACTACAACAATTAAATTACATAACTTGTTATTTTTTGATTGATTTGTAGATGATTTTTATATTTGAGTCTTAGTAATTAGTAGTAATATTTGAGAGTTTAATTATTGTCTTTGAATTAATTTTAAAATCCGAGTGTTGGATATTCTAATGTGGAGGCGTTTGTAATTTGTGATTTACACTCAGATAATATTTGCAGGTTATAGCTAGTCTTACCTATGAACGATACTAGGCAGCATAATGGCCTTGTACCACAGAACGCCAGGGTATTCGTACTTGATACAGAACTCGGGGATGAAGATCTCCACAAATGCTTTGGGTTTATCGTCTCCTTGGGAAGCGGATACCAGCTTCTGCTGCTTATCAGTTAGGGAGTTGATAGTTGCGGCTCGTGGCATCAGGCAGTTCATACGACTGCTTATATTACGAACCTGTGGACAAGTTTGGTATAGATCGGAAGCCGTATCACAGTTTCTACATTAAACAAATGACTGCAAGTAATTATTAATGGTAATTGTAAGATGCTTGATTTTTTATTGTCAAATCAACATAAAGTTGGGTATCTGAGATCCATTTAATAAATAACTAAGTAATGTATTTACACTTTACTATTAATCCTGAATACAGTTAAAGAAACCGGAAATTATGAAATGTCTGTATCAGACTAATGCTAATGACTAACCGCATTACAAATAAACAAAGAATAAGGTCTGAAACTTCGAATATAGTTATTCCGTGTTTTGTTCCTGTCATGTAAACGTTATTTCAAATTAGAGTAAAACAGACAAAACACGGAATAAATATTCGGACCTTATTCTTTGTTTATTTGTAAGGCACTAATAGTTTAGTTTGCGGGTGGTTTTAAAGTGCTAATAGCCCATTGTTTTCAAAATAACAAATGATCTCGAAAATAAAATATAAATGTACAAAATGTACTCTCTTACTTCTAGTAATGGTTGGTTTTTATCCCCACAGATGTCTAGATTGTATTTGCTCGAGTAGTACTCAGAATATGTGCTGAATGAGTTTGTATCAAAACCCGACTGAGGCGTCATATACTCGATTACGTTGGAGACAATATATCTGAAATAAATAAAGAAAAACATTAGTTATAAATATAAGCCTATACGAATGGCGAACATTTTTCATCAGTTGAGTATTGCGTATGACTGATTGACATTTACAAAATAGTGAAACAGTCTCGGGTTATTTGTTACTTAGTAATTTTACAAATTATTATAGAAAATGGTAAATACATTTTTTATGATTGCTGCAGTATGTGGATCACGAGTCAGCGAAGACGAACTGCTTTTTATCACATTTTTTTTGGCAAAACTAAATTTTTGCTGCATTTTTTGCATGCACTTTAGATGCAAAACTTAACTCCAAAGTACATAAAAAAATATTTAAAATTTCATTAGCAATTAAAGAAAATAGCAAGTCAGATATGTAAGTATTTTTATTATTTTTTTAAATATGTTCAATCCATTATTTATTACAAATTAATTAATTTAATGTCTACCTGTCTGGAAGCAGACTTCCCCTATACCAAGGCGTCACCACTGAATGCAGATAATCTTCAGGAATTACGCTCATATTTTTTCTTTCCTGCACGAAAAGTTAAATATGTTAGAAGGAAGTTTTTTATTCATTGCCATTATAGAACAGCGAAGTTCAAAACAAAGCGTCCATTAGCCCAATGCGAGTAAGTCATCATCATCAGCTAATTTTGTCCCCCTATGGATTTTATATAGGACTCTCACTCAAAGAATTGGTCCGAACTAGCTAAGAATAGAGATAAGTGGAGACTAGGAGAAGGGAGGGAAAGCCTTAGTCTTGCAGTGGGAAATTAAGCGCTGATTCTATTGTATGAATGGAAACACCACAGGTACCACCATGCGGTGCGAACCCAGTGCATATTGGTGGTTGTTAACGACTGTTAATGAAGCCGGAAGCAATGTGAGTTGGGATTTTTATGTGCCTTCCGAAGGACGGAGGAACTCGAGATGATAAATTTTTGGTCACCAAGCTGACCGGCCTTTGCGAAAGATGATGGAATTCAGGCATCACAGCACGTTTGCCACAGCGCCATAGTTTGGTTTGTTTTTTTGGTTTTGCGAGTGTCCATGGGCGGCGGTGATTGCTTCCCATCAGGTGACCCGCCCTGCTCGTTTGCTTCCTTCTAATATAATATATATATATCAAGCTCCTCCGTAAGCCATTATCATAAAGCCTGGGACCAATGGCTTAACGTGCCTTCTGAAGGCTTAAAGTCACTCTTCCGGTAACACGGCATTACGAAACATGTTTCACTTGCACGATCACAACTCGAATAAGGTAGTCAGTAGTTGACGGTTCCGGGTGAAGTGCGTTTCCACCTTCAGCCTTATCATCATATAACATTAGTTGAGATGAAGGTGAAGTAATTAACATAAAATATACATAACGAGTCTATTATTACCTCAAACGATGGGACTTCCACTGGGGGTATATCTTTGTAGCGCTGCATTACGGCCCAATCGATGTCGTACCCTTCGTTCTCTTTGATCGGCACTACAAACATGTTGTTGTCTTTGCCATCGTACACTTGAAACTGTTTCGCCACGTCTAGCACTTGGTCAAATATGAAATGATGAAATCTGAAAGAACACAATGGTTTCGATATCATAGTTTTAGATTTTTATTTTTATATCATACCTACTCAAACGTCCGGGTACACTTTAAGTTTTAATTTTTTTTTGCCTTACATCCTTAAATGCGCTGATGATGATGATGATGATGATGATGATGAAACGTCCGGGTACACTATAGTGTCCTCTATGGGCAGTGATGAAAAAACGTTTTAAGTGGTTCTAAAAGGCACTGTGGCGCCTTTGTCGTTCGTATTTAGGACAGGGCACAAAATGTAGATGGCGTTAAACAACATCAAACGTACATATTTTTGTTAACTGCATCTCTAACTCAGTTTGACGTCATTGAGTGTGTTTTTAGTTACCCGGGATCCTCAACTATCAACACATTGATGCTATGGCGACATATTTAGATATGGCAGTGGTAGCTAGTTAGGCGGACAAACAAGTCCTACCACCAACCAAACCGATTACAAAAACAAGTACTCCCCGCTGGGAATCGAACCCGGGACCTCTGAGTTTAAATCGGTGGTCTTAACCACTAGCTCGACTACAGAGGCGGTACGGCGGATATTACATAGACGAAACGCTGTTACAGTTTGCGAATTATATTGTTATTTTGATATGTTTTAGTAATAAAAGTTGTATCATCATCAGCTCATTTTATGTCCCCACCTGCTGGAGCACGAGCCTTCCCTATGGATGGATGGGGAGAACACTCCATAAATCACCACGCGGGCCCAGTGCGGATTGGAGGTTGTTAACGACTGCTAATGCAGCCGGGACCAACGGCTTTACGTGCCTTCTGAAGCACGAAGGAGCTCGAGATGATACATTTTTGGCCACCCATCCGATGACCGGCCTTGGCGAAAGTTGCTTAACCTCAGCACTCGCAGACCGGGCGCGTTAACCACTGCGCCATCGAGCTCCTCCGTTTATGCAATAAAAGTTATATAAGTACATCTATCTTTTTGGCACTATCTTGATTGTTAAATCAAAATATTATCAATTGTAATGTCGATTGGAGTCTATTTAAACGATACGTTATTCTTGCTTAGAGGTGTGATATTGAGTTTTGGTGGATTTGTTGATTCAGCTGTCGAAGGGATGTCACTTGCATTTTATGTACGGTTGGCAGTATTGATTTACTTCGTTGATACGGTATGTACAGTTCGACTTGAGATGAGTATATTTTACAGCAACTGAGCATCTAAAAATTAAAGAGGCCTATTCAATTTAACATGGACTTTGATTTCTTATTGGCTACAAATTACAAAACTTACTGTTTAACGATTTCGAACAACGACAAATCAAGTTGAATTATAGCATAATTCATTTCTAGAGAGGTTGCCACTTCACCCACGGTCAGGAACATAGGGAAGTCGCAGATCTTTGGCAAAGGCGATGGGGTTATGAAGCCGTAGCCTTCGCCCCTTTGGAGTAAGTTGTACAGCGCCTTTTCCCTGTTATCTTCTGGCTCGGCGAAAGCAGTCTTCATATGTATGACGTGTAGAAAAAAAGCTTTCTGGTTAGATTCCCAGTGTTTGGAGGCCTTGAGGCATTTTGGAAACTGTAATAAAATATATTGTGTGTTACTAAATAGTTAAGCAAATTATGGTGAGTTAACAAAAACGTTTACATAAAATAGCAAAAAAATTATACGTTTATCTGACAAAAAAAAAGAAGTACCTAACACAGATCGTGATCCATTAAAATTTATTTGTTAGAAAAAAATAAAATACTCACCACTTTCTTGTGTTTGCGAATCATCTTTTTGGTGCCAGGCTTGGGTGCGTCTTCACTGTTATCTTGAAGCTCATTCAATGGCCAGTTAGGGAAACATAGTTTGACGTCTGGATCATCAAAATCCACTGCACTGTAAGAATAATAGTGCATTGTATGTAATGTTGACACTGTAATGTTCACAAGGGTTCGATACTGGCTAGTTTAATACAGACTTAGCATTCATTATATAAGGATCGTTATTTATGAGCAACATCGGTTGGGTTGCTTCAGTAAAAACTAATCGAAACCACAATTCTTTTTCAAACTTTATTTTTTGTTTGTAAGTAGTTATTCAGTTATTTAACTAATGTTGCGTTTGATTTGGTAAAATGTTTGTAGCTATTTAAGCCGTTTTTTCTTCAAGAGGTTTCACTAGTAAAATAATTCTAATTTGATATTGATTGGTGCTCAAATTAAGTTCAGTTTCATGTGCTTTTGAACATGTGAGAAAGGCTGAGCCCAACAGTGTGATATTCATAGGTCAGTGGGATCACTGGCGATGGATGAATTAGCTGTAACTCACCCATAACGTTTCGGTAGAAGAGAGATTGGATCTAGTTCGCCTTCTTGGTGGAGTCTGATGCATGCATTCAAGGCCGCTGATCGTTTAGCTGTCCTTAAATTCTCTAACGGAAGACCCTAGAAGTATTTATGGTGTTAGGAAAAGTACTATAGAGCCTTAAATCACATACCTATTGTAAGTTACGTAAATTTCAATCAAGCCGTAAAATAAATAATTTTTTGGATAATTAATAGATTCAACGATCAGGCGTTACATTGCGCAAATCTATGGCACACAAAAATGCACTTGAAATAATATGTAGTGCTAAATCACTCGTTTATCAAGCTTAGATGCGGTACGCATGCACCGTCCTCCCGCCCGCAAAAATATGCATACGCCGAAAGACCAATGGATGCAAGCGAACATGCAAACCAAACCGATACCCGACACGTGTTTCGCCCCTCCACGGGGCATCCTCAGGTGCGTCTCTCGTCCAGTTAACGTGTGCATATTTTTGCACCCAAGCTTGATAAACGAGTGATTTAGCGGAATTAACACTACATATTATTTCAACTGCATTTTCGTGTTAAAGCTTTAGATAATTAATAATTATTTTATAAAATGAAGACAGAAGGAGATCTTTTAACCTCTTAAAATTCTATTTTTTTTACCGGGACCAAAAAGCTACAACGCATAAAGTAAAGCATTTTAAACATAGCCAATAATTTTGACTAGGTGCTTATGGCGCACAGTAACTATAATTATACATAGCTTTTAATGTCCGTTTGAAAAACAAAAAACAAAAAATGCTGGTTTGGTTTCCCGCTTCAAAGGCAAAACTAAGTTAATAAAGGGTTGGTATAATTTTTTTGTAATGATTCTTATTATAACTTACCACAATTTTTTCTTTAACAGGACACGCGATCGGCATTATTATAGTGATCTCACGGAGTGATTTTAAGGGGCCACTCATCTCTTGTATCCACATTGGTGTGATGACCGTGAACTGATCATGCGGTAAAGTCACACAGTAGCGGTTAAGGAGACTTATGGCTGAAGAAGCTGACAGGCGATCTAAACACAATGCATATACCTATTAATTACAAAGAAAATCAGAAAATGTTTTGAAAATATTTCCAAACGCAGGATTTGAGCCTGTGATATTTAGTAACTAGCTGTTCTCCGACCCGAGCCACCGCGTCGCGTCGCGTTGCCCGAATGCGCTAGTACTTCTTATTCGCTAAGCGTTTTTCTGACTTTTTAAGGGTCATAGCGTGATGTTAAATAGCCTGTTATAGACTTCCACAAAATTAGGCTATCAAATGCAAAAATATTTTTTCAAATACGACTGGTAGTTCTAGAGATAAGAGCGTTCAAACAAAAAAAACTCTTCAGCTTTATTTTATTAGAATAAATAATCTGAAACACTTACTGCCGTGTTCAGTGACGTACGGTGGTAATTCATCGTCTTCGTAGAGACCGCATCTTATATCTTCGGACGTAGGGGCGTCTCTATCCTCAGTGTTCCCAAGTAACACCTAAAATAAACAGGCAAAAAAAATTATATCAGCACCAGTTTATTTTTATGTCGGACCTAATGCTGGTGCAAGAAACTTTCCTATGGATGGATGAAAAAAAACAGTGAGAAGGGGCCTATAAACCACCACGCAGATGGCAATGTGGATTGATGACCAACGGCTTTGCGTGCCTTCCGCAGCACGGAGGAGCTGGAGATGAAAAATGAAAAACCCGATGATTATCCTCTAGGAATGTTGCTTAACTTCAGTAATCGCAGACTGAGCGCGTTTATCATTGCTCCACCAAGCTCTTCATCACCATCCGATATACTTAGATTTAAATCAATTTTTCTTTTAATATTTGATTATTTGTTCGATACAAAAACCACTAAGCATACCTTTTGTATATGTTGTTCAATACTCTGGAACATATGATATTGCGATTGAAATTTAAATCCGTTCTCTTCGCTCACCATAATCACAAAGCTAGATTCACTACTTCGTGCTCGTCCTGAAATAAATACACACTATAATTAATTATTAAAGTATATGCCAAACAGCATATCAATAGAGAACAATGATTCGACTTTTATCCCGAAATCGTTCAAAAATACTTGATCAATAATACTCTAGATTAATTCGTAGTCTACGGCAATACAGACACAATAGAATTGTATTGTTTGGCGGTACTGATCAGAGCTTCCGCATACCAAAAGTTATGGATCCGGAACAAAAAAAGTGTGACGAAATTACCGCGTTTGCTCTCTTATTTATTTTATTTATTTATTTTAAATTTTTGCAACAAAATATTACATGGCGGACTTAATACCTGAGGCATTTTCTACCAGTCAACCATAGGGTGGTGCAGAAATGACATGGGAGGTGCAAATTTTGAGAGACAACAAAAGGAGAAAACAGTGTAACAAAAAGATTCAAACTTATTATAATACATAAAAAAATATATAAATATATTTATATAAATAAACCTACATAAATAAATAATTTATAAATCGGTCGTTACTGAGATGATTCTGCCAAGGTTTCATTAGGAAAAAGCATGCGGACTTTCTTTTTAAAGACATCGCGACTTATAGCCATCCTGATTTCGAGAGGCAGTGTGTTCCACAAGAGATTGGACTGGATATAAAAGGAAGAATGTACAAATCCGAATTATTAGAAGAACGGAGATTCTTACTGTGGGAAGAGCAAAGGAATTGAAAATGGGGGGTAAGATAGGAAGGAGAATACACTTATACACTTACTCACTCACTTATACTAAAATATCTTATTACATAATGTAAAAAGAGCTATATTGAGAGCATCATAACCACAGCCTCACGTAAACTCGGAATCCTGAACAAAGTGAAGCGGTTCTTCACGCCTGAGCAACGTTGTCTTTTGTATAAGACTCAGGTGCGCTCCTGCGAGGAGTATTGCTCTCATCTTTGGGACGGATCCGCAAAGTACTTGCTCGAAGCTCTTGACAGGTTGCAGAGACGTGCTGTCCGTATTATCGGTAACGATGACGTTACGACCAATCTAGAGCCGTTACAGCTACGTAGGGACATTGCTTCCCTTAGTGCTTTCTACCGCCTTTACCACGGTGAATGCTCTGAGGAGCTCTTTGACCTCATTCCTCCCTCTCCATTCCTTTCCAGATCGACGCGTGCAGGTCTGAGAAGCCACCCTCATACCTCATACCGTGCTGACCATCAAGACACGTACCAAAAAGTTTGGACAATCGTTCCTTTGCCGAACTGCCCGTATGTGGAATGCGCTTCCCGCACATGTGTTTCCCTCCTCTTTCTCTCCCGGGTTATTTAACCGGGGCGTGAAAAAGCATTTATGCAGGCCGCCATAGTGTGAGCGTTCGGCATAGCGTGGTAGCGCTGTGATTAACGCTTTCACTTCTTGGGCTTCACTGGCTGCTTTTCATCAGGCAGGGTGAGGCCATTTTGGCGTGCCACAATAAAATATTTAAAAAAGGTTTTATAGCATGAACAGCTTATTATAAACCTTCAATCTAAAACATTTATCTAAGACCTTTATGTTTTAGATATTTATATTTCTTTGTAATTGACGTTCCTAATGAGATAAATAAGACCACCAAAGAGTATTTGTGGCTCAATGTCTCGGACTGTTTTTGAGGCGCTTATATGGAATCTAGTACTATTATTTATCGAAGATTCAATGAGACAGAAAAAAGTATGATAAATATTTCACCTTTGCTCTGTATGTATGATCTGTACTCTAGCGGTGGATCATATCGAAGTACAAGCAAGCATTGCTGGATATCGACACCCTCTTCTATGACACTTGTCGAAATCAAACAGTTGAGCTCCCTAAAACAATGATTAACACATTTAAGAAGTTGATAATATTGTACGTCCGGCACGGATGGAACTGATGATACTATTTAATGTGAAAGACGGATACCTTTTTTTATAGTTTAGGCTAGTTTTGTTTTAGTCTCGGCATCTTTGGAAGACCAGCGTTTGGCACTACCTACTAAAAAGCTCCGACATGCTGAGAAGACGCCCTTTCAGTATCATATACTGTTTATTATGAGTATGAATGTGTTATTTTGTGATACTAAATATTTTTTTTTCCTATTTCTTACTATTTCTATACGAGTATACATTTCTATGAAAAGTTACTTTGCTAAAACTTACTTGTTCGCAAACTTCAGTAAAGTTTTTTGGCTGGTCTTTTTGATATAATGTTGTTCTCTTGTACATTTCATCGGGTTGACGTTGAAACCGACAATGAAGTCATGCTTCAGAAACCCGAACTCATCTGGATTAGTTTCCTTAACTTCCTTTAATAGATTGAACAGCACTTTAGCTGTAAACCTCTGCTGGGTGAAGATAATGCCCGATAGAAATTTTCTATCCTTATTGACATTGAAAATAACTGTAAAAGAATTAAGCTTTAGTTTACTAAATATAGTATCGCTCTACACACGTCAAAATGCAACGCAACATTAGTTAGTAAGAGCGAGAACGTATACGCCGCTTTCTGGCAAAATACGCTGAACTACTGTAATATTATTGTACAAGATAAAATTTTACTAGAAAAAATCAATCAGTTTCAGGAAGCTCGAGTGGAAATCGAACCCACGACCTTTGGATAACCGGTCTAATACTCCGACCGCTGAGCTACCGAGACCCCACAAGACTAGTTGAATTTTTCGACTCGAATGATCGAAAAGGTCATGTTGAACTTAACCTTTTCACCGCCAACAACATCTATAGAAGTTCGAGATTTTCGTGCCGTCCACGCCAGCACTTCTATAGAAGTTCTTCATTATACCTACTTTAATAAAAAACATTTTCGATTCATAAAACATTTGTTTCTTTTGTAATTTTGTAAGATGGACACAACTAAAGCCCTATTTTTTATTTTCCCAAGCAAAACAGGCTATTTTTGTGTTTTAAAATGGATAAAAACAAAAACGTCGCAAATATTTCTATGTCCCGCTAACCAACGACTTCTTATCAAGTAGGCCAGTGATGTGACGCGAAAGTTGCATTCATTACAATCCTAAAAATTTACTTTGTTTTATTTCATACAAATGTTCATAAATTCTATGATTGAAAATAAATTCCGGTCAGTAAATAACGTATTACATAATAAATTTTAAAATTAATGTACGTATTAAAATTAAAATATTAAAATTAATTAAGTTTACTGAGGATTTTCGATATTGAAACACCCATCTCTACGTAATGGCAAGATGTCAGTACTACCAAACTTCATTTCTAGAAAACTCGTGACGTCGTAAGCGCACAGGTGTCAAGGTCATCGTGTCATAGTGCTGGGCATTACAAACAAAACAAACCTAAACAGTGCAAAATGAGTAATTGTTATTCTGATGAGTTGTTGCCATTTATTTGTTTCTTTCTTCTTATTTTAGTAGGTAAATGTATTTATTTATAACGTACAAAGGGTAGGTACTTACTGTCCATTCTCGTCCACACTCGGTAACTCAGCGGTAATTAAAAGTCTGTAAGCCAGCCACTTAAGAGGCCTATTACATCTCAACTGTGATTTTTGCGTAAAATGCCCATTTTCGCATTTTGTAGTAATTTTTCAGTTGTATTTATCGTTTTTATCGAAATAGGATAATAAATTCATGCTTAGTATTTCAAATTTCCACTCTGCGAGAAAAAGCTGAGTTCGGACGGCCGGCGCATCGAATTTTATAGTAATTTTGCAGTTGTATTTATCGTTTTTATCGAAATAGGATAATAAATTAATTATAAAATATTTATTCCTCATGAAGTAACAATTATACTGGTATAAATTTTGCTCAATAATATTATCGTAGATATGAGAAATTCACAGCGATGTTAAAGCGATTTTCGAAGTTTTTTGGTTTAGAATAAGATTTTTTTTCTATGTAAAATCAATGATATCTAAAAATTCCGAGGCCGCTACGAAGTATTCCACTATATAAGAGATAACATTCTATTTTTTTTATTTCATTTGTTTAGAACAGTAGTTAAATGGTTTAAGTTCAATCTAGGAGCTCAAAAAAGTGCCTTCGCGCATTTTATGAAAATCTTTCTCTGCTATTTTGGGTTTTATTAAAAAGTTAAGCAAAATTTACAAAAAGCGAGGCCGCTACAAACTATGCCAATAGCTATTCTACACTATTCAATAAGTCAAAATTGTTAATGTGCTTTCGTCTCTGAGATCGAGAACGCCAAAAATGGCCATTTTACGCTAAAATCATAGTCAAAATGTAATAGGGCCCTTAACCAAAATAAGCTGTAGGTATACCTATCAACATTAAAACTGAACGTGAACACATACATGAAACGTCGATTTTAAGTATAGACCAACAAAACTCTACAATGAAATAAAAGCATAGACAACCCTTTTCCTTAACAAATTTATCGTGCTACTTGAACCAAAGACTTGATAAGAAGTCAACGGACGACGTTATGATATGAATAGTGAGGTGCCTATTATAATTTATCTCTAGCAAGTATATGTATGTCTTTTTGTCTCTGGTAATGGATATTCATTTTTCTTACAAAAAAATATCATAAAATAAAACAAAATACCATTATAATGTATCAGTGTTTATTTATATTTGTAAATTTAAATACAAACTAAAACTTACATATCTATTTTTTTATTATCGATATGACGTTACCGCCATCCTTGCTTTCGTACTATAGAATCTGTTATACATTTATACGTTGGCGTACAGCGGGACATCGCGTGCAGGATAGATGGGCGGTGAAAAGGTTAAAACAAGTTAAACTTAATGCTTAGATATTTTTGATTAGTGTTTTGATCATTTTCATATTGACCTACCTTCTGTGTCGATGAATATTAGAAAAGTATTCTAAGACATCTAAGTATGGTGAAAGTTCCATAAGTTGTATTCTAATAAAATTTAAAGTGAAATCTTACTGCCACGTTTGTTGAAATTCTTGGGATTGTACTCTTTCAAGATACTCAGCAAATTTAAAAATTTGCTTGAGGAATGTCTCACAATTTTATCGTATCCATTATCTTTAGCCATTGAATCTAAAAGCACCATCCTGGCCCTGAAAATCACTTTTAATTCAGTGTTATATAATAAAACAATAAATTTTGTAAAAATAAACTGTTAAAAATTCGACAATAAACAATGTTTATACGACGTAATGTAACTATTATATTTAAAAGTTACTTTTCTTTTCCTATGTCAAATCTCACACGCCCCCGTGCGTTCAATCAAACTCAACTTAAAGTACACTTTTGATTGACGTCTGGGAACACTTGAAAGTGCACGGTAATGTTTTGGGATAAGGTTGATTTTTGTCAAATATTCATATATTTTGGTAGGTTTGTTTCGATCACTACGGCTTTAGAAACCTTAACTTTCTCGCTGTCGCGCCACCCCTTAAATCCGGTTGCGCTGTAAAGGTCACGTAAAGCCAGTTGGTCAACTAAACACCAATCGCATCCCAAAAAAGTACACGGGTTGACGGTCAATCAGTCAGACAGGGTATAAAACGGTATCCTTGTTTTATTCCTTACACACACAGCAAAGGGACACACGTGGAGTGTGTCCCTTTGCTGATGTTGCTGATGTTAAGTAGAAATGGAGTCCAGACGCAAAGACAACTGGTGCAGCGTGAAAACGACGCAGCATCATCACTCTCACCCTGCCGGCCCACAAGGTGCATCTTCACGCCTCGTTTGAAGGCTATACCTACCTACTAATATCTAGTATACTATAAAAGTAATCTTTATATATATAAATCTTCTGTGCAAACACACACACACACACACACACATACACACACATACACACGTATGAAATTGAACTCCTTCTAAATGGCTGGACAGATTTGGATTAAATTTTTTGTGTGTGTTCAAGTGAATTCGAGAATGGTTTAGATTTACAATTGGTCCCGGTAGGTGGCGCTGCTATAGAGGTCCATCATGGGATACGGGTGGTCTTAAGCGGACGAATGATTTGTTTGTTTTGTTGTCATGGAAACTGTCAAAGCGGTACGAAGGTTGCCGGTCAACTAGTAGGATATAAATACTTACTCAAGTGAATGCGTCATAGCTACTTGATATAAAAGATCCTCTTCTTTAATGGCGCACTTGCGTTTCAGCCGTTCAAATAGGATAATGTAGGCGAGAATACCCAACGCACCACCATAAGCTCCCAATTCATTTATAAGCGTCACCATGCTCACAATCATGTTTTTCACACCTTTTACAATCTGAAACAGTACATTATAAGCCAGTCAACCGTGGATACTTTACTAAAGGCGCTCGTTGTCCTAGCTATCCAGCTAGTGGGTTCGAGTCACGATCAAAGCCAAAGTCAAAGATCGTGGAAGCAAAACAACTTTCGTAGTGCAAGACCTACGGATGGATGTCCAAATTCCAAACTCCTTATATATCCACAACTAGGTAGTAGAATAATCTAACCAGCAGCGGTAGAATAGCATTAAAAATAATTGGACTGTTTTTTTTTTTCAAATTCTTTATTTAATTATTACTGAGTGTAGGTACTCATATACCTACTTTAATAGACGTTTATTTTTATTACGTTTGTAGTAGGTACAAAAATATTTGAACGATTCAAAAGCACTTTTCTTAAGTTTATTTGAATAAAATTTTTGACTTTGACTCCGACATAAATATATTTATTTGACTTTCATGAGTGCACTATAAGTGCTAAGTTGAGTAAAGTTTTTTTTTATTCTAATGTAAAATTACTTTTGCGGCCTTTTGGTTTCTTTTAAATGGTTTCGGTGACTTGTCAACAAGCCTCTTCATCTTTTAATTTTATGACTTTATCAGTCGTTGCCATAGAGCAACACGGGCCTCCGGCGGACCGGAGGGGAGTAGCCATAGCGTTTATTCCCGATACAGATTTGTCTGTCATTTTTTGCGGGGGATGAGGCAGCTACATTGACAAGATGCGACTGCCGTGGCTGCGACATTGTCGATATGCATGTATCGATAAGTTCGAGAACTCGGTTAGGATAATGGTTTAAAAGTGGGACACAGGTGAGATGTTATAAAAAGGATAAGTATAGATATTAATATAATGACAGTTGCATCACAATATATTTACGAGAACCTAATGTATTTATACAAAAATATTGAAACTTTTTCTAAAAAAAGTGATATTCACAATGTAAACACTAGAAATAAAAACAAACTAGCAGTACCTAATACTAGGCTCCACAAAGTAAATAATGCATTTAGAGGCCTGTGTGAACGTTTTTACAATAAAGTTCCAAGTAATATTCAAAAACTAGATATTAATAAATTTAAAATCGCTATTAAAGAAAAGCTTTATAAAAAAGCTTATTATAAAGTGTCTGATTACATTGAAGACAAAACAGCATGGGTTTAAAATGCTCCAATCTATTTCTAATCCAATATATTGTTAAGGTTTTTTAAACTTGTATTGTATAACTTGGTAACGTAACGGCATATAATTTTATAAATGTCGTTACATATTGAATTAAAGCTGTGGAGTTTCTTGCGCCCATTCTTCTCCACAGCTAAAAAATAGACGTCCTGAATGGGTAGTAGGTAAAAAAATTATGGACGATTCAAAAGCACTTTTCTAAAGTTTATTTGAATAAAGAATATTTGACTTTGACTTTGACTTTGGATTTATTTATTACGATATCATTCAGAATCTGTTCAAAAAGTCAGTTTACATGGGTAAGTTACAAAAGTTATTAAATAAAGAAATATGAAAGGATTATCGAATGTTGATTTTTTACCTAGAATCCGTTTTTAATAAAACAAAACTATGCACAAATTAATTGATTTTCATTTCTGCTGAATTTCTCATGTAAACTGACTTTTTATAATATAATGAAATAATGATATAATGTATCAAAACAATAATAACATAAACTACTTATATAATAAAATCTTTAGACACTACATTCAGCGTCATCTAGTTCCAAACTAAGCAAAGCTTGTGCTATGGATACTAGACGACGGATATTAAATACATATACTTATACTTTTTTTGTAAACAAACTTATAATACATACAAACAAACACACTTAGACCGAAGGCAAACAACATTTATGTGATGAACTTAGGTAAGTTCATCAAATAAATGTTTGTCTTCTGTGGGAATCGAACCCACAACCCCGAGGTCAGTAGTCCACTATGTACACCACTGGGCCACGGAGGTTGTCATTTAGTAATATATTTAATTAGGAACAACTTTTACGGATCTACTCGCGTTTAATGTGTAAAAACACATTACTTCATCATCTCAGCCAAAAGACGTCCACTGCTGGACAAAGGCCTCCCCCAAGATGGGGGGTATTTGCCATAATCGCCACGCTTGGCAGGCGGGTTGGCGATCGCAGTAGGTTGAAAGTAACCTCAGAGAGATGCTGCTGCCCATCCTCTGGAATGGTCCCTTAGTCGCCTTTTACGACACCCACGGGTTGAGATGGGGTGGTGCAATTCTTTATCCCCGGCACCACACAGGGACACAGGGACACATTACTTATTTAATGTTTATCCTGACGTTTCGGAACCTTTGCAGGGTCCGTGGTCACAGGGAGACTGAGGTGTTGGTCATCTCATAATTAGTTGGTAGTTTGTATACCCTCATTTAAATTTCATCAGGTGCGTTGCGTTTTACGCAGAAAGAGCTTACAGTATCTTTTGGTCTGGCAGTATGGTGTTGGGGCTTGGATTTAATATTTTGTATGTTGGGATCCCAGGCTGGTGGCAGATTCCAACCATCTTCTCTATTAAAATTAGGATGTTTTTTAATTTCAATAGCCTTGCGCATCATCCTAGGGATGAATCGTTGTTCTCTAACGAGTATTTGTGGTTTATCAAATCTGATGTAATGGTTGGGCCCCTCTAGGGAGTGTTCGCATACGTCAGACTTATTTTCGCGCCTATGCTTGACGTCGGCTATATGTTCTTTAACGCGAGTTCCTACACTTCTCTTTGTTTGCCCGATATAAAAAAGCCCACAGTCGCAGTCCAGTTTGTACACGCCTGCATCTTGAAGGGGTATGTTGTACTTGACAGGTCGTAAAAAATGGTTGATCTTCTTCGGCGGCTTGAAGTAAGTGTTGATTGAAGCTCGCTTTAAGATATGTCCAATCTTGTCAGTGACACCTTTCATATATGGAAGTACAGCAGGTTGGCGCTCGACTGTGGTTGGTTTATTGCGTTTTCTGTGACAAAGCCGTGGTACTTTTAGTTGTCACAGATGCCGCGTGCTCTCTCAAACAAAGATTTCCCTACAGTAGCCAACTGTCTAGGATGGTGGTGAGAATCACCATTGAGGTACCTATCTGTATGGGTTACCTTACAGTGCACAGTGTGACTCAAACTATGGTCCGGATTCCTGATGATTAAAATATCCTAGAAAGCTAACTTACTATCTGCCTCTAACTCCATTGTGAATTGTATTTTTGGATGTATAGAGTTAAGATGATCTAGAAAAGCAGATACTTTATCAGTTGGTAGAATAGTGAAAGTGTCATCTACGTACCGCTTGTAGAACCTAGGGGTAACCGGTGCTGTGCTTAGGGCACTCTCTTGGAAGTCTTCCATAAAGATATCCGCGACGACGGGTGAAACAGGGGAACCCATGGCAACACCCTCTACTTGCAGGTAGTAAATGTCATTCCACAAAACAAAAAAACGCGAAAAAAAAAAACGCGTAAAATAAACGCGAGTAAATCCGTAAAAGTTGTTTCATTTCAACGTGTAGTGTTCGCAAAAACTTTAGGAAAAAATATTTAATTAGTTTTATATTTAACTTGAATAAATATTAACAGATACGTATCATTATTATACTATATTAAAATACATTTCACTATATTAGAAAACATTACCTAATCTAAAAATGATTAAATGCGCGAGAGACGTGGCTGTCTAGACTTTACCTTTGTCATTTTTATCGATGAAAATGATAACAACACTATCGCTCAGTGACAGCGTAAACTTGGATACAGACTCGGATCAGTCGTTTGACCGATCCACATATTGTACGAGGGCAAGCGGCCTCAGTTGGTAAACAAATCCAAAACAACACGGCCGCTTATTATTGTATTTTTTTGAATAAAGAGAAATACATAGTAATAATGTGATCTAAATTATTTACATATGAAAGGTAACGCCATTTTTTTGTAAATTTGACGTGGCTGATCTCTTTTTGCAGCAAAAAACTGAACAATTCGGCATTTTTCTAGGACGTCGTTTTACCCGCGCAACTAGATTCAGTCTAGTGAGCAGTGCGGGCTGCAACTAGTTTTATTGTACGCATAGGTCCGCGTGGACTTGTACTTTGACAGAGGGGAACGCCTGCGTATGGCTACTCCCCTCCGGTCCGCCGGAGGCTCGTGTTGCTCTATGGTCGTTGCTATTTATTAAAATAAAATAAATTAATATTATATTATATATTAATAAATTTCATTGCTTTCGCAAATGAATATATAAGATATGACTGTACATTAATATGTACAGTCATATCCTCACAGTATACGATCCTTTCGATCTATTGTAATAATAATGGTTGCCAACTTGTAATGGAATATAAGATACTTTGACAAGGTACTAAAGTGCTTATTTAATTGGACTTGACTGTATGTGTGACTAAACTTAAAATGAAAGTGCTTATCTTATAAACGAAGATATTACATAAATATTAGCATAGAAAGGATAGCTGTTCAATTAATTAAGTTCACGTTATACCCATTATCGTATTTTTCTTTCATTTGCGAATTACTCATTATCAAACCAAATTAATTATGGTACAAAATGAGGAAAGGGGGGTATGCCTGGACTTCTCTAAGCCAGGTTTACCCCAGCACAGACTTCAATCTCTCACAAAGAGCTGGTAACCCTTATTTTATTTATATTTATGTCACTGCTTTGCAATAAGAAAATAAAGTTTTATTTTTACTTTTAAATAAATATTTTTTAATTAAAGGATTAAAATAAAAGGTGCTGACCTTAAAAGGGTCAGTAGTTTTATCCTGCTGTCCTCTTTCTAACTGTATATTCGGTTTCCCTTGCGGTGGCGGTAACTTTACAGACATAATTAGTTCTTGCAGTTGTTCCAGTAAATGTATCGCAAAAGTCGTATCTGCAGTAGCATTTGTTGGTTTGTAATACTCAATTACTTCGTGCGGATTAGTAGAATAGCTGAAACATAGAAGATGTGAAATTTTGTCGTCATATAAAATTTCACTTGTCGCTCATTGTATTATTTGTAGTAGGTAGTTAATAATTTACCATAATAAATACTCTATACCCTACTGTACTTCGATAATGAGCCAGATTGTAAAAAACAATACAAATCCTATTTAAATGTAGGATAGTGACTCTAATACAGTCGAGTCCAATGCTGAGTGTGACTTTTATTACCTATACCTATCACAAAATGCGCGCGCTCGCGCTTTCTCAGTACTACGAGCGGCCGACCCGACGCATCGCAAAAGTGGAATTTTGTGCAGTTGTAATTACATTTATTTGATGTTTAATCATTTTTTTATCGTTCAAAAAAAGTATATAATTTGAAATCTTATAAACTAACGTTAATCCTGGTAAACATTAAACTTAATAATATTAATGGAGTAAGGAGATATTTACAACTAATTCTGCACGTTTTATGGCTTTGAATGGGATTTTTTTTGTAGAAATGCAATTCATATTTCGAAATTCCGAGGCTGCTACGAACTTAACCACTATTTAAGAGATATTAATATATATTTTTAATTTCGTTTGCTCAGTACAGTAGTTCAATCCATGAGCTTGAAAGTTGCCGTCCGAGTATTTAATTGAAAACTAGTTTCGGAATTTTGGCTTTATATAAATAGATAGGGAATATTGCAGAAAGCGAGGCCGCTACGAATTTTACTAATAACTATTCTCCACCATACAATAAGTCAAAATTGTCTAAGGGTTTCAGTTTCTCTGAACAAGAACGCCGAAATTGGGCATTTTATGCAAAAATCACGGTCAAAATGTAATAGGGCCCTTAACGAAAACGAGAATTTGTATGGCATTGAAGCAGTACGCTGCAGCGCCAAGGTCAACCCGAGCTAAGGCCTAAGCCTTTAGAGGCGTCCTCGGATTATTCCGCACCCGATCCGATCCAAACCTATCGGAGAATCTAGTGCGGAAAGGGGTACACGCTTGCGCAAAAATGGGGGGTATGAGTAAAGCTGAGAAGAATAAAAACCAGACTTTAAATAATCACATTCATTTACCAGAGAGCTCCTTTAACAAAACAGTCTAAATAATTAAGGCCTCAATGAAACTCCGCCATCTTATAATCGATTAATCGGCAATGCTTGAAGGGAATTCCTTATTAGTCCGTGATTACCTTTAATCGAGCAGAAACATCAATCTGTCAGTGT
Source organism: Eudonia lacustrata (assembly GCA_947562085.1). Taxonomy (NCBI): domain Eukaryota; kingdom Metazoa; phylum Arthropoda; class Insecta; order Lepidoptera; family Crambidae; genus Eudonia; species Eudonia lacustrata. Next base: position 9,994,553 of record OX387320.1, read on the forward strand.
GTGTAGACAGATCCGATCCGAACACCTCGGAGAATCTAGTAGGAAAAGAGGACACACTAGTGCGTGATGACATTCCCTAGAAACCCTCTGACGGTGTTTCGATCACACAGCTTGAGGAACCCCTTAAGTTTCTCGCAGAGCCCAAAAAAATCCGGTGACGCTGAAAAGGCAGCCAGAGGCCATCAAACAAACTTTCTCCAAAAAAAACGCTGCAGCGCTTACAATTTCGCCATACGAATTCCCGCGTCGCTAACGTGATCGAATGGCGAAATAAACAAGCACTCAACAACTTTGACGATAAGCAATAATACCACTATCGCTAGTGGAGCAGGACTGTGCCAATGATTGTGTGTAAAGGAGCGTTCCATTTTTGGTATTATTAATTTAACTATTTGCCTGGTATAATAATATATTCTTCGTTGATTTTCAGTCTTATTGCAATTACATAAGGTTTATATTGATATTAACAGCTTTAAATGAGTTGTGAACTTACTTCAATACTTCGCCCAGTTCATTAACCGTGGCAATGGTGGCGTGGAATGTCGTCTCCAAGTCGCGTAACGTTTGCTCAACCTTGCCTATGGTTACGTTACCATTTAACAAAGTTGCAGTCAGACCTGCAATGAATCGTTGGCTAATTCAGTCTGCAACATTGTGTTTTACAAACAATATTATGAATGTGCTGCTAACACATTCATAACAGTCCTGTTTACATTTTCAGAAAACTAATATGCTTGTGTTGGTCACGTCCGTCAAGTAGTCTAACGGAGCTATAGGATACTCTTCCGCTCAGAGTAGACTTGAACGCCTCGGTGGCCGAGTGGCAGAGCGCTCGGCCCGATACCCGAAGGTCCCGGGTTCAATTCCCGGGTCGGGCAAAGAAATATGTACTTTTCGGATTGTTTCCGATGCACGATGCATAGCCCGGATTTGTGATCACCAACCCGCATTTGGCAAGCGTGGTGATTTTTAAGCCAATACCCATCAATTGTAGCGATAACTTGATTTCAATGATGGAGGCCTTTGAGCCCAGCAGTGGGACAATTATAGGCTGTTTACTTACTTTACAGAGTAGACTTACGCATAATGACGTTCATAAGTATAACAGAAATTGAATTGAATTTTTTTTTTGAACCACGGTTATAGCGAACAGTCAGTCGGTTATAGCTTATCATCAGTGATCGGAATGAATCCCGGAAAAATTAACAACATTTTGGTGGTTTTAACCACACTAGTCATGTCTTGTCGGCAACTTTAGGTATTTTAGTCCCCTTCATTCCGATCGCTGATTATAAATTTATCTAGGTAAGTAGGTACCTACCTATATTTTTCTTAAACGACATACCTACATTTTTTTCAAGGTTCGGTTTATTTTCATAATGTTGCATGCACACCCCAGTAACTTATTGAAGACTAAGGCTAACTACTTTTTTTACTTTTAACGTTTCGCAACATGAGAAATAACACTAAGTCACTAAATAGTAACTTCTTGTAATCGGACGGTGCCCGCCACACTAAGAAACGTTTCTCAAATCAATTGCCGTGTGAATGCACATCGTTTGTTTGTCGGGGAGCCACTGGTCCAATTCCAAAAATTCTTTCACCAACTGATTGCTATATACCTTGTGGGTTACGTAGTAGGCAATATTTTACTTTGGTAAAACATCTATTTAAAATTATTTTTGTAAAAAAATCGAAACACAAAGTAAACTGCTAGTATTAAATAAAATAACAACTGTTTACTATTATACAGTTAAAGACTAACCAAGAATCCTGGGATGCTCAGGGACAGGGCAATTAGAAAAGTGCTTCATAATAATTCTCATTGGATGATCGTCTACAGCATGGTGGCACTCGTCGAAAATCAACAGGTTTATATTTTTGACAAGTATGTAACCGTGAGTGAGCATGTCACTCAAAATCTGGCTTGTCATCACAATAACCTGGGGATATAAAATTGTTATCAATTGTTTATTGCAAGATACAGCAAAAGGCGGACTTTAGTCCTAAGGCATTATCTACTAGCTAGACAAACAGCCCAGCGTGTAGTAACGTTAAGAAAAAAGAACTAATCGCAATAAGAACAAACTAAGGAATCATAATCAATTGTAGTCAAAATTATATAGATATAATTAATGGATCAAACATAATTTAAATAGGTATACTTTCTCGATAACTAATGGATGGGACAGAGGTCACCAAATTAGTTATGTCATTATGTAGTGCTCAGAGCGAGTGCTAATTACAAGTGTTTTGTGTGATTTATTATTCTTAACAGTAAACTGATTATGAAACTACTCAAACAAAAGTTGACGTCGAAATTTTACGGTTTCTTTGGGTAAGGCTAAGGCACATGATAAATAAAATAAATAAACATACATGAGTATGATATGTATGCTAAAGCTTGTACTAGTAACAGATGCCCGCACATCATATCCAAAACAGCTGTCAAATTTTTTCAATACTACATATTCAACCATATGCATCATCCATCACTAAATAGAATAAAACAAAGTTGCTTCCCGCTGTCTATCTGTCCCTATGTATGTATGCTTAGATCTTTAAAACTACACAATGGATTTTGATGCGGTTTTTTTAAATAGGTAGAATGATACAAGAGGAAGGTTTATATGTATAAATACATGCATAATATAGTAGAGAAACACTGATAATTTTAAAGGTTTTTCGCTTACATTGCAAACACTGGCTGAACCCTACGAGATAGATCAAAATAATGTACTACAGTATTGTACACTTTAAAAAGGTCTACAAATCTGCGATCTGCGATGGTATAATGTCTATCTCTTAGGGATAACCCACAATAATCATTTTTTATCCTTTACTTTTTACGAGAAATATTGGCTTATTTACGAAGCGATTTTAAGGGAAAAATAAAGACATTCTGTAGTAGTTTTAGTATTAGCATTGCGTCCGTGCGAAGCCGGGGCGGGTCGCTAGTTCAAAGTCTATTGAGGAAATATAACAGTTTGTGGTAGTTCGTGCAGGCGTGTGTATCAAGTTCAATGAATTATCTTTTAGTTAAAATTAAAATAAATAACATCACTAACTCACACTTAGCACTCTCAACTTAACTTTTTAACTATGCGAAATTAATTTAACTAGTGGAGGAAATTTGATCACAAAAAAAACAATGTATTATACAATGTTATGTAACATACTTTACATAAATTGTAACTTTCTGTAGGTACTCTTTATCGACAGCGAAGTGCCAATACCTTCTATCTAAAATTTTCGAGAAATTGCCTTCCTTATAATAATTATCTATCACCCTACTGACTTTCCAAATACCTACTAAACCATTGTAAATTATCATCATCATCATCTTAGCCAAAAGACGTCCTGACGACGACTGCTGGTCAAAGGCCTCCCCCAAGGATCTCCACAACGACCGGTTTTCTGCTGCTCGCATCCAGCGGCTTCCCGCGACCTTCACCAGATCGTCGGTCCACCTTGTTGGAGGCCTGCCCGCACTGCGCTTTTCGCTTTTGTAAAATATATATGTATATTTTATTAAAACTTCGTTCGTCCGTAGACTCTACACGTGACCCCTAGGTGGTGCTAAATGAGTGACACTGTCTGAGTGGTAGAGCCACGCTGAGTTGCAGCACGAAATGGGTCGGCTCGCCCGGCGTAATACCACCCTCTCACAGAATATCGGCTTGAAGCAATGGCACTTGTTGCTGTTGTGTTTCGTCCGGTGAGTGGAAGTACCGGAGGCCCATCTCTCACCCCTCCCCCCTCCCAATTCCTACTTCCTCCTCAAGATCAAATTCCTTCCTCAAGGCCGGCAACGCATCTGCGATTTCTTTGGTTTTGCGGGTATCCATGGGCGGCGGTTATTACTTTCCCCGTGACCCGCCTGCTCGTTTATAAGTCTCCTTTTATTATAAAAAAAACCTAGATTTCCATATTTGTATTATTTATTCTCCCTAAAAATGGATTTATTAATTTTAAGTTTTCTCACTACGACACTCACTTTTGTCTACGACACTTAGAAGGTATTGGCAGTTCGCCGTCGATATGAACTCTATCTATACTAAATCTCACACTCCTCCGCGTGCACAGTGTGCTTAATAAGGTGCACAAATGTTTTTCTTCTGACATTTATATGTAGATTGATGATAAAGACTCTTACCTGATGCTTCGATAACTCTGAATCCCATTTATTTTTATTCCAGTAATCAACCTGATCTTCACCGGAGTAGGCTCCAACGGTGACTGGACACAGCAATTTAATATTTCTTTTCTAAAAACAAAACATTTATTTAATTTTGCACTTGGTTAAAAAAAATATGGAACAAATACCGAAATTTGACAGACACTAGCTCTCGCGAGAACTTTTAAGCAATAAGAGCCCCACCTAAGTAACCAACAATGAGGTTTTCCTTTCCACAATAGGAAATGCTTTAATATTGGTCAAAGTTACATGAATTTCATTAAGACATTATGTGCTCACTCTCTGCTCTCTCTCTTTTACTCTAATTCGAAATGACGTTTACATGACAGGAACAAAACAGGGAATAACTATTCGGACCTTATTCTTTGTTTATTTGTAAGGGGCTAAGAGAAACACCGTTTTTCAACCGCATCCTGAGAGTAACCCTGATCAAACTGCAGAGGTTGTTACATACCTAGACTCGGCAAACCAGATGTGTCTTTCTCTAAAAAGCACTAGTCCGAAGGAAGTCGCTAGAGAAATCAGAAACCTGAAGGAAGGTAAGGCGCCTGGATACGATATGGTCGATGCTACTTTGATCTCGGTATAGCCACAGTTCGAAAGCAAATTGTCGAAAGCAGCTTGAGGTATCAGGAAAGATTGACAGCACACGCTAACAAACTCGCTCAGACGCTAAGCAGAGAGGGAGGCCAACAGTATATTAGGCTAAAGAGACACAACATTCCGAACCTTAGCAAAATATTCTAATATAAATAAAACACCAGAAATAAGGGTGGAGTCGCTGGACAAGCCCCTTCTAAGAAAAACATTTACTCATGAGAATTTCTCAACCAAAAGAATGGCCTATTGTTTAAGAAACAGATTGCCAAGTTGCAGAAAAAAAAAGAAAAAAAAAAAGTAGGTAGGTTAATTACAATTTTGTATACTTAAGTTAAAACAAGTTTTTGATGTATATTTTTTTCTTAGTTTAATCAAAAAGGCTCATTTTATTTTATTTTATCTTTATCTTTAACTTAGTAGTCTGTACTAACATTAAAATCTTTTGCCTTGTATTTTACAGCAATTTCAACATCAGCATATAAAAAACAATATTCTGAATTGAAAATGTATATCTATCAACATAAAATATTCTAAGCCAGTTCGAAATCATATTTTTTATATCTGGACATTGGAATTGCTATAAATTTCAACAATACAAGTAATATGTGTACCAAGAATAAACGAAGAAGTTATACTATTTCCGGGATCTGGGATTTGATAACAAAATATGTTGGTGGTTTTAACCACTCTTAGTGTTGTCTTTTCAACAACTTTAGGTAAATTAGCCCCCTTCATTCTGAACACTAATGATGACCCAAATCTGTTTGTTACAAATATTTTTGTTTGCTATTATAAATATTTCATATTTATTTATTTTATTTTATTCATGGTTCACCTACATTAACATATCATACTAAAGTACATAATCATATGTAGTATAGTATGTTAGAAAAGTTTTACTTTCAAATTTGTGTTTTAGCATTTTGTACTATAATTATGAATAAGAAAACTTACTTGTTGTTCAACCAGAGGTACAGTGTTCACCAAAAAGAAAGTGCGTTTTCCACCTTCTCCCCATGGTTTAAGAAGGGCCTCTCTAAATCTTTTTATGAGACGTATAGCTATGAAGGTCTTGCCAGAACCTATAAATAATGTATTTTTTAAGATAACAAATTAGGTTTGCACAGTCAATAATTTTTGTTTTAATAGTAGATTTATATTCTTAAACACTTACTAATACTATCAGTGTAAATAAGAAAATTATATTTTAAATTTATTGTATTACTTACTTAAATAAAAAAAATCATACCTGTGGGTAAATGTACAATGGTATTTTTACTGACAGCAATTTCTTCCAATTGACTTTGGTATGGACGTGATATAAGTTGCTGACTCCCGTCCTCTGAGGACAAGCCGGCATCCATTCTGTCAATGGTAAAACTTAATTATACATTTTTATATAAATTATGTTGATGGATAGAGTCAATGTAACTAGTATTTCTATTTTTTGAGTGCATATTTTCATTATTAAATCAGGCTCCTAATAGGTTTATTCACATTATTCAAGGTGGAGCAGTGTTGATTGTTTTATTTCGAAGACAACAGAAATATAAATAAAAAAGTATAATTATATGAACTGTGGAAAACTTGTCAGTACTTGACTTCAATACCTATGTTATTAATATGCTAAAACTATGCCAGGTAGGTACAAAACGGTGCACAAAAGATCCCAATGGGTCGAAGTGTTACTGGGAGGTTGAAACCTCGGCAGGCCCCACTAAGATGCCAGGTAGGTAATGGGCCATTAGTAGTTTCGATAGGTAATGATTCAAATGACTCATTTAAGTGAAAAGTACCGCTTTTGTTTTAAAAACTCACAAATTCAAAAACATCCTCAAAATTAATGTATTCTAGATAGCAGGTAAAAGAAATTCAAATAACTTGTTTGTAATAAGAAATTGGAACTTACATGACAATTTATTAGCCGGACGGGATATCTTTACTTTTTATGGATGTTCCTTAGTCACAATTAACACTGCACTGACTGACCGCTCACCGCTAACAAGTAACAGTTCATGAGTTCACCCCTCACACACACTCGAGTTGAGTAATTAATAAATAAAATAATAAATACTAGCTACTAGCATTCCCCAGTCAAGGGAAAGCTGTCGGAATGCTAGCAAGAAAAATATTTTTTCCTCATAGTCTTTATCTCTACAAAAAAATTATGTATTGTGAATTTTCTTCGTAAATACTTTATTCATTAAAAATATACAAAATTTCAAGAAATATAACTAGGTACCTACACTGAAAATAGTATTATTTACTTATATCAGATAAGGATAGATAGGGGGGGACCCCTTACAGCCCAACCGATCGATCGATTCGAAATACTCCGTCAACGCCCGAGCGATCATATATGATCACGCCTGCCAACCGACATTAGAACTTAAATTATGCAAATTTAGAGCCTACTTTTGTATGAAGCAGTTTGGCTATAGACAAACTAGAGTAAATTTGCGATTATCAAACCCTCCCAACATTTTATGCTCTGTGCGTCTACCTTTAAATTTCAGTTTCAAATTTTGACAATTGAGCGATCGAATTCGATCTACTCTATGTCATCTATTTAGAGTCTACTTTTGTATGAAGAAGTTTACTAGAATAAATAGTATGATCATGTAGAACTTATAAACTATTTCGGTAATCACACTTATTTTGATACCTGCCGGAGGAAATATATCAATTAGTAAATTGCCGTTTACAGAATGATAAAATATGATCTGTTGCAACATATTCATAATTTGTGAATATCGACGTTAGGTAATCGCCATTTTATGAATTACGTCTTCGTCGTCTGCGCGGTGCGAGGTAAAAACAAAGTCAACACATAAAATTAATGTTTTACCCATAGAAATCCACTAGCACTTCTATTTCTACATAACTTTTTTTTGCTAAATTGTAGCATTATTACTAAAAAGCTATAAAATAAACTTTTTACTAAAAAGCTATAAAATAAAATAAAAACCTTGGAATGTGGTAAAAGTTCATAAAACTGCAACACTGAAAAGGTTAAATGTCACCACAAGAAATCCATTTCATGTAGTGTACTTAACATTGAATTTTTTACAAGTATTAATTATTTTATTTTTTATTATTTTTTATTATTTTTGGTTAAAGTTTAAAAAAAAGTCGAACTAGTCACTAGTATTAAAAAAAACAACACATGGTTGTTATAAATCGTAATGATTGAGTTTTGTTAACAAAAATATGTTTGTGGCTGTAAACTGCTGTAAAGGAACGTTATTGCACAATGTAAAAAGGTTATTCCTCATCCAAAGACACCGGTAGTATTATGACGTGGCCTTTCCTCAGTCTCCCTCATCTCAACATTATATTATGCGTGGCCCAATCAGTCTTTACCACAAAGTAACTTATATTGTTAAAGGTCTGTGCTTGTATTGGTCTTTACTCGCAACTTCATCCGCGTGGTATTTAGATTTTAAGAATAATCTCTTTTTAAAAATGAAATGCCTTTGGTTATCTGCAAGGAATATAGCATTCTATCAGTGAAAGAATTTCTGGAATTGAACCTACTGGTTAGTAGTAGTAGTTCATATAATAATTTTTGTTTATATTTCTTTGTTTCAAAGATAGATAAAATGTTAAATGCGAATGCTAATATTATAATCATAAAGTATACACGATCACAAGAACACGGTACACATCACTCATCTTCATTAAGAGCGTTTACGCCGAGCGCAAGACCTTAAGTTTAGGTTTTTAAGTCCAAATATCACGCACACAGAAGCGGGCTGTGAGCGCGCGCGAGTGTGTGCGTAGAGTAGGCTAGTTCTGCTCACTATAGTCAAACTCACTACTTTGATCCGTTCGAATTTAGTTTTTCGGTATACTTAGAAATTATTGAAGTGAAAACTTCTTTAGCGGCGTTGTACACTTTTTTAGTAATGGGTAAAAAATGTTAAATTCGCGTCAGGACACGTGACCTGATCGAAAATGTAAGACGTAAAATCGTAAGACGGATGGAGAGTAGACAGCCGGCGCGGCGTAGGAGAGGAAGTATCCCCCTCTCTTTCTACGGCGCGGCGAAAATGTATGCCTGCTGTTTCGTTTAGGCGGCGCAGGGCGCTTGCGCGAATAAATTGTCATGTTTGTGTACGATAGCACAATAAATAAATATTGTATTCTACCACATAAATGATAGTACTTTTATACTGATAATTGAAGCAATTCGTGCAAAATTATTCCCTAACCATTCCAAAATATCAAAAATGCACAACGTTAATATTCAAGTTTTTACTTCTGCCGGCACTCCCGGGGTGCAACCCGTCGTTTTTTTATTTTTAACTATGGGCGTAAGCAGATGACTAAACTACGGATACATGAAATAATTACCTAAGTATAATATTATATTGTATGTATTTTTATTAATGTTGTAATTAATCTTATATCACAAAATTAGAGTAATTATTAACGGGATTCTTACCATGTTTATTATTTATGAGTATCCGATATTTATTTATTATGATATTTTTTTTTTTTTTTTTAAATAGTTATATCACAAAATTATAATCAATACCTATCTGTTCCTCAAGGATTTATTTTGGACGAATTGATTTGACGACGACACATTTTATTTTATTTTATTCATAGCTCGGCAAATGTCTCCACTCCACTTTATGTTAAGTGGAAATGGAGTCCCTGTTGTTCCCTGCATGACGTTGACAGTTGACAGTTTGTTGATGGTTTGAAATACGAAACATTTAAGAATCCTTTTTATTTAAGTTTTTCTTCCAATATTTTACAAAGGAATGATTAATTGTATGGGCAGTCAAATAAATTGACCGATTTTTTAGAATATATCAATAATAATATGTTGTCTATTATCAAGCCCAATTTTGCTAATCTCCTTTTAAAATATTTTTTTTATAAAAACTACTGGGAAAATATGAGCCACATGCACAAAGCGCATCATGCAGCAATAAAATAGGTGCTGTCAAAACTCGGTCAAGTTATTTGACTGCCCATACAATTAATCATTTCTTTGTAATACATTGGAAGAAAAACTTAAATAAGTAGGATTCTAAAAAACATAATAATAGCTAAGAATACTTAAAAAAATTAAAAAAGGAATACACTTATTAACAAAATAAATAATTAGTACAAAAGTCGCACTGCTAGGATATGGCGAGGAGATTGGGCCATAGCCCATAGCGCACACTGGCAAGGGTGCGGAGCAGTCGTGACAAAAACTGGGACCAACGGTTTTACGTGTCTTGCAAAGGAGGGGAGAGAGAAACACACACATAGATGGAATTTCCCACCCATCCCGTGGGCCAGCATTGCGAAAGTTACTTAAAGCTCACTTTAGTTTAGGTGGAAGTTTTTTATCTACATACTTACACCACGCCCGTTTCGGAGGGGGGGTATGTTTCGTTGAATTTGTTACCCATTATCTCTGCAACATAATATACGTTGTCAGTTTAAAAATTTAATTTGTTTATGCTCTCACCAATTATCTAGCTCAAGATAAGTATTCTTAAGAAACTCGTTAGTTTAGTAAGATAATGGTAAATGCATAGACATGGACATGCATGCATGCATAAACATAGAAAAAACACCTAGACCCGAAATAAATTTAGAAAAACAGTCCTTCTCTAAATTAACCCGACCGGGAATTGAACCCGGGGCTTCGGAGACGGCGCGACGCCCGACCCGGCGCGCTAACCACTCGACCACGGAGGTCGTCCAATTTAAAAATGTTGCAATTCATCAAAAGTAACATAAAATAATTTATTCACTAAAGTACTAAGATTTGCTTATCGCGCTATAAATTTGAACTATCTTCGAAGTTACGGCAATTGTTCGACAATCGTCGGGTAGAGCGTCGAGCAACGTGACCACTCTCTCAGAGGCCTCGCGGCGGACTGATTTGATACTAATAGAACGCAGAGTTTTGTAGTAGTTTTAGAGCAGTTTTAAAATATTTATAGAAAAATTATAGAGCTAATTTAGTAAAAAAAAAATTGTGCATAATTTAAAGAACACTTTTTTCTATAGTAAAAAGCTTTTATCTTATATTTATATAGTAAGTATATTAGAGAAAACAATTATTTTATCACCTATAATTTCTTTAAAAATTCACAATGTTTGGATTTTTATAGTTTTTGTTAGTAACCAAAATCTAAAAATGTTTTCAACAAACTATTTTGCTAAAGATCTTTCAAATTGAAATAAAATTTTTGTTCTTAGGTTTGTCAGTAATTTAAACACATTTTTAAGCTTCGAAGTTGACGCGGAAAGTCAAATTATGTAAACCTCTGTTCAATTATCTTGTTATAAATTCCAAAATATCCATAAATCTAAAAATGTTTTCAACAAACTATTTTGATGACAAGATCGCCTAATGATATAAGTAATGAACATATTTGTAAAGTAAATATTCATAGATATTAAGAGGTTTGAAAAGTACAGTTTTTGAGCAAAACGGCGTAAACGCTCTTAACACGTTGGCTGCTGGAAACACACTAAACGTGTTTTTCGTGACGCGACGCGAGTACGGCTCGCACACGCTAGGCGTGTGCGCGATTTATCCCTACAGCTGTGCGGTAATACACGTACGGCGTGTTGAGTACCGACGTTACGCTTGTGCGGGCTACGCGCGAGGCGTGTTTTTAATCCCCGTCTATAAATTTTATAAATAAATATATGTACCTATATATCAAACTTAAGGCTGTTCTTAGAAATGTACCTGTACATCTCCAATATATATTTTTTTCAAAAGTTTAGTTTTTCCTTTGTTCTTTTGTTTGTTTTACCGCTCGCTCTAAATCCGAAAGCTCTTTTGTTATCCACATCTGTGTCGACGGTTGTAAAATAGATATTATTTATGATGTGAAACAAAACTAAAAAAAAATCCTTTTATTTATTTATTTAATTTATTTATTTATACCATACAAATACAAGCATCCCAGATACAAAAGAAACTTGTTGTCCCATACATTCTATTTCCATAAGCGTGCTTAGCATTTTAATAATAAATATAAAATATAATTACACACACCACTTGATGGCTGACATACTTTTCAAACAAATACATACAATACATATGCACTCCATACACACGTATCAATGTTTATATGTATATTAAATCTAATCTTAAACATACTGAATATGGATAGTTCTCTAAAAACACTAAATGAATTAGATAAAATAGATATTGCCCAGTCTAGTGAATGTCAGATTCAGAATTTTACAACGCAACATAAAATACAAAAATCTGATATTACTATTATATCTCAAAATTTTCGCAGCATTTATAAAAACTTTGACAACTTGAATTTAAATCTCGCTCAACTCAAACTTTTGCCTGACTTTATATCCTTAGTGAGTGTTAGTTAAACGGTGACAGGCCTGTGCCTGTGATGAATAATTATACCTTCTATAAAACAACACACCACATAAATCATTGTGATGGGGTGACAGCCTATATTTATAACGGACATACAGTAAGTGTAAAGGAAATATACTTGTCTCAGGCATCATGTTTGCAAATCGCTTTTAATGACTGTATTGTTGTTGGTATATATCGCTCTCCTTCAAATATTCATGCTGAAAGTTTTATTAACTCTTTAAGTCTTTACTTAGAGTCCATTAAAAACGTTAAATATATTGTCTTGACGGGCGATATTAACATTAACATATCACATAAGTTTAACGAAAAATCGTATGAAAGGACGAATAGGCTTAACTATCTAAATATGTTGTCTACACATGGCTTACTACCTGGACACTTGACACCTACTAGAGAGAATAACTGCCTCGATCATTTTATGTTGAAAATTGATAAAAACAAGCTGAATGCATCAATTGTAGTTATAAGCACAACAATAACAGATCATTCCATGATTTTTCTTAAGTTAAGTAACGTAAATGATAGAGTTATATGTCGAAACAAATACAAAACAGTATTTAATATCAATGATGCCATCAGTAGTTTGGATAATTCTGACTTACAAGATTTGCTTTCTTATACTAATCCTAACACTCTAGCTGAATTATTAATAAACAAACTACAAAAATGTATAATAGACAACACCACACTTAAATTAATCCCGAAATCAAGGCGAATTATTAAACCTTGGATGACTGTAGGTGTACTTCGATGCATTCGAAACCGGAATAATATGCAAAGGAAACTAAGGTCTGACCCAGGAAATGAAATTTTGAGTATCACATACAGACGCTATAGGAATTATTGTAACGGTCTAATTAAAAAATTAAAGCGTAAATATGAGCGAGAGCAAATAGCGAATTCAACCGGTAATCCTAAGACGCTATGGAAAGCAATCAATAATATCACACAGCGCAAACAAAAACAAGATAAAAATGATGAATTGTTAAACATAGAATCAACCCCTATTGAATTCGTTAATCTCGTTAATAATTTTTTCGCAGACATTGGAAAATCTTTGGCTGAAGCAATCATTTCAAAATTCAATTCACCTGATATTACAACTATGAATACATTGGGGACTTCCCATGCTTCATCTTTTGTTCTATTAGAGACAGATGACTCTGAGGTTAGAGCTGTATTAATGAACCTTAAAATAGAGAGCGCCCCTGGATATGATAATATTAGTACGAAGTTTTTAAGGCAGGCCCATATTTTACTAGTTCCACTTATTATAACACACCTAATTAATCTTTGCTTTAGGAATGGTGTTTTTCCTTCTGTTCTTAAGTTGGCAATTATCACCCCCGTGTACAAGAGTGGTGATAGAGACGATCCAAATAATTATAGACCTATCTCTGTCCTTCCTGCAATATCAAAAATTTTAGAAAAAATATTAAATAACCGTTTGATAGCTTACCTAGATAGATATAGCTTACTCTCAAAATCACAATTCGGCTTCCGACGAGGACTGAGCACAGAAGACGCTGTTACAGCTCTGAGGTCAATAATTATCGAACAGGTAGATAAGAAATGCCTAACAGTTTTCCTCGATATGAAAAAAGCTTTCGATAGCGTCTCTATCCCCACTCTTGTACGGAAGCTTGATCAAATTGGTATACGAGGTATTCCCCTCGATTTATTTAAAGATTACCTTACAAACCGTAGGCAACGGGTCAAAATAGGTCACCATTCTAGTCATGACTCTACCGTCACCTATGGAGTCCCGCAGGGAAGTGTTTTGGGACCGACTCTTTTTCTGATATATGTAAACTCTCTTTGTAACATGTCCATACGTAATGGGCATGTATTTTCGTACGCAGATGACACTGCTTTGGTATTTTGTGGGCAGGACTGGGAAGATGTTCGTCAAAATGCTGAAGTAGGTCTGGCCAAGGTCGCACAGTGGTTAAATATTCACTTATTGACACTTAACCCATCTAAGACAAACTTTATTTGTTTCACCAACTACAACAGAAATCAACCTAACCTTAACGTTAAAATTCACACTTGCCCTGAATTACACAACTCAAACTGCTCCTGCCCACAAATAAACCAAATATCCAGCACAAAATATCTCGGTATTCTCATCGACCAACGCTTATCTTGGCATCTGCATATAGAACTTCTAATGACAAGAGTCAGAAAGTTGATATGGCTTTTCAAAACTTTAAGACATCTTACAACACCAGACATTTTAAAACAAGTGTATGTCATGCTAGTGCAATCGGTTTTGGTATACTGTATTAGTATATGGGGTGGCGCTACTAAAACAAAATTTCTAGATGTCGAAAGAGCACAAAGATCAATATTAAAAGTTATGTATTATAAACCCTACAATTTCCAACACACGAATTATACTCTCTTTGTGATATTCTGACAGTCCGTAAGTTATACATACTAAATATAGCCCTTAAACAGCACAAGTCCCTCACATACAACCCTGAATTTGAAAACAGAAGAAGAAAGGCATACGTGGTTCCTAGAATTTCTGTTAGAACAGCATTTGCTGAACAGCAACAGGCTACACAGTCTTTTTATTTATATACCTAATCTACTAAATAAACACTTAAATATATACCCAAAAACAAATAAACAGTGTAAAGTGCTTATAATAGAGTGGCTCAAACCTAAAAATTATAGGGAAATAGAAAATATAATTAAATAAAATCACACACCCTCACACACACACACACACATGCACATGCACACGCACACACAAACACACGCACGCACACACACGCACACACACGCACGCACACACACGCACGTTCACGCACGCACACACACACACACACACACGCGCACCCTCGACACACACACACACTCACACACACACACGCGCACCCTCGACACACACACACACTCACACATATGATGTACCGGTCACAAATTTACATCTATTATAAATTAATTTACTTCTTAGTTCATTAAAATAAATAAAAATATTGTAACAAAAGTATATTGTGAGAATATTGAGGAAGAGCGGGGTCTCCTAAAACAGGTATAGTTATACTTAACTGGAGATCTTTGCCATTGTAATAGTTTTGTAATCCCTCTGTTACTGAATAAACATTTTTTTTTTTTTTTTTTTTTGACGATTGAAAAATCAGCCCACTCGAGTAGTCTTCTGAGGGTTTTATCTACGGTTTTAAGAAATAGGTACTGTCAGCAACAAAACAAGCTGAACACTTACTTTGTCAGTGCAACCATGTGCAACTAAGTAATCTAATAGAAGCTTGTCTGATTATAGCTTAGGTTGGTTTAATGCTCTAAGGATTATAGTAATGTTAAACCACAGTCTATATAATTCTTACAGTCGTCCAACGGGCACGTCTAGACAGAGCAATCGTGCGGGGTGTGCGGGGCGAGCGGGGCGCGGCGCGATTCGGGCTCGCCCATAGAGTACTTTTTATTATATAGGTAATCGCCATACCATACACTCCATTCGGGACACACGCGTCAGGACAGACAGGAGTGGCACAGTCATCATTGTATTAAAACACGTTTAATCAATATTTATTTATTTTTACGAGTATAACATTAAAAATGGTTCATACCATGTGCTGTGAGAGACTAGTCATCTTTTCACGTAAATAAATATTTGAAAAGGTATGTAAGTAAGTAGTAGTAGTATTGTAGTACATTATATTTTTTTTAATGTGCTTGTGTTTTTGATCTTTGCATTATAATATGCGTAATGTCTTTTTCAATATGTTTTTTTAAGGATAAACGCCATTTTAGAATTCGCTAATATTTAAGCAAGAGATAAAAGCGAGATCAAAAATGGTGGACGCAACTTTTTGATATAAAATCAATATGGATATTATTGGATATTATATAAATATATATAAATATATATATTATGGATATTATTATTTATGGTTTTCGGGGGTGCCGATTTCGAATACAACATCTATTTCAAGATCCAAGATGGCGGACGTGACTTTTTATGTAAAATAATATGGGTATCATTTCCATGGTTTTCGAGGGTGCCGATTTCGAATACAACATCTATTTCAAGATCCAAGATGGCGGACGTGACTTTTTTATGTAAAATCAATATGGGTATCATTTCCATGGTTTTCGGGGGTGCCGATTTCGAATACAACATTTATTTCAAGATCCAAGATGGCGGACGTGACTGCTCTAAGAAAAATCAATATGGGTATCATTTCCATGGTTTTCAGGGGTGCCAATTTCGAATACAACATCTATTTAGAGATCCAAGATGGCGGACGCGACTTATAAATAAAATCATATTAATTTAATAATAAAGACTTATTAGTAATATCTCTGTTTTAACTGTAAAGAAAGCTACTGTATATTATATTTTTATTTACCAATTTCAGATGCAAGGTTTAGATTAAGGCATGTGGGAGACCTGATTTAATAGGAAAAACTTCCCATAGCCTAGCCTCCTGCGCCCCAATGTTCTTCTACAAGGACTTAAGAAAGACCTCCTACCTGCCCAGCCTTAATTAGCGTAATGTAGTCCTAGTAGCCCACTGTCCTTGCACTAGTACATAATAGTTTCTGTAGTTTTTTTCAAAAATTTGCGCTAACACGCCGCTCTTTTTAGTGTTACCTGATTGGAGGATTTATTTTTGGCGCATTTTAAGCTTTTTTGACAGGACCAATCAAAGACAATCTGTCATTCAGTTGCCGAAATGTCGAAAATAAGGCGCACGCGTGGTACAGGTAAACTGAATCATAAATTATGCATACAATCATTATGATTTTTAGTTTCAAAACAAGGAAAACTTAAAGATAAAACCCCAAAAAGTATTTGTGTCGTATTATTTATGTAAAAAAACATTTCGATAGGCAGTCTTTTACTCAGTAATTTATTATGTTCTTATGTAAGAACATGTGGCAGATGTTCCAATAGTTGTCTTTTACAATATGTTCCTATGGAAGAACAGTTGGCGTTAATGACTATTTAACTTTTTAGGACTGCAGACGGGAGATATTGATTTTGGCTCTTGAGGGAGATTTTAAGTTTTATTTTAGTTTTCTAAATTAAAGAGATGCTAAGTGTTTTGTTTTTTTTGTTTTCCTTTGTCCATCAGTGGACGTCTTTTGGCTGAGATGATGATGATGATGATGAAGTGTTTTATCTCATTTTGTTACGACTGATTAGATTTGTAAGTAAGAAATACAAATTTGTTGCCAAAGCTGAAACTATTAGTTGATATTCCTAACTTCCCTTCCTCGTATGCCTCTCTAATTTTTCTCCACACTGTGTGGTCTGTGGCCTTTCTGATCTAGGCCGGGCCTGCTGACATTTTAATATCATCAGACCATCTAGCCGGTGGTCTGCCAACACTTCTTCTTCCTGTTCGGGGTCTCCACGCCAGAACTTTCTCGCTCGTCCCTGCGAGAAATGTGCCCCGCCCATTGCCATTTTAGTTGCGCTACCCGTTTTCCGACGTCTGTAACCTGGGAGCGTTGGCGTATGGTGGTATTGCGTATTCTATCTCGCAGGGATACTCCTAGCATAGATCGCTCTATGGCCCTTGGTGTTACCTTCAGCTTTTGTACAAGCAAGCATAAGTCAGAACAGCAAGAACACATTGGTCATATACTTGAGTCTTCAGTGATTGGGGAATTTTTGAATCAAAAACGTCGCGAAGTTTGCCAAAGGCCGCCCATACCATCCGCACCGCAGAGTTTGATCGTTAGGTAGATGTACTCATCTATTTGCTCAATCTTGTGCAATCCTTGTTTGTGGGACAGCCGACATGTGGATTATAAAAACCGTTAAAAAAAGCTTTGTACTTTATGCCATCGCACAAGAATTCTCTACAACTGGGAATGAAATATTACAACAAAATTGTTAATGCAGCTGCTACACGTGCGCGTCTTGACGGCATGATTTCACAGTATAGAATAGAATAAATTGCGATAGTTCCTATCGCGACACTCGTGTGTAAATATCTCCGCGATAAGTTGCGATAGTAGGATCCGCGAGCTTCTCGCAAGACATTTATTGCAGAAATAAATTGCAGGAATTAGTACGACATGTAAACTACACTGGGCCGCAAAAATTACGGGTCGCTTATAAAAAGTGTGATAGTTTCTTAACTACACAACACAAACTAGTGAAACTGTAGTATGTTATAGATGAGTGACTTATACATAAAAGAAAATACATAACAATTATTTAAGTACTAAAAAATACAAAAAAAAAACACTTCTAACTTTTGACAACAAAAATATACAACACAGTTAATCTGCAAAATGAAAGCTTTTCTGTAAAGGAGATGAAAATCCTATTAAGTGTAAAGTTTCTTCACGAGACCATTCACGACTTTGTGGTTGACTCATTATTTTCAATTAAACAAAAACACAAGCCGTGCGGGCGATACTTGCTGCGAGATATACGAAACTAGACCGATAAGCACTGAGATCTGTCGCGAGTCGATGAAGACATGTTTAGACTAGACCTGCTATCGATCGCTTTCGCAACCACTCGCAGGAAGCGCTTGACAAACTGTCGCGACAGCACATGCTACGGGGTTTACACTTGCAAGCTGCTGTCAGACAGACTTTCGGACGTTTCTCGCGGAAGTTGTCTTGCAGGTGAAAACTCGGCCTAAACCTCGCTTTATACAAGTAGTTATTTGCTTGTATTTTTTTTCAGAAAAAGTATACAATTTTAGATAAATAACAAGTTCCAATATTTTTTATGCAATCATTGAGAATAACAGGAAAATATAAACTAATCACTCTTAGGCCCGACTTTTCAATCCTCAGATGTTTTATCTACACTAATGTTGTAACATTCTACTTATGTTTCCAATACTTGACTTATAATTACTACTGTTATAGCGCAGACAACAAAACACTCAATTTAAGCAATTTCACATGATGGTATAATATCCACATCGATATCGTAAAATCTCATTATAACATCAATAAAACGCGACCAATTAACCTGGCGAGCCTTATGTCAAAATCCTCATACAAGTTGTATAAAATTTTGATATTAGGCTGGCTTTTGAAAACAGTTGGGTTATACGTGAAAACTTCGTCGAAACTACTAAACTTACATACACAAAGCTCTTTGGTAAGATCTTGTGCCAATTAAATAAAAAAAGAACAGCGCGCGCTCGCTCCTGATTGGCCCTGCGCGCGCAGCTGCGCTCTCATTGGTTAGATTTTAATGGCGGCAAGTTCACTGTGACAATACACGTACGCGTGAATTTAATGTTTCGCAATGTGTTTTGTTTTTAAAATACAAATTAAAAGTTAAAAATGGACAGCGACGATGATATTTGTACGCCTCCGGATATTCTAGAATTGGCAACAAAAGTAACTCACAATCTTTTGCCAGAAAAATCTAGAAAATTATATGAAAAAGAATTTTTTGGCATGGAAGATCGAAAAGAAAACTACATCATTTCCTGAAAATGTCATTCTTGTGTATCTCAAAGACCTCTCCGACAAATTCAAGCCATCTTCTATGTGGGCTAAATATTCTATGCTCAAGTCCACACTGAGTATCTACAACAATATTGATATCACGAAGTATTCAAAAGTCATAGCGTTCCTGAAACGCAGTTCAGAAGGACACAAGGAAAAAAAGTCCTTGACGTTTACATCAGGTCAAATAAAGATGTTCCTGAAAGATTCACCAGATATTTTGTATCTTTTTGAAAAGGTAAGTGTATTTTAGTTCTGTTATTTAATCTACCTATTACTTACGTACTACACACGCAAGTTATCTAGACACTCCGTTTAAGCGCTTTGTGTATAAATTAGGTAGTAGGTACCTACACTTTTTCTACTTCATAAATCATAGTTTTTGCCTTGGCTATGTACCTCAAGCTTATTATATCGTTTATTGTTACAGGTTGCACTAATCTTCGGCATAATGGGGCATGCCGAAGGCAAGAGCTATACAACATCCAGTTCGATGAAGTCTCTAACATAGACGACAGTACAATCATGGTGAAAGTTTCGAAAACAAAAACGAAAATAGATCGTTCTTTCGTTGTGACGGGCAACTGCTATGCCGTATGTAAAAAATACATGGAACTTCGACCCACCCCCTGTCGAAACCCTGCCTTTTTCTTGAGCTATAGATCGGGGAAGTGCGTCGATCAAAGAACTGGTATTAATAAATTTGGTGCTCTGGGAAAAACTATCGCAAGTTTTTTGAATCTGCCTAACCCAGCGTTGTACACGGGGCATTGCTTCCGGCGCGCCTCGGCGACCCTTCTCATAGATAGCGGTGGTGATTTGACCGCACTGAAACGACACGGGGGGTGGAAGTCTTCTACTGTGGCTGAAAGCTACATTGATGAGTCTTTAATGAATAAAATTTAAGTCTCAAATACGATCTTGAACAGTATAGAAAACAAGACGAATGAAGTAATTATAAATATTCCAACTCCGTCTACGAGCTCTACTGCTTGCCCCGCGACCGCTACAGCTGCTGGATCAATAATTAACATTAACTTTCAAAATTGTACCATCCAAAATTTGAACAATTATTATAAATAAACTATTGTCAGCTTTTACTCTTGTTGTTTGACTAATTGCATTAGTGAAGATAAAGTAGTGTATGCAACTGCATATAACACGGGTATTAAAACACTCGTTACTATTATGAAACTCGCTGCGCTCGTTTCATAAACTCACACTCGTGTTTTAATACCCTTCATTATATGACAGTTGCATAAACTACTATTATCCAACGAATAATATTATAATTTTACATATTTTCTAAAGAGAATCTGTCATTAGGTCAAGATAATTCAATGAATAAACTTTATCTGACGATTGAAAAATCAGCCCTTACGTGATTATTTACATGTCATCACTTCATC
This sequence comes from Eudonia lacustrata, assembly GCA_947562085.1. Taxonomy (NCBI): domain Eukaryota; kingdom Metazoa; phylum Arthropoda; class Insecta; order Lepidoptera; family Crambidae; genus Eudonia; species Eudonia lacustrata. The sequence goes on from OX387320.1 coordinate 10,015,602, forward strand.
ATCATTGTGTTGTTGTATAGAATAAAGAATTGCGCAGATTTACGAGGAAGCTATTATTGCCGATGGATGGAAGCCGATGGATTTTACATTAAAACAGACTTTTTATATCAACAATAGAAAATTTGCTACATTTATTTTATAGAATACGTTTGACAAGACATTGTCACAATTTTACAATGTTGATAATAAATAGACAAGACATCAAGAACAAACAATGAGGTCGTACTCGTTTGATTTACCAACTCCTTCAATACGCCCTCTAAAACAATGCTGGTGCAGACCTCATCTTCACAAAGGTAGGCTTCGGCAATCCTTTGGTCAAGATGTCTGCGACCTGGTCTCTGGTACCAATCCTCTGAACGAATATAGCTCCTTCGGACACAAGTTCTCTGACGTAGAAATGTCGGATGCGATATGCTTCGTCCGTTTATGAAACTCGGGGTTGTGTGCTAACCTTACTGCTGCTTCATTATCCACGTGTAGATTCGGCATACTCTTCTTCTTCGTTAAATCCTCGAAGATTCTCATAAGCCACACTAATTCTCTGGCTCCTTTACTGGCGGCCACAAGTTCAGCTTCAGTAGTAGACAGTGCTACTGACGTCTGTCTTCTGCTCGCCCATGACACTGGACCTCCAGCGTATCGGCATACGATACCAGTCGTTGATCTTCCGGTAGTCGCATCACCTCCATAATCAGCGTCGCTGTATCCTTCCAGTTCTGGTTTCAGGGTCCTCAGCTTGTAATGTATACCTAGAGACGTAGTTCCCTTGAGGTAACGAAGTATTCGTTTGACTCTGTTCCAGTCATTTCTGGTCGGCTTCTCCAAGTTGCGTGATACTACTCCGACTGCGAATGCGATATCAGGACGGGTTGCAACCATAAGGTATGCTAACGCACCAACGCTTTCGCGATAGGGAAAGTTAATCTCCTCGTTTCCATTCTTTTCATCTAACTGTGACGCAGACAATTTTTCTGTGGCATCAATCGGCGTTGAGACAGAACTACTGTTAGCCATATTAAAGCGTTCAAGTACCTTCTTGGTGTACGCTTCCTGATGGATTACAATCATGCCGTCGTTGCATTGATTTATCTCCATTCCTTAGTAATAGGACGCGGGTTTTGTCGTAATTATAAGTTTTCTTTTCAGGCTCTCTAAAAATTCATCGGCAAGTTGTTTGTCTGAAGCAGCCACTAATCCGTCGTCGACATATAAATAAAGTAAGTAATATCATTTTCCCTCCTACTTTCTTTGTGTATAGACATGGATCTGCAGTACTCTGTGTGAATTCGAGTTCAACAAGTACTTTGTGGAAACGATTATTCCAGCAGCGGGGCGCTTGCTTCAGTCCGTATAAGCTTCGGTTCAGATGACATACACGGGTGGAGCCATCGTGCAAGTACAGCTCTTCTTCGAGCTCACCGTAGAGAAAGGCTGTAGTCACGTCGAATTGTGTCAAGTACATCTTTTCACTTGCAGCAACGCTCAGCAGTGATCGTATGGTTGCAAATCTGGCTACTGGACTGTACGTTTCCTCGTAGTTGATTCCTTTGCGTTGTTTAAATCCTTTCGCAACCAAACGCGCTTTATGTTTGTCGATAGAGCCATTGGGGTTTCTCTTAATCTTAAAAATCCATTCGCACGGTATTGCTTTACGATCTTCAGGGAGTTCTTGAAGGGACCACGTATTGTCCTCTTTCAAAGAATCTATCTCTTTTAGCATAGCTTTAATCCACTCGTCTTTATGCAGCCTCATCAAAGCTTCTTTGAACGTAGTGGGTTCTGCGTCTTCATCGGTTAGCGCATAGCAATCTCTGAATTTCTGTGGAGGACAAATGGTGCTCCTATCTCGTAGATTATATCTAGGTTCCGTTGAATCATCTTCGGAGTCAGATGAGTCACCTAGATCGGCATCATACCACGTTGTACTCGGTGGTCTTGACAGTTCACCATTGGCGGGAGTTTCCTCGTTAAATTCGAAGGATCTTCTGTCTTGTTGCAGCAGCGGTGCATGTTCTTGATCCTGTAGATCAGGATCCGATTGCTCGTGTTGATGGCTTGGAGTCAAATCTTGAGGAACATCATTGCGCTCTTGATTAAAAGTTGTATTCGTTGAACGGTGTTTCTTTTCTCGTTATCTTCGGTACAACGTTATCTCATTGAGTTCGATCAAGCGGCTTCTCGTCGAAGATCACGTCACGCGATCGAATCATTTTATTATCGCACCAGATACGGTAGCCATCATCGTTGTCGTATCCGATTAATCTTCCTTTGAGGGCTTTCATAGAGAGTTTCTTTCGTTTTTGTTTGGGGACATGGACGTATGCTCTGCAGCCCAAGATGCGTAGGTGAGCCACTTTCGGTTTCTTTCCATGCCATAGTTCATAGGGCGCTTTGTTCTCCATACGGGAAGGACCGGTTCTGTTGAGAACGTAGGCAGCCGCATTAACTAACTCGGCCCAAAGCTTCTGTTCGAAACCTCCGCTGTGCATAATTGTCCTTGCAGCCTCTACCAAGGTTCTGTTTTCTCTCTCGCTGCATCCGTTTTGCTCTGGAGTATACGGCATGGTCAGCCTCTGTTTGATTCCATGCGTGGCGAGGATCTCACGCACTTCCTTATTATCAAACTCGCCTCCATTGTCACTCAGAATCGTTTCAATCGAGTGACCTGTATTTCGTGCTTCGACGATGAATTTTAGCATCTTCTTTTCACTTCTGACTTGGCTTTCAGAAAGTAGACATAGCGATAGCCGCTGAACTCATCTTTAAACAGCACAAAATAGCGTAAATTTGTAAATGAGTTAGGGAACGGTCCGCATACATCGCTGTGTACAAGTTCTCCTGGTCTTGAAGCTCTAGGTCGGGTACCAAACTTCAATCGGTGTGACTTGCCAAGTATGCAGCTTTCACAAATGCTTTCGTCTTGAGGAAGCTTTATTCCCAACTCGCGTTTTACAAATGTTCGTACATGACGCTTATTCTGGTGTACGAGTCGCTCGTGGTACAACTGAGTCTTCGTAAGAGTTAAATTCACTTCCAAACTTCTTTTCTGAATGACGCTCTTGACGTTCAGCTTGTATAAGCCTCCGCTTATGCTGCGTACACCTGTCAGCTTCACTTCACCACGCGTCGATATGGTGCAGCTCGTTGGTGTCGACTCAAACTTGCTTTTTGAGTTGCAGTCATGAGCAGCTAGGACAGAGAACAGGTTCTTCGTGATCTGTGGCACGTACCATACGTCCTTCAGGGTGATCTCATATTCTTTTCCACGTACTTCCGATTTGATGACGATATCCCCCTTGCCTTTGGCTTGCAATGCGTTGCCATTAGCCGTAGAGACAGTGTGCATTTCGTCGAATGATTGGAAAGTCTGAAATAGATCTTCGCGATTGCTGACGTGGCATGTTGCGCCGTTATCAACGTACCAGTTGACTATGCTCGATGAAGTCGTCGATACTTCATGTTCCGATGTCTGTACTTCCATTTGTAAGTACATCGATTCCGCTATTTGAGATTCCTGTTTCTGAGACGACGAAGAGGAAGGCGGGTTTCTGTTCTTAGAAGGTTTGCCATCTTGAAGCCATCTTTTGCAATCCCTCACGCGATGACCTTTCACCGAACAGTAATTGCACTTAATCTTTGCATCCTTACTCTTTTTTTTAGCCCCATTCTGTGTGCTTGTCGTAGCTAAAGCCTCTTGATCTGGTAGCATGGTAGACACCATCAAGTTTCTTTCAAAAACGCACAGATGGTCGGTCAGGTTGTCGATAGTTCGCTCGGACGTAGGACACATCAACCATCCACTCTTAAATTGAACGTATTCGTCCCCTAATGTATCGAGAGTCTTGCAGATAAGAAGAAGTTCCGGAAGTTTCTTATCTTCGCCAAGCTCTTTGTTCAGAGAGCTCCAAATATTTTTCAATTTTGACATATGAGTTGCTGCGTCATCAGCTGGATCCTTTTTCAACCCAAAGAAACTCATACATCATTGGAAGGTCTTGTCTTCGTTGGTTCCGTCGAACATTCGATGTAGCTCTAACCATATTTTTCAAGCGGACGTGAATCTCATCACTTTGTGTAGCATTTCGTCGGTCATGTTGTTGGTGATGAAGAAAAGAGCACAGGAGTCAGCCTTTGTGATCTCGGATACTGCAGCGGCGGATGCTGCAGTTGCACTGGCTTCACTTTTTTCATCCGAGGTAAGTCTGCCTTCGATTACATCCAGAGCGCGCGGTATGCTCTTGAGTACGATAAGAATTTTGTACTTCCATGTTTCCCAATTTATTTTGCCTACTAGAGGTGCAATTTTGTACTTGAAAGTCGAAGTCTCCATCTTTTAGCTAAATTGCAGCAAAACCATAACCTGTTGTTATATAGAATTGCGCAGATTTACGAGGAAGCTATTAGCCGATAGATTTTACATTTAAAACAGATTTTTTTATATCAACAATAGAAAATTCGCTACATTTATTTTATAGAATACGTTTGACAAGACATTGTGACAATTTTACAGTGTTGATAATAAATAGACAAGACGTCAAGAACAAACAATGAGGTCGTACTCGTTTGATTTACCGACTCCTTCAATACATTGTTCACTATCATTTTTATAACTAAATAAACTAAAGTCTTGGCTGTATGGGCTAGGTCCTTTTGCTTTTCCTACATCATACAGACCAAAAAAAATATTAAAAAAAACCAAGTCATTTTGATTTTGAATTACTACTACCAATTTAATACCTATTTAGTATATTTATTATTTATTTTTTCCCTTATTATGTCTATTTTGGACATTCAAAAACTGATTTCTTCATGCTTTTTAATTCTAATATTAGCTCCAACAGTTCTGCCCGGAGGTAATACTAGATTTAAAATATTAAGGTTATACATTACAGCTCCTACCATGACCACTGATTTAAATAATTACCATCATCAATATTATTCACAGCCAATGATTTACATTTTCATGACGGAGCGTCTGCGGCGGATATTATATCAGGGGATGTATTTTTTGAAATACTTGATCCGCCTGAACTGATGTTTTCATATCGTCTAAGGCCAGCTAAAGATTTCGGTTCTATATTTGTAAGTTAATAAAGAGATATATTATGTTATTAGGTAATAGCTTAGCTTATAATAAGTGATATAAGCGATGCATTTTTCTTGAGCAAGCAGTATGCCTTGACTGTTAGTATACTGCTGACATATTTTGATCTGTGCCATGCTGAATTAGATTACAGTAGGTATCAGTACAACAGTACCTAATAATAAAACAGTCTCCAAAAAAAATATTGAGTATTTATTAGACTAAGTTTAACACCTAAGCCTAATTGCGCTAGATCAAATAAATGCTTTGACTTTCAATATTTTTTTGATTGCAGAATGAGACTATGTCATTTCAAAAAGCACGACTGGTGCCTACAATTCCATTGCACAGTTGCTCTGACATTATTAACCATGATGACATTGTAGGACATATTGCACTATCTGAAAGAGGGTAAGAGTTTTTTATTGATTTGTTTCAAACTAATGCTTTTGTTTACATCAGTGGTTGGAATGAAGAGTAGGTACTTAGTGACCTAAAGTTGCTGACAGGATATGGCTAAGAGTGGTTAAAACTACCAAAATTTTGTTAATTTATTTTTATTGAATCCCAGATTCCAGAAATAGTTTTAATACTTAGTAGTCTGTACTAACATGAAATTACTTGTATTACTGTTTTATTTAGCAATTCCAACTTTCACATATATTTCTTTTTAATTTGTAGATGTTAAAATTGCTATAAAATACAATAATATGATTAATAGGAGTTTATGACTATATGAAGAAGTAAAACTATAACCCAGATCTATGTTCCCATAGGATCCCAGATTTGATAAAAAAGTGATGGTTTTAACAACTCATAGTCTTGTTTTGTCAGGGACTTTAGGTAAGTTAGCCCCCTTCATTCTGATCAATGTTTGTACCTAACACTATAATTAGTTAGTTAGCCACTCAGTTGTTCTTAAACCAGACACAATAGAAATTCAATTGTTCTATGGTACTGGTTACCTTGGGCATCCAAGTATTTAGTACTATAAAACATTAAAAAACTACTGATAATAAAAGCTAAATCTAGAGAATGCTGATACAACTACTACAATGCTAGCTATTTACTAAATATTTTATAGGTAATGTTTCTATGTTATTAATTTTTTGAATAAAACGTAAATATTTTTTTTAATAAATATTTATACCTACCTCTAGCTTAGAATCTTAGATACTTCTATCTAGCTGATCTGGCTTCTTAACATTATGTGTTTGTGGTAATTATGAAATTGTACCTTTAATGTCAATTCAGTGCCTTTTGGAAACAGCATCCCCAGCATGAAGGTACTCATTTGCTTTTTGTGTATATATAAGATATTATATAAGAATAAAAAGTTTTATTTTTAAAATAATTTATTCTCATATGCTACCAAATTCTTCTTTTATTAAAAATATATCATCATCATCATTTCATTTAAAACACGTCCACTGCTGTCCAAAGACACAAAGTAAAGAAACGGAATAGAGACAAAGCTTCTAAGGAGCATACGAAGTTCCTACCTATTTTAGTAGGGTTGGCAAACAACTATAAAATAAAATAAACAAACTTTTATGAGCTTTGGCTTACTCTAAATATTTTTTTTTATTATTTTTGGTTTTTAATAATTTGTTTTGCCTTTTGATAGAATGGTAAATTCTGAATTTGATAAAAAGTCTTTTCAAGTAATCAATTGGGAAGCAATCACATGGCATATTAAATGTACAATCTTGTATTCGTTTCTGAATATCATTACCAATATTAAAAATATTTGTTTAATTACCAAGTTCCTATGGCCATCTTCCAGCTCCACCATCGGACCCTGGTTACCATCTAGCACCAAAGTACTCGTCAAGACGAATCATACAAGCCCAAACTCGATGGGGTTGTGTCGTTTAATAACCGAGTTCCTGTGGCCATCTTCTAGTTCTATCATCAGACCCTGGTTACCATCTAGCACCAAAGTACTCGTCAAGACGGATCAAACGAATTCAAACTCGATGGGGTTGTGTCGTTTAACAACCAGGTTCCTATGGCCACCTTCCGGTTTCATCATCAGATCAGCTCCATGTCATACTGATTTTGCATTGTCATCCGATTTACACATGCATGCAAAATTTCAGCTCAATTGGTAACCGGGAAGTGGAATAAATTTAACTTGTAAGATTTGATCACAAGCAAACATCGACACAGGTGAAACTAAATAAAAGCTTGTAAAAATAACAATTAACTACGTAACATACCTACATAACATACAGGTTTGCGACCTACTTAAACATATCTAAAATTTTAAATAGGTATAATCTAGTTTTAATTTACTTACCTAGTAGACTCCTTGGGATAATGGAAATATGATATATCTTTTTTTTTCTAGTATTATTCATACAAACGGTACATTAAACGACCATTTTATAAGTCCAGAAATAATTATTTACACTTACACTTTGTAACTATTTACAGTTTATTCCACCTAAAACAATTCGTAACAAATATACAGGAGCACAAAACAAATAAGACGTGCTGCAGGCCCTTCCGTTTGTCCACTGGCCGAGCGAGCGTAACCGGTTTTATCCAGTGGCGGCGCGTACGCGACGCAGCGGCTAGTTGACACGCACACATGCGCCGTATGCTTGTACTAGTTTACCTACGACGACGGCGCGGTTGTATGAAGCTTTGTCTCTGTTCCGTTTCTCTTCTTTGTGCCAAAGGTTCCTCCCAGGATCTATAACATTACAATTTAAAAAGAAAAGTACACTATGAAATTTTTGTTTTAATATAAAATAAATTAAAATAATAATGGTTGCATTTTCATTGTTTTCAGAGAATGCTCTTTTGTTTATAAAGCAGCTAAAGCCCAACAGGCCGGTGCAAGAGCAGTCATTATCACAGAATTCATTGATAAAGGAGATGACTCACTAGACCATTTGATAGAGATGGTAGATGACAAGTAAGTAGTTTATAGGTATTTCTATAGTGCACTCTTACCCTAAGATAGATTAGTTTGCAAAAAACAATTTGTGATTAGAAGTGCCAGAAGTCTATCAAGTGCCATAGATTGTGATCTTGGGCACTTGATAGGCTTTGAAGTCATAGTCAAGTTAGGGCGGTTGAAGCTCTCTAAGTTCTTTCTAGGCGAAAATGCTTTAGAATCTGTTCCTCAGGTAAGTTCATACGTAAACAGTAGAAGGCAGGCCTGCTTAGCCATCAGTGCCTGGACAGCGCACCACCAGTTAGACCCAGAGGTCCCGGGTTTGATTCCCAGCAGGGGTACATGTTTGTGTACTAGGTTTGGTTGGTGGTGAGGCTTGTTTGTCCGCCTGGCTAGCTACAACCATCCAATCTAAATATGACGCCATTACATCAATGTTTGTGGCATTGTTATGATCCGGCAGCTAGAGTGTGTGTCTCAGTAGTTGAAAATTCTGGGTGAAGTGCGCTTCCACAGTTGGCCTTCTCATCACTTCACATCAGGTGATGAGATGAAGGCAATGTGCTTTCCCGCAAAATATAAATAAAAGCCACAAAACTGCTCCACAAAATGCAACTAGCAAGAAATAGCTTGTGTAAGGCATGTGGAGAAAAAGCAGTGTCAATGCAGCACCTACTATGCGTCTATGACTCTGATTAGGAAAAGAAAGAGACTCCTGGGATCAGTCTAACCGAAACAAAATACTTCATGCTATTCACTCTCAGAAAGGTTGTTAGGAGATATAAAACTTTTGCAGGCCCTACTGATACAAAAATTCAAAATTCAATATGATTTATTCAGTTTAGGCTACAAACAGCTCTTGTGAACGTCAATAAGCCATCGCTTCGTAAATCTAATCTGGGCGGGAGATCTTGTACTAAGCAGAACCAGCAAGAAACTCAGCAAGTGTTAAGCTTTAAAGAGTCAATATTGGCAAAGGCCCTATATTAAAAGGACACTTTCCATCACAAATAAAAACACAAAATATAAAGGACAATCACAACATGTAAAAAATTAACAAAAAAGAGAAAAAAAAAACCTAAGTTTGCAAATTTAGATCAGTTACCAGTTTAAATTTTCACAATGTCATAATTACAGTACCTACAAATAAAAATCAAAAACTGTCTAAGAAAAAAAAAATTAAACTGTAGTGAGTAATAATTAAAATAAGACAAGAATGCATGAGCAGACCAGCCTCCACAGGCGGCACCCGTTCGCGAGTATGACATATGAATCAGCCATCGCTTCGCTCAACCATATTTTAGGGAATGTAATTATGATGAATATCATGAATATGATGAAATAAGACTATGTAGATAGGGTGGTAATTACATGCCACAGCCTATAAACACAAAGGTTCTTATAGTAAGATACTTGATCTCATTATAGTATTTGGTTAAATAATTATAACAAGATAATATTATATTCCTCTATTCAATGATAGTCAATGATGTAAATGAACAATATATTCCAACCGCCCTTGAATTTAAAAGGAGCTGATATATTACTATACTATATTAAATAAGTACAATCCTGTTCCACTAGTTGTCTTCGAATCAAGACTGCTTCTACTTAACATCAGAAAAAGTCATTTTCACTTCTCATGCTCGTAAAGTTGTTCTAAGTCGAGAGAAGGCTGCATAAAGTGAGTTTTTATGCTCTTGTGCATAAAGTAATTTCTTCTTCTAAGACTATGGCAATTAGGCCTTACAGCCACATCTATACTAATATTATAAAGCTGAAGAGTTTGTTTGTTTGTTTGTTTGTTTGTTTGTTTGTTTGTTTGAACGCGCTAATCTCAGGAACTACTGGTTCGAATTGAATAATTCTTTTTGTGTTGGATAGTCCATTTATCGAGGAAGGCTTTAGGCTATATAACATCACGCTGCGACCAATAGGAGCGAAGCATCAGTGAAAAATGTTGCAAAAACGGGAAAAGAGCCTAAAAAATTAAAAATGCTGCCGAAAGTCACTATTCCACGCGGACGAAGTCGCGAGCACAGCTAGTATACAATACAACTTCATTTAATTGATATATTTTTATGAGATTTAGGTTGTATCTTAATTTAATTACGACTTAAGTATTACTATCTAAATACAAATTTACGATTAATACGGGCTTGCATTTACGTAAAAAACCTATAACGCAAATATTTATAATAACTTGGCATTGCGGCTCAGACCATAGTCGAACGTCACGTAGTTGGAAATTAAAAAAAATAAGAAAGATTGTGTGGCGAGAAGCTAATTATTCGTCATTTAATTACATTATAAAAATTGATTAAATTTTCTTGTATATGATTTAATCCTTGTTTTATTTCCTTGCAATCGAAGTGAAAAGCAGAGTGTAAAACTCGAGTATAAAACTCATTTTACCCTCGACGTGACTATCCACCCTCGCCGTACCGGCTCGGGTGGCTATATGCACGTCTCAGATAAAATGGCTCGTTTTATGCTCTTGTTGTACAATCTACTATTGCCTACTCATTGATTCAAAAATAAACTTGTTTTATAAAATAAAGTGGATAATTTTTTTTGTAATGAGGTATTGTAGAAAAAGTAATTAATTCATATTTTTATCTATTTTTTTACTACTACATAATATAATACTTATAACATTGTTTCAGAATGGAGTTAGATGTGAATATTCCAGCAGCGTTTCTTCTCGGTCGCAGTGGCGCCACCATACTCCGTACCCTCAGAAAACTGCACAGGGGTTATGCAGTTGTAAACTTGCCTATAAACATGACGCATGTCCCTATTAATAAGATGAATCAACCACCATGGATAGCATGGTGACAGCATTAAATCATAGACAAAATGGTGGGGCTAAAACCAAAGAAAACTTTTTAAACCCATGATGGCATGGTTACAAAAGTTAAAGCCAGCGTCTCTAATGATGCGGCTTACATCAACAGCCTCTTCTAGCTTGTCTATGATTTAACATTTTGATGACGTTATGTTTAAGTTTGCTTAAACAGTGTAGAAGAGATGATTCATTTAAAAAATATGTATCTTCATTTAGAATCAAATATTGCTAAATGTATATAACTTTATTCGACAGTTTGTATATAAAATGAATTATTAATGTAATAGAGTAATTATTAACGGGATTCTTACCATGTTTATTATTTGTGAGTATCCGATGATATTTCGGCACAGTTGCATGCGCCATGATCACGGAATTACTCAAATAACATGGTAAGAATCCTTTTAATAATTACTCTATTGCAAGTGACCATGATAGTTTAAATAGTTATATTTATGTAATGTATAACACTTGAAGAAAGCTTTAGATGGGAATCAAACCCAAAATCTTAGGCAATCCCGGCGCTGCTCTTCCAATTGAGCTAGCGAGACACTGGTTTCTCTGTCGAAGTATTCAAGTGCTTCCTTCTTACGCTATCATCTCAATGTTTAGTTTAGTTAATACAACATCAGCTAAGGCGTTACCGATAGATATCTACCGCACTATGTCAGGTATCTATCATTAATGCCGATTGCGACCAGCCAACATAAATTATACGAGTATGTATATCACGCCAAATGTAGTAATCTCATTATTTATGCATGACCCATTATTATTATACTTGTTGTACAAACGTATAATTAATAAAATGTTACCAATATTTAAATTAGCTAATATTCATGCTGAATTGGTAAATAATAAATGTAAACATTTGCGTTGTTAGAAAAAACTTATGTAGCTAGCAAAATATATAAGTCAAAGTTGAATTAGTCGTTCTTAGATACTTTAGTTCCTATGGTTCAGGGTGCTTTGTGCGAGTTTTATTTTTATTTGCAATTCTATCACGTTAACGAAAACGAGACATCATTTTAGCCAAAAGATATCCAATGCTGGACAAAGGCCTCCATAATGACCTGTTTTGTGCTGTTCGCATCCAGCGGCTACCCGCGGCCCGCTATAGCCTTGTTTCTAGTAGGCGTGTACTTAAGTTGCAGGAGTACATTGCTTCTTCAAAAAAATCCTTTCAAATAAGCAAAGCAGCGACGCTATGTACTTCTAGTAAATTAAAGTTAAGTAAATAGCCTATAACTGTCTCACTGCTGGGCAAAGGAGGCATTGAAATCAAGTCATCACTACAATTGGCTTAATCACCACGCTTGCCAAAAGCGGGTTGGTGATTACAAACCCGGGCTATGCACCGAATATATTCGAAACACACTGCTCGCCCTGGGAATTGAACCACCTTGGGACCTTCAGGTATCGGGCCGAGCGTTTTGACACTCGGCCACCGAGGCGTAGGTACTGCTACTACTACGACTAAATTACTGCCTAGTGCGTAGGTACAAGGCTTAAACGAGAAAGCACATCGAACTTACTGTCCTCGTTTGTCCTTATTTACTGACCCTGATAGGTAGGGTATGGCAGTTGGAACTACGGGTCCCCGGCTGTCTTTTCAAGGGTACCAGGGGAGTTCGGATCCTAGGCCCCCTGCCGGTTGTACATGCCTTCGAGGGCGTCTCTGGCAGGGCCCGAACATGGGTTGGACTCGTGGCTATGTGGTTAACTGTAGAAGCAGGAATGTTCGTTTGCCTGGTTGAGGTTTGGCCAGGCTTCCATCTCGTGGGCATCTAGCGGTCTTGGTGGGGCCCCGAAGCGAAAGGATTTGCGGGGCACGTGTGTTGTCCATAGTTGGTTGTTCTGCTCGGTAGTTTTCATTGAGTAGGCTTCCAACATCTCCGGCTCTAGTCTGGAGAACTAGTAGAGGCGCCCGCTAGATGCAATGTCTCCGGTTAAGTCAGCTGCGTAGGATTGTGGAACTGACGAGGTGCCTGGATGGGTACCTACTGAGAAGTGAGTGGGGTTACAAGTCCGCCACCAAAGTAACCTACCTATCTGGATATTAGGTAGTGGACTATACGTGACCTCGGGGCAACTCGCTCGAGACACGAGTCTTAAAAGTACCGGATGAAGAATGCGTTTCAGCGCGTCCTGATCTGGCGTTATGACCTGACGCAGATGGTCCCTTGTGCTTGCGCAAGGATGTCTGTGGGGGGTGTCAGTATAAACTTAAATGAGTAAATAAGAAATCGTTATTTTTAAAGTAACTAATAACTATCGAAAAGAAAATTTTAATTGATCTTTAGATTTTTTAACGAAAATAAAAAATGACGTGTTCTTGTATTTTTCGAAAAATCTCCCTAGAGGCACCCCTCTATGTTTGTATGGAAATCTGTCATTTCGTGAATATTGGGCCTGGTTAGAAATTATGAAGTGTTTTAAGATTTTCGGAAAGTAGTAGATGCCAATTTGTACAGGAGGTTTCAAAACGGACCAAAGTTACTTATACAGAGTGGATCTTTATTACGTTGTTGTGTTACATTTTTTACTAATTCTAGCTCGCATGAATGGGCTTTTTAATGATAAAAAATGAGAATCTTAATGTTAAAATGACGTGACATGTCTAGTTCTCTATTACTTAAACATACCCTTATGTTTAATAAGTACCTTTAATAAGTTTGGCTTTTATTACGAATAAACACAAGTCGTGTAGCCCACGGGAGCAAAGCCGCAAACCAAAAGCTAGTAGCTAGTATTTATAAAATAAAAAAATATATATATATTGTAAAAATATTAAGATCGGATGTTGATGACGTAGTTCTTTGTCGACATTGAATAAGGGCTCCTTTGGCGTATAAAGTAAAAGTAGATAGTGTTGATTAATTTCGGCGAGTTGGATTGAGCCACGATAGCATAGTTGGCAGTGCACCTGACCGGCATGTCATGGGGTGCGGGTTCGAATCCCGCTCGTAGATTTTTTTTCAACACTGTCTTTTTTCTTACAGTTATGACAGTTATTCCCTGTGTGGTGCTAGGGATAAAGAATTGCACCACCCCATCTCTTCCCTTGGGTGTCGTAAAAGCCGACTAAGGGACCATTCCAGAGGATGGGCAGCAGCATCTCTCTGAGGCTACCCTCAACCAACTGCGATCGCCAACCCGCCTGCCAAGCGTGGCGATTACGGCAAATACCCCTCATATCCTTGGGGGAGGCCTTTGTCCAGCAGTGGACGTCTTTTGGCTGAGATGATGATGATGACAGTTATTACCTGACGCAGATGGTCCGTTGTGCTTGGGCAAGGATGTCTGACACCTTTAACTTTATAACCTAAGGGTTGGTGGGGGGTGTCAGTATAAACTTTTAAGTCGTGTGTAGCGGGGTTGTCCTCCTTTATGATTCGTGGTGGCTATTTGGTTAGCTGTAGAAGTGGGAATGTTCGTCTGTCTGGTTGAGGTCTGGCCAGGCTTCCATTTCGTGCGCAACGAGCGGGTCCGAGTAGCGGTCTCGGTGGGGCCCGAAGCGAAAGGATTTGCGCGGCACGCGAGTTGTCCATAGTTGGTTGTTCTGCTCGGTGGTTTTCATTGAGTAGGCTTTCAACATCTCCGGCACTAGTCTGGAGAACTAGTAGAGGCGCCCGCTAGATGCAATGCCTCCGGTTAAGCCTGCCGCGTAGGATTGTGGAACTGGCGAGGTACCTGGATGGGTAGGTACTGAGAAGTGAGTGGGCTTACAACCGCCACCAAAGAGGACATTTGGTAGTCGACTTTAGAGTTGACGACCCGAGCAGTAGATACTGCGAGTTGTGCAACGAGAAGTGAGCGAGCTTACAGCTCCGGTAACCTATCGATATTAGGTAATGGACTATACGTGTCCAAGGGTCAACTAGCTCGAGACTAGTCTTAAGAGTTCCGGATGAAGAATGCGCTTCGGCGCGTCCTGATCTGGCGTTATGACCTGACGTAGATGGTCCCTTGTGATTGCGCAAGGATATCTGACACCTAAGTCGTGTGTAGCGGGGATGTCCTCGTATGCCACACCAGGAGGCGCTGCTTTTAGAGATACAAATTTTCGTTTTAATTCAATAAAATACCACAGTATGTAACAATCGCACTAGGCACACAGATTTTGTTTTGGTTAAATTAGATAAGGTTTACTAAGCAAATATGGCGTGGAACACTTAATTCACGGATTACCTCGAATTACTAATAAAATACAATGAGAATATTTTTTAAAAAGTTGTTGCTTTTATTTTAACAAAACGCCTTATCAACTGTTTAAGTACAGTCGGCGGCAGATCAACTTACCCAAATCTCTCAAATTTCTCCAATGAATATTAATCCTTATATCCAAACCATAAAGTTCAAAATTGATTGTAGAAATTTGACAGTTTTGGGTAAGTTGATCTGCCGCCGTGTGTACCTACCTAACTTTATGAAAATGTTTTGGTATTGAGTAGGAACACAATAATTTTAAAAAGGAGTAAGTAAACATTGTCATGTATGAGCTATGTCACTTTAGTGTAACAACATAAAATGTTTTTATTTAAACTATTTTCATTTTATTTGTTCCTAGGGTTCTTACGTGGCGTAGTTCCTACTGTAGTCGATCGATGTCCGGAAAGCTAATGGCCCTGATGGCATCCCTCCAATAGACCTAAAAATGTGTGCAGCGGAGTTGTCCCCCGTGTTAACGCGCCTTTACCGTCTCTCGCTCTCATTTATCGCTTATATCATGGCGAGTGCTCTGAAGAGCTCTTTGACCTCATCCCACCTTCTCCCTTTCTTCATAGGAGTACACGTGCTGCTCTTCGGAGTCATCGCTTCACTGTCTTAAATATCCTATCGCGCACAAAGAAATTTGGTGACTCGTTTCTTTGTCGCACCTCCAAAAGATGGAATAGTTTACCAGTACACGTTTTCCCTCCTTCCTATGATATGGGGTCCTTCAAGAGAGGCGTGAAGAAGCACCTTGTGGGCCGGCAGAGTGAAGTTAACTGATGCTACGTTTGTTTCCACGCTGCACCAGTTGTCTTCGCGTCTGGACTCCATTTCCACTTAACATCAGGTGGGATGGAGTCATTTGCCGAGCTAACTATAAAAAAAAAACGTAAACACGTTTGCGGAGTGTTTTTTAAGCTATTTTGACGAACTGTTTTTAATTTTAATTAATTTTAAATTTTTATGTGTCAACGTAACATTTTAATTACATTACCTACCTACTTATAAAAATTAATTAAATTTTCTGTTCCTATAGGTATGCTTAATCCTTGTTTTATTTCCTTGCAATCGAAGTGAAAAGCAGAGTGTAAAACTCGAGTATAAAACTCATTTTACCCTCGACGACGTGACTTTCCACACTCGCCGTGCACGTCTCAGGTAAAATGGCTCGTTTTATGCTCTGTGCCCTTTTATCAGACTGTTTTGTTTCTTGCATGCAGCATTTTTTTAACCGCCTCTGTGGTCTTGTGCTTAGACCATCCTAATCATAAATTATGTAGGTACAATATTGATCCTAATCTCGTACCCAAATAGACGCGGTTCTATTTTCTAGCGAAGGCACGCGAAGGGTTGGGCTTATTCTAAGTATTATTGCTAGCTTGCTCAGACACCATTTTATCAATCAAAATATATACCTACCTATTATATATATATATATATATATATATATATTATACTAGCTAGACCCTCTTTTTTGTTTTAATCTAAGGCTGACCCAGCGGACTTCGTATCGCTTTGACAGTTTCTATGTCAACATTTTGTTTTGGAAATTTAACAAAAATTGGGGTGGGGTATAAAAAATAGATTACGACCGATTGTCTGACCTACCGAATATACCTACATATAAAATTTCATAAAAATCGATCGAGCCGTTTCGGAGGAGTATGGCAACTAACGTGACACGAGAATACTCGAGTGAATCCCAAAACACAAATAATAAAATCACTGAAGGCTAAATGAACGAAATCCCAATTCACGTTTCACCAAAAACGTCTTAAATCGAATCACGTCATCCCAAAAAAACGATATCCCAAATCACGTTTCACCAAAACATCTTAAATCGAAGAACGAAATCTCAAATCACGCTTTACCAAAGACATCTTTTTGGATCCTTCTAAGATCGATTTTATTATTAAAAGTTGAAAGTCTTAAGGCGAATGTTTTGGCAACTGAAAATTCAAATATCGAACTTTTACAAGTTATGCAACTATCGTCCTTCCTTATTACAAATCAGTAGGTATGTATTTGATGATCTTATTATTAAAAAGAGTACCAAATTAAAGTCCGTGGCCGCCTTGTGGCCGTACATATTAGACCTTTGCCTATGTAGGGTGGGGGTGGCATCAATGAGCCACGCGTACACAATGAGCCATCCATCTAACTCAGAAAGGCGACGTTGCCGCTCCGTGTTTTCGGCATGCACGGACACGTTTCCGAACGCGTCCCTACCTCCCCACTCCCCAGTCGCTGGCAAGATTCGGTGAGGAACGCGTGTGTCACCGACAGTTTGTCGTTTTCGTGACATAAAAGCTAAAAAAAAAACGTAAGTAGTTTGTTTTCTCATGCTTTTTCTTTAAGTCATTTTACTTTTTGAATAACTTGTACGTAGAAAGGGTTTATTTGAGCTTCTTTTACAGTAGTTTAAGTAGCAGCTACATGTTTCTGTTTGGAGCTACATAACCTCAAATAATTTGGGACCGGGGGTGTACGCAATGGGTCATTTCTCTTGTGCTTTCAATGAGCCATCGACTTATTGTGTACCCTCCCCGACTCATTGTGTGCCGCTTGTATACTGCTACTCAAAATATACTAAATGCACGATGAACATAATGGAAATACATTTGCATTTACGTATTGTAAAGTTACAATTTCAGAATGGGTCGAACCCCGAAGATCGTAAGGAAAAAAGGAACTACCACCGCTGCCCAAATGCAACGCGCAATAGACCTTCATGTGAATTGTCAACATAGTATTCGAAGAGCGGCCAAGGAATGCCAAATTCCATATCAAACAAAACTACAAAGATACGTAAAAATATTTAAAAAAGGTGAAATGCAGCGATTGGAGTCAAATTATTCAATAAACAGGGTTTTCACCCACGATCAGGAGCTGATCATTCACGATTACATAGTCGAATGTGCTGACAATCTATAATAGATAATATTTAATTTTGTTAAAAAAATGTTCTATTATAAAAAACTTTAAGACAAGATTTTATAAGTTAGGTACTATAACCAAACCTAATAGTAAGAACATAATAAAGACCTCAAACGATTGCAATAAATAACTTTAATATAAATATTGTGTTTTTCTCGTAAATTTTAGAATAAATATAAAGATAACAATACTTTTATACATGCCTGGCCGATTGTGTGCCCCCCCAAATCATTGTGTACCACCCCCCATGCCCATTGTGTGCCGCTAGGTGTACACAGTGAGCCATTTCTCACATTAAAAAAAAATGCTATTGGCTCATTTCAGGATAATTTTGGAGCAAATCTGAGTACGCCATTAGATAGTCGGTTAAATTTCCATACCGTTGATGCACATAACATTTTTGTCGTGTATAGGGATGCAGAAATATGGCGCTCCAAATTTTTCCTGGCTCATTGATGCCACCCTCACCCTACCTAAGAAGAAGATTTGCTTTACTTTAAATATCTTTGAGGGTAGGAAACAAACTAAAACTAAATTAAAAAAATACGATATTTTAACATTGAAATAAAAGTTTTCACAGAGATGTATTGATTTAATAACATATTATTATTATTCTTATCTATTATTTATTATAATATGTACTCTTAGAATAATAAATATGTAATGAAATTTCTAAATGGCTCGGATGATTTAACAGTTACAATTTTTTTTATAAATAAGAACGAAAAAGTACCATAAAAAGACATGAAATGAAAATGATTACAAGGTGCCAGATACTCCTGGAGGCTCTCACAGTTGCAATTAGTAAAAAAAAACAGTTACCTAACAGTTGTTTTGCAGATTGAATAATTTGGCATCGGCGTTCCAGCAGGGTAGACTGGGCATTTTGTTTTAGTTTGTTCTTCAGTTTGTCTACTTGATACAAGTATAAAGCATGCATTCAAACTTTCAGTTGTTAAAACATTCGCCCTAAAGACTTTCAACTTCCAATTAAAAAATCGATCTTAGAAAAGATGTTTTTGATAAAGCGTGATTTGAGATTTCGTTCTTTTGGGTTAACGTGATTCGATTTCAGTTATCTCTGTACTCCGTAAACATGGCTATTCCAAAATAACACCAGCTCCTTAAATATTTTATTATGATTACAAATTTTTGCTCCTGTTCGATCACTAAAAGCAATGTCTACAATATACAATTTCACATAACTTTTAAAAGAGACAATTCTACAAATAAAGTAATTACATCTAACTAAGTACCTATCCAGAAAATAATTCATTTCAGAACTAGGTATATGAACTAGGTGATCTTAAGCTATTATGGATGGTTTTGATACCTATCCATACTAGCCTTATTCCCTAGGCTAGGCAAGGCTAGTTCCCGAGCAAAATGCACTGTTCGCGTGTGTTGCTGGTTGCAAGCACACGTTGTCATGCGATATGGATGTTAAAGAGTTAATGTAGACTGAATTAACTTTCGTTGTACAGTGTTAATAAATGTGCTGTAAAGTATAAAATATGTAATAGCGAGATCATATTTTTCTATGTAGCTGTTTGAGCGACTCGCGTGAGCTTCGAAGAAGTAATACAAATAATTACCTACTAAATATTGCTCCTAAAATAAATTTAGCATCAAATAAGTTCAGTGACTTTTATAGATAGACGAAAATTTAACTAAAATAATAAGTATTTGCCATTTGGCCAATAGAATAGAATATAATACCTTTATTTCAGGCAACTATGACCTATACAATATATATCTACTTTAAATACTAACATACATATTATATAACATTTTTGTAAGTAAGTCATCATCATTTAGTGCCATCTTCATACTAAAGTTTGGAGATCAGTATACAAAATTTACTGCGATCCCATATAGCTTGTTTTAATTGGCGATAACTAAGTCCAGTCCACTTTCTGATGTCGTCCAGCCATTTGCGTCGCGGACGTCCCGGAGCTCTCTTTCCCGGAATTTTGCCTTCGAGGATTAGCCGTGGGAACTCGTATATGAATCCTCTCTGCATGTGTCCGAAAAAGGCGACCTTGCGTCTCATGACTGTAGACACCAGCTCTCTTCTGCAGTTGGCCTTCTCAAGTACCTTGGCGTTTGAGGTGAAACTAGTCCATGGAATCTTGAACATCTTGCGTAGAGTCCACATCTCAAACGCTTGCAACCGGTCACATATTTCTTTCAGCAAGACCCACGTTTCGCAGCCATATAAGAGCGTAGACCAAACGTAGCATCTCATAATGCGGTGTCTTTTACCAAATTTTATTTTGGGATCGCACAGGACTTTAGACATTTTGTGAAAAGCAGCTTTAGCTTGACCAATTCTACATTTCACCTCTTCTAGGTGGTTCAAGTCAGATGTGAAGTAACGACCGAGATATTTAAATTTGGTGACAGTTTCTAGTACATTGCCTCTTAGTTTTATAGTAGATTGGGCTTGCGAAGATTTGGAGATGACCATCGTCTTTGTTTTGTTGGCGTTAATGGAGAGTCCCATAGCTTCACTTGCAGCGGATACATTTGTTAGTAGGTCTTGCAGGCCTGCTTCTGAGGTGGCAATCAGTACGGTATCGTCGGCATAGCGGATGTTATTGACCCGAAATCCGTTTACAGATATGCCCTCTGGGATCCTGCTCAGCAGCTCAGTTAAGATGTCCTCTGAATACAAGTTAAACAGTAGCGGAGATAAAATGCATCCCTGTCTAACGCCTCTTGCGATCGGTTTCCAGTCAGACAGCTTTCCTTCTATTTTAACAGCTGCTTTTTGCCGCCAGTAAAGGTTAGATACCAGTCTTAGGTCCTTCTGATCTATCCCTCTTTTTGCAAGCACTTCTATCATCTTATGGTGTTGAACACGGTCAAACGCCTTTTCGTAATCTATAAAACATAGATACACTGGTTGTTGCACTTCCAAAGCCCGCTCAGCAAGTGTGTTAAGGGTGAAAATAGCCTCACGTGTCCCCATTCCTGGTCTGAAGCCAAATTGCTGTTGACACAATGACTCATTGCACTTTGTCAAAATTCGATTGTATAGTATCTTCAGCAGCACTTTCGTGACGTGGCTCATAAGGCTAATAGTCTGATAATCCGAACATTTAACTGCTTTTGACTTCTTCGGTATAATTACAAAGGTAGATCGCAACATATCTTGGGGTATATCGCCAGAGCCATAAATTTTGTTAAAGAGTGCCAATAGTGTGTTCTTGGCTTTATCTCCCATGGATACCAACAATTCTAGCGGGATCCCATCTTCGCCGGTGCATTTTCCAGCTTTAAAAGACTTTAGTGCATTATCAAGTTCGACCCGTAGAATTCGTGGACCGGATAGGTAGTTTCCAAAGCGTACAGGATCAGGTCTGTCATCTTTAAATAGCTCTGCGACATATTCTTCCCACCTACGTAATCGGTCTTCTACTGATAGCAATAGTTTGCCGTCGGAATCTACTACAGCGTTGGATTGAGAGACTTTCTTCCCCGTAGCCATAGTTTTTAGGGCTCTGTGTAGCTCACCATACTGGTGCGTTGCCTCTAAGAATTCGATATGATCGCATTGGCGCATCAGTTCATCAAGCTTGGCTTTCCGTATTTTCTGCTGTAATAGTTCATTGAGAGCTGCATATACGAATTTGTTAGGTTTGTTTAGCCTTCTTTTATCAAACAACTCCATAATTTCCTCCGTGACCCAGTGCTGTTTCTTAACCCACTCTTTATGTCCCAGTGTTTTTTCAGATACTTTCAATAAAGTATTCTTGAAGTTTTGCCAAAGGCCCTCCTCTGCTAATAGTGTTGCATCGGGTGAATCGATATTGTCAGTTTTTTCTTTGAAGTCTTTCAGCACTTCTGCGTCTTTCAGTTTTTGGAGGTGAATACATTTCTTTGGCTTGCTTCTTAGGACACGCTTTAGTTTTAATCTAACTTTACATACTACTGGATTGTGGTCAGAGGCAATGTCTGCTCCAGGATATGTTTTACAACTTGGTATTGCATTTCTATATCGCTGGTTTATACAAATGTAGTCTATTTGATTTCGCACTATGTTTTCAGCTGTATGTGTTCCAGATTGCCAGGTGTAAAGGCGGCGTTTGGGTAGATTGAACCAGGTGTTCATTATGGTCAGGTTATGTTTAGTGCAGAAATCAATAAGAAGGTCACCTCTGTCGTTTCTATCTCCAAGTCCGAAGGGTCCAACAATGTTGCCCTCTCTCCTGTTACCTACCTTGGCGTTGAGATCACCCATCAGAATATTAATTTCATGTTTCTTTATCAGTTTGAGAACGGATGTTATATCCTCATAAAAATGTTCACAGTCTTCTTCTGAGCTTTCTGAAGTGGGGGCATACACTTGTATGATATTGGTCTTTATTGGCTTTGTGTTAAGTTGTAATAAAATAACTCTACTAGATTGAGGAACATAACCAGTGACGCTTTTGTTCACTTCTTTAGATACTAAAATGCCAACGCCATTCGTATGTTGTTGACCACCTGAGAAATAGAAATGCGTGTTGTTGCGCGTAGGTATGTCTCCGCAATCTTTCCATCTGGTTTCACTCATTCCCAAAATGTCCCATTCATGTCTTGTCATTTCACTAATTTGCATTTTCTAATTTTCCATCCTGGTGTAACGTACGTACATTCCAGGTTGAAACCGTTAACTCGCCATGGTCGTCGTTCTTAAATCGTATCACCCGCCCGGAGATTATGGCCCTCATTGGCCGGGCACTGAGGGGCATCTTTTTTGTACTTTTTGTCATACTGATATACTAGGGATAATAATGTGGTAGTTTCCCGTTGCTTTCAACATCGCAGTATTGCAGCCACTGATGTCGACTCGACTATGCCTACAATTTGTTATCCAAAAACAGCCGAGCAAAATTTCGCCTGTCTCGGTACTACTGGAACCGCTGCCTTCCAATAGTGCGGTAACTTGCCTAACTGAAGTTGTTGGCGCCTCACTGTTACTCGCCGCCTAGGGCATCGTCCCGCACCCAACGTTGCCCACCTAAAGAGGTCTGAGCCCTCCCTAGGCTAGGATAGGGGTATCACTCGTTAGTTCACCGACCTAGCTTCCCGCTGGGGTTGATACCCAACCTTCTACTAGGTTACTCGGCTTAACAGGTCCCACTTCGTGAAAGTGAGCGTGGAGTTAGGGAGGAGAGGCTAAGAGGCGTATCTTGATTCGGCCTTATATTGCGCATCACACCCCTTGAGACTTGAAGTAAGTAAATAACTTAAAAGCTATATTAATATTTTAATTATTTGGAAACATTTAGTGTCGTATCGGTTGCAGGGGAAGGCAGTTGTCCACGGAAACGTCTATAGGTATATACACCACGCCCTTCGGCCAGATGTCCTCGCTCATGAAGGTGTCTAGCCTGGATGACGAGACCCTCACCACAAACGCCGTGAAGCTGGCGCTGTGGCGTGACTTCAGCGGCTTCACTCCCAAGTTGAATTTGGTCTTCATTCTAATGTTTTCTGCAATCTCCTGTACGGCGCCACCGCTGCGGCGGAGGTATAATGCAGGCGAGACAGATACATGGCCGTGGTCGGCATCGTAGCCCGCAGCAGGAAGTTCGGCCTTGTCGGTGCGGTGCCGCGACGATTCTTGATGCCATATCATGCCAAGCAGCAGCGTCTTCTGGTTGCAAACGAGAAATAAAACTCGTACTCAGTTAGCGTTAGTTAAATAATGTGATATCTAGCGTCAATAGGAACATTTTTTATTGATTTGATTTTTTAGAGAGGTCTCGTATTTGAACCACAACGTGGTTTTATCATTTTCATTTTATTTTATTTTATGCTTGTGTTGAGTCCGCTTATCCATTACCAACTTAAGAGCGTTACGGCCACTTTTAACTATAACGCCTTATTTAACTAAACCATAACATGTCAGGTGTTCATTAGGTGACGTAAAAATGCTAAACTACTTCATTCAGATAGTTTGTTGAGCATAATTTGATTTTCTATCTCTAATTACTAGATATGTTTTTTTTTTCATTGGCGGCGCTAGTGTGCGGCGTAAACGCTTTTAAGATCTATCTAAGTCTAATTCTATTGCCGTAACAACTTTTGTTAGTAGTGTAATGCTGTAGTTTTCAGACAGTGATAGGTAGTAGTAGTGGATGTAGATTCAAGGTGAGATTTGCTTTCATAATTTCTCTTGATCATCACTATCTTCTAATCTAATCTATCAGGAGAGCTGCAAAGCAAGTGATTCGTTGTTGAAAAATAAAAACCGGCCAAGTGCGAGTCGGACTCGCGCACGAAGGGTTCCGTACCATTATCTGTAAAAACGGCAAAAAAATCATGTCTGTCTTATGGGAGCCTTAAATATTTATTTTATTCTGTTTTTAGCCGTTTTGTTGTTAACAGAAATACATCATCTGTGAAAATTTCAACTGTTTAACTATACCACGGTTCATGAGATACAGCCTGGTGACAGACGGACGGACGGACGGACGGACGGACGGACGGACGGACGGACGGACGGACGGACGGACAGCGGAGTCTTAGTAATAGGTTTCCCGTTACTCTTTGGGTACGGAACCCTAAAAAGATGCAACTCATTCCACCCTCAATGGCATTAGCTATTTAAAGGTACAAAATTCTGGCAACTAGCCATAGCCATATATTTCTTAGGAAAAATTAGACGTATACAATTAACCATGCAATTAGAAGAAATTAAACTCCGTATTCGAGGGGCATATCATATTATGATGAAAACTAGGCTAAAGTTAAATATTTAATGTGGTGGTACGCGTCGTTGTTGCCAGCGTAGGTTGGTCCGCATCGTTTCTCGTAGTGGTATAACGTGGGGTACAAAGGAGGGCGACCAAGTAAGCTTTGCGGCTCTAGTTTCGTTGGAAACGTGTGTTTGGTGAGTCGCACGCTCGACGCGGCGTCGTCGACGTCGTGTCGCAGAGGCGCCCGGCGTATCAAACATTTAAAGCTATCGACGTTCTACAGCCATTTTGTCGTTGGAACTCCACTTGTTCGCAAGTAACGCCACATTAATTTTATTATAACACCCGTTGTAAAGAGAGTAAAGTGGAATGGATTTATAAGGTTTGTTCTGCGTTGCCTCTCTTTTCGTTGTTAAGTTTTGATACCCGAATCTATCTTACTTGAAGAACTACCAAATTCCTAAGTTTTAGGCCTAGGCCATGTTTTAGTCCGGCTTTAGTCACCAAACAGCTGGGTTTCTCTAGAAGCCGTTGGTGGTGGTTTTTTGGCCTAAATATAGTAAAATAGTAAGTAAGTTAATATAGATAAGCGACCCAGCCTAAAGAGACGCATAAAGAAACCAAGCATAATGGCTGGGTTCATCAAGGCGGTATTAAAGTTATTCGATTTCTATTATTATAAGGGATCGCTATGGAACCTACTGATATCTACAGTTTCTCTGGAAAGGGGTTCTCAATTGCATAGAAAATTTAATTATCTGTTATAGTGTTTCCAACCATTTTAAACGTTTGAGTGCCTAGAGCGCAATTTTACTTGTAATTCGAACACGGGTTAACAAAACCAAGAATTTTTATGGCAAAATTTTAACACTCCTCTTTTGTCTTCTGGAACCAGGATCAATGGTTTATATGTGTCATCCGAAGGTGCCATCTCGCACATCTGCGCGAGTTTAAAGTGTGCAAGTTGACGAATAACTCGCGCGGAGAAGCTTGATAAATATTTTCATTTGGACACCGGTTACCTAGCATGATCGTAATCCGAATGTGCTGGGTTTTTAGTGCGAGTTTTATTCATGAACGAAAACAAGAATTTCTATGGCATTGAGCAGCGCCTCCTTTTTTTTGAGAGAGGTTGCTGATTGCTCCAAACGGCATTTTCTGCGTCACCGGGTTTTTTGGGGCGGCGATGTACGTAAAGGGTACCTCAAGCCGTGTGAAACGAATCACCTTCAAAGGTTTTCTAGAGGGAACGGCATCGCATACTTAAAAGTGCGCGTCCCCGTGCCCTACTAGATTCTCCGAATTGTTCGGACCGAATCGGGGAGCGGAACCGCCCGAGGGCGCCTCTAAAGGCTCGGACCTCGGCTCGGGTAGACCGGGCCGTGGAGGAGGAGAAAAGCGCCCACGTACATGTCTGTACCCGGTATAGAGCGCGTGTGAACCGGTTCTTCGTACCCTTGTTCTACGAGTACGGTGTCTTGGGGCAGCGCCTTCTGGTAAAATCTTGTTTTCGTTATAACGACATGGAATGTCAACCAAAACTCGTCTTTATACCTAGACACCCTGAGTTTTTTTTATTTACCTACGGTAACGCAATTGGTTTTCATCTAACCTGATGTTAGTGATAAGGCTAAAGATGGAAGCGCACTCCACGTTCTCAACTACTGAGGTACCTACTGGTTATCTTATCCCTAGCTGCCGGAGTGATCCGGTTATCATGTTATCATGTCATGTTATGGTTGTTGTGAAACAATGCTAATAACATTGATGTTACGGCGACATAAGTATTTGGATAATATGGTGGCAGCTAGCCAGACAGACAGAGCAACAGACAGACAGACAAACTAGCGCTACCACCAACCAAACCGAGTACACAAACGTGTACCGCTGGGCATCGAACCCGCGACCTCGGGGTCTGAGACCGGCGGCGTACACCACTAGACCACAGAGGCGGTTATTGGAGTATCGAGCTCCTCAGCTTCTTACAGCTACATAAAATCCTTTATTTAGTTTTGTGCTCTGACTAAAAGCTGCTAGGTAGATACCTAAACCAATTTGTCACCATTTTAGTGGTGGTGCCTTTTGTGGTTTGAATTCGTGACTGCAAATTGTTGCGTGTTCGAAGCCACAATAAAAATATGTCGACATAATGGAAAGGTTTGTTTGGCCTATCAACCAGAAATGATTTTTTTATTTTTAGCTTTTTTTTGCCAAATGCTTACTAACTAATAATATTATAAGTGGGTGGACCATGGATGGCCACTGTAACGAATAAACAGTTTTTATTAGTTCATTTACTGGATAAATGAAAGAATCAAATTATTAACGAACACTTTGTTTTATTGTGTAACATATAAATTACTTTTTTTATTCCAGATATAATAACTATTTCTTAAACTTAACTTTTATAAAGGTCTTCCAAACGGCCTTGCAAGGAACAGGGCTCCATACAAGGCTAATATTATAAATCAGTCGTTCAACTTAAAATTAGAATTGTAATAATCAAAATATCCGCTTTTACTAAAACTACATAAGCTCTTTCATTATAAACGAAAAATTAAATGCTTAACATATTATAATCTTTTTAAAAAACTCAAAGAACATTTCTTGAACACCATCGTATAACTAAGAATATATTAATGGAAATTATTTTAAAATTATAGTAATGAGTATTAAATCGATAACAAATAAGTTGCCAATGCGTTTTACAATGAAATTATTTTTTTTTTAACCCATAATGGCCTTCTTATGGGTCCGTTCTTTGTAAGGCCAAAATGTTCGTAAGATGGCCAAACTAACAATTATCATATATGACAACCTTTTTTTTATATTAATAAAACAATAGACACTACAGACTTAAACTATCTTCATCCCATGTACTACATCTTTTTCTAAGTTTTGATCATGACATTCTTGAATTCTGAAATTATGCGTGTAAAATTTAGTCATCTGTTCAATTATTGACTTGTTCTTGTAGCAATATTTACAGACATAACCTTTTCATAAAATAAATATAAAGATATATCTGTAATATAATAATTTTAAAAGAAATGTCTATTCAGTCTAAGTTAAAAAGTTGAATAATCCTTAAAAATAATAAAATTTTAAACATAAAACATTGTTTCAACTTTCCCGGTACGTATTTATAACTAAAAACTGCGTGTTCATATTTTAATTATTTGTAAATATCCCTAGTAAGGCCCATGTACCCTAGCAAGGCCAACCATCAAAGTTTTGATTAGTATTAGCCTTATAAAGAACTATCGGCTTTCATAGGAACATTACCGACATTTTAACTAAAATCCAAGCAAAATTATATTCTTTTTCTTTAGTACTATAAAAAAATCCTTGTATGTCAATTTACAGAAAAAAGGATAGGATAATAATACGTTATTCACATAAAACCTTACCTTTTGCTGAGCGCGCGAATTACAATTTTAACATCGACGACCGAAGCCTACGAAGCGAGGGACCGCATTGACAAAATAGCGACGCGAGCGACTCGCCGCCGCGT
The DNA here is from genome assembly GCA_947562085.1 of Eudonia lacustrata. Taxonomy (NCBI): domain Eukaryota; kingdom Metazoa; phylum Arthropoda; class Insecta; order Lepidoptera; family Crambidae; genus Eudonia; species Eudonia lacustrata. Next base: position 10,043,802 of record OX387320.1, read on the forward strand.
CTGTGTTCTTGAGTTTGATGGAGCTTTGTATGAGCGGAAGGAATTGGTCATCACATGACTATAACTATGACTTTTTTATAGTTGACCTTCAAAGGAGCATGGCCTTCCATGGTCCACCCATCTTAGTGTATTTAGAATAGCTAACTTACATAGTGGCTCGCAATGACAACTGTGAAATCCGTACACTGATGCGTGGTTTATATAAAAAGTATAATAACATACAACGCCAAAAAAATATAAGGTAATTATGATAGAATATATTTGCAATAATATTATTGTTTCCGAAATGCAGAATTAACAAAATTTAAATTAGTAGAAACCACCCGGGACCCCAGAGGTAGCAGCTACTTGGGCCATAGAATAAGCAACGTGGCAATGCTGCTAGCTTACTGGGCACTCTGCCTGATGGGGATGATTTGGGGCAATTTTTTTATTTATAGTTATTAGTACCTAGATATAGTTTATAGTTTTTTGTAAATTTAATTTTAAGTAGTTTTATTATTATCTTGTTTTTGTCTTTGTGTGTAAACAAATAAAGTATTCTGTTAGTACAACATTTTAAATTAAATTAAAAAAAAACAAAATCATTTAAAAATAGTACCTAGTTACTTATCTATATACCTACATGATCATAAGTATCAGGATCGTTGAGTTCACATATTATTTACGTCAATGAAATCAATTATACTTATTCGTAGTTAATACTTACTTATTAAATAACGCTATTGTTTAATTTTTCGATAAAACATCAATATTTTGAATAAACAGCGTTTTTCGGATTTCCTGACTTAAACCCAGTGGATCACATACTATTTGCATTCCTTTTGCTTGTATGCAGCCTATGACCGGGTCGCAGGATTCAGATCCAAAGCACTTCGGAAGGCACGTTATGCCGTTGGTGCGGGTTGTTGTGAGAAAACCTGCTTTTGGTCCGCTTGGCGGGTTATGAACCCGATCGCCCAATCGATCATATTCATTTGGGAAACATGATGATGGTATGATTAAAAACTTTTTACAGAAACTAACTGTCACTTATTATAATAAAATCCCGAATGATGTTTTAATTTTGCCCTTTAAGAAATTTAAGACTTACGATAAGGAAAGAACCTATTTAACCTATTTAAATGTAAATGATTATGTTCATGATAAGAATGCATGGAACGACATTCCTCCAATTCTCGCACACTTTATAGGTATTAAGCGTCATTCTATAGTTTTGAATTAGTTTAAACATAGTGCCCAACTACGTTTTTTTAGGATAAAGTGTAATGTTAAGTAAATGTATAGAGGTAAGCATTATATGTATGTATGCTCTTGAAAGTATATAATTGTTTGACGACCTCCTTGGTCGAGTGGTTTGTACACCGGTTTTCATGGTGTCGCCATCTCTGAGGTCCCGGGTTCGATCCCCGGTCGGGTCAATTTAGAAATTATTGTTTTTCTAAATTGTCTCGGGTCTGGGTGTTTTCTATGTATACTAAGTATGTATTTAAGTATTTTAAGTGTGTTTATCCGTTGTCTAGTAACCATTTAACGAGTTTCATAACGAAGCTTCTCTTGGGCTAGATAGTTGGTATGAGTGTAGGAAAGTTTAATTGTAAATATTGTATGATTTGGTAATGACATACTTTTTTTTTTTGTAAATGTCGTTACTTCTATTAAAGCTTGTTCTCCACAGCTAAAAATAGACGTCCTGAAAGAGTAGTAAAGTAAGAAATGTATGGACGATTCAAAAGCACTTTTCGTAAGTTTATTTGAATAAAAAATTTTGACTTTGACTTTGACCTGTACATACATCTGGACCCCATTTGAGTCAATCGCGTTTCATATTATGTTTACTACGAGTACCGAGTAGTAGTAGTGAGCTATCAATTTAAGTATCCAAGTATTAAAATATAGAGTTGAAAACAGATAATTTTCAAATTGTGGGAATGGTTGCATGCAACTGTTGGAAATAATTTTCCTTAGCCTCGATTAATGAAACAATAGTTTTATGGTTTGACCTACATACAAGAACTATGTACAGTCGGTATTGAATTGATTGAAGAATTGAAAGGCAGTAGTAAAAAGGTTATGTGACCAGAAATTTAGAGTCTATTCTAAGAATCAATAAAACCGGCTAAGTGCGTGTCGGGCCACGCGCAGTGTAGGGTTCCGTAGCCCATTTCAATAATGCGGACTCTGAGAAGAGGGCTTTAATGAACATTTATTTAACGATTGCTTATATTCTTAAATGTAGATACCTGACAACGGTATTTAAGTAGTTCCCAATGAGGTATTTGTACTGCGCCAAGTACATGTTATAAGTTGGTTGACTGTTACTCGTAAACTTGTAAAGCCTACTTAGCTATGATAGTTTTCCTTTTAACTTCGTTATATATACTACCGTGAATTTTTTCATGTATCCAAAAACAACCATTTGGCGGGCAAGGGGGGGGGGGGACACTTGACTCTAACAAAATTAATAGTTCATAAACGGATGCCTCAACCAAAAAACTGTTTTCACAAACCCGCAATATTTTTGAAATTGCTATCCAACGACGCCCCACACTTAGGGGTAAACAAGAAAAAAAATACATCCCCACTTCACGGGGAGGGTAACCTAAAAAAAATATTTTTCAAAATTTTACTTTTCCACTTTGTCGGCGTGATTAATATGTATATCCATGCCGAATTACAGTTTTCTAGTACTAAGAGTGTATGACCTAGACTGGGGTCATATGAGACAGATAGACGGACATAGCGAAACTATAAGGGTTCCTTGTTGACTACGATACCCTAAAAAATAATTTCTAATCGTTAGACAGTAAGGTAAGGTGTGATGTTTGTTTGAAAATTTTCTAAAATTAAAAATCGTTGATCCCGTTGTACCGCATAATAGGTTTTTTTAGTTGGTATACCTCCTCTCCCCTCGTCGAGCTTTAGTGGCTGGACAAAGGAAGAGGAGAAGGATGTGGGACTCACATAACCATAAGCATTTTATCTGGTATGAAAAAGAGTTGAGCGTTGTTATAGCATAGAAGGGGTGGGGTGGCTGAGCATGAAAGTTGAATGCTGTGGGGATAGGAAGACTGAAGAAAAGATGGATAGACTCTGTCAAAGATAGGTACCTACTACAAAGAAAGGAGACGATAAAGATGACGACTAAACAAGGATGATGGGAAAGAAGAATTGCACGAAGATTTAATGCTATTTCAGAACGTCCACTATTGTGTGTCGGTGTTCTGGTTTTAACAATGTCCTATAGTCCTATACGCCAAAAGCCGTCTAACATGGTACTGAGCTGTTATTAAAAGAAGACTTGACGCCTAGGACAGGCGAATTATAAAAAACTGTTGTCACGCCTTTTTCTTAACCTGACAAATTACAATTTAGCACGTGTAAATAGGTAGTTCCGATCGGAAACCGTGGTGCGCGGCATGCGGGCTCATTGCGTATGCGCATTTTTAATACGTAATTTGAATAGATGCGCCTGAACAGACCCGAACAAAGGATAATCGTCCGGATGCGATATGTGAACGAGTTTCCGTCGTAAGATACTGTTTTACGATCAAATCGTTTAGTGCTGTCATTTGACTATGGGCACGGAATAAATAATAGTCTATGGGCGTGCATCAATTATTATAGATCATCATCATCATCATCATCATCAGCCTATACTAGTCCACAGCAAGTGCACGCCACCGAGCACGATCCGCGGCTACTCTCATCCAGCTCTTGCCAGCCGCCTATTATAGATAATGACCTAAAATATGTTAAATAATAGCCTATGGGTGTACACCACTTAGTTTAATATAGATAACGCCCTAAAATATACTAGCGTCACTAATTTATACATTGTAGCTGAAAACTGTATTGAAGTTTTAATTGTAAATATTTCCAAGCAGTAGAAAATTATTTTTTATGTTGTTATTTTGAATTTACCTGTGGAATTTTTGTAAATTCCACAAATGGTCGTTTTTATAAATACCTACCCATTGAAAATAGTATAGCACTTAAGATCTTTTAGGTGAGACTCGAACCTACGACCTTCAGTAACTTTAATTTAAGTGTTTTCCCTTCGATTTTTTCAGGTAATTATAATTAACCAGCGTTACTTCATTAGAAATCACATTATTTTAAATAAAAAAAGAACAGCGCGCGCTCGCTCCTGATTGGCCCTGCGCGCGCAGCTGCGCTCTCATTGGTTAGATTTTAATGGCGGCAAGTTCACTGTGACAATACACGTACGCGTGAATTTAATGTTTCGCAATGTGTTTTGTTTTTAAAATACAAATTAAAAGTTAAAAATGGACAGCGACGATGATATTTGTACGCCTCCGGATATTCTAGAATTGGCAACAAAAGTAACTCACAATCTTTTGCCAGAAAAATCTAGAAAATTATATGAAAAAGAATATAATAACTTTTTGGCATAGAAGATCGAAAAGAAAACTACATCATTTTCTGAAATGTCATTCTTGTGTATCTCAAAGACCTCTCCGACAAATTCAAGCCATCTTCTATGTGGGCTAAATATTCTATGCTCAAGTCCACACTGAGTATCTACAACAATATTGATATCACGAAGTATTCAAAAGTCATAGCGTTCCTGAAACGCAGTTCAGAAGGACACAAGGAAAAAAAGTCCTTGACGTTTACATCAGGTCAAATAAAGATGTTCCTGAAAGATTCACCAGATATTTTGTATCTTTTTGAAAAGGTAAGTGTATTTTAGTTCTGTTATTTAATCTACCTAGTACTTACGTACTACACACGCAAGTTATCTAGACACTCCGTTTAAGCGGTTTGTGTATAAATTAGGTAGTAGGTACCTACACTTTTTCTACTTCATAAATCATAGTTTTTGCCTTGGCTATGTACCTCAAGCTTATTATATCGTTTATTGTTACAGGTTGCACTAATCTTCGGCATAATGGGGGCATGCCGAAGGCAAGAGCTATACAACATCCAGTTCGATGAAGTCTCTAACATAGACGACAGTACAATCATGGTGAAAGTTTCGAAAACAAAAACGAAAATAGATCGTTCTATCGTTGTGACGGGCAACTGCTATGCCGTATGTAAAAAATACATGGAACTTCGACCCACCCCCTGTCGAAACCCAGCCTTTTTCTTGAGCTATAGATCGGGGAAGTGCGTCGATCAAAGAACTGGTATTAATAAATTTGGTGCTCTGGGAAAAACTATCGCAAGTTTTTTGAATCTGCCTAACCCAGCGTTGTACACGGGGCATTGCTTCCGGCGCACCTCGGCGACCCTTCTCATAGATAGCGGTGGTGATTTGACCGCACTGAAACGACACGGGGGATGGAAGTCTTCTACTGTGGCTGAAAGCTACATTGATGAGTCTTTAATGAATAAAATTCAAGTCTCAAATACGATCTTGAACATTATAGAAAACAAGATGAATGAAGTAATTATATATATTCCAACTCCGTCTACGAGCTCTACTGCTTGCCCCGCGACCGCTACAGCTGCTGGATCAATAATTAACATTAACTTTCAAAATTGTACCATCCAAAATTTGAACAATTATTATAAATAAACTATTGTCAGCTTTTACTCTTGTTGTTTGACTAATTGCATTAGTGAAGATAAAGTAGTGTATGCAACTGCATATAACACGGGTATTAAAACACTCGTTACTATTATGAAACTCGCTGCGCTCGTTTCATAAACTCACACTCGTGTTTTAATACCCTTCATTGTATGACAGTTGCATAAACTACTATTAACAAATGGTTTAGATGAAACAGCTATTTCATTTATTGTTTTCTAAAGTTTACGCGAACACTACACATTGAAATGAAACAACTTTTACGGATCTACTCGCAACCGTCAAAATCAAAAAGATGATCGCACAATTGTTAATTTATCAAAACAAACACTGGACAGGCCCACCGTTGAGGTACTAAAAAAGGGGCTAAATTACGCCGTAGCCCCTCGCAGGATACCGTATGAAAGCATCATTAGCAACGTCGAGGATTGCTTAGTTAAAAATAACGTCAGGAAGGCTGATGCTGAGGCAATACGTCAAGACATATCGTCTGTCTTGCGCCGGAGCAAGTTGCCGAAATCCAACCTTCCCCGTGATCAGTATTTTGCTTCAAAGAACCTGCGAGCTAAGCCTGAATTAACTATCCTTCGTGCTGATAAAGGTAATGCTACGGTAGTAATGGATACGTCTGATTATAACGAAAAAATAACAATACTTTTATCGGATGACAAGACGTACAAACGCGTTAAATGCGACCAAACCAACAAAATACTTAAGAAAACTAGTGATCTTGTCAAACAACACTCCGAAACGTTAAATCTAGATGCTAACTATTTAATTCCTTCCTGCCCTAAACCACCAAAACTGTATGGGTTACCGAAAATTCACAAACCCGAGGCTCCGCTACGCCCTATTGTAAGCCAGATTGATTCACCAACTTACCGACTGGCCCGGCATATAGCTAAGATTCTTTCACCACTTAGAGGTAACACAACAGCTTATGTGAAGGATTCCTACCAATTTGTTAACGATATCAAAGACCTACATCTCGCTGACAATGAAACTATGGTTAGTTTTGATGTGCAGTCCTTATTTACATGCCTACCAGTTCAGGATTGCATTGAAATTACCAAAAAACGTCTAGCGGAACAAGATAAGCCTGATGAATATGCAGTACTATTAGAGCATTGTCTAACATCTGGCTACCTTTTGTGGAATGACATTTACTACCTGCAAGTAGAGGGTGTTGCCATGGGTTCCCCTGTTTCGCCCGTCGTCGCCGATATCTTTATGGAAGACTTCGAGGAGAGGGCCCTGAGCACAGCACCGGTAACCCCTAGGTTCTACAAGTGGTACGTAGACGACACTTTCACTATCCTACCAACTGATAAAGTATCTGCTTTTCTAGATCATCTTAACTCCATACATCCAAAAATACAATTTACAATGGAGTTAGAGGCAGAAAGTAAGCTAGCTTTCTTGGATATTTTAATTATCAGGAATCCGGATCATAGTTTGAGTCACACTGTGTATCGTAAAGTAACCCATACAGATAGGTATCTCAATGGTGATTCTCACCACCATCCTAGACAGTTGGCTACTGTAGGGAAATCTTTGTTTCAGAGAGCACGCGGCATCTGTGACACCCAACACCTGGCTGCTGAGCTTCAGCATGTCAAGCACGTACTACAGGATAATAAACTGAAAGTACCACGGCTTTGTCACAGAAAACGAAATAAACCAACCACAGTCGAGCGCCAACCTGCTGTACTTCCATATATGAAAGGTGTCACTGACAAGATTGGACATATCTTAAAGCGAGCTTCAATCAACACTTACTTCAAGCCGCCGAAGAAGATCAACCAATTTTTACGACCTGTCAAGTGCAACATACCTCTTCAAGATGCAGGCGTGTACAAACTGGACTGCGACTGTGGGCTCTCTTACATCGGGCAAACAAAGAGAAGTATAGGAACCCGTGTTAAAGAACATATAGCCGACGTCAAGCATAGGCGCGAAAATAAATCTGCAGTATGCGAACATTCCCTAGAGGGGCCCAACCATTACATCAGATTTGATAAACTACAAATTCTCGTTAAAGAACAACGATTCATCCCCAGGATGATACGCGAGGCTATTGAAATTAAAAAACATCCTAATTTTAATAGAGAAGATGGTTGGAATCTACCACCAGCCTGGGATCCCATCATACAAAATATTAAATCCCAGCCCCGACACCATACTGCCAGACCAAAAGATACTGTAAGCTCTTTCTGCGTAAAACGGAACGCACCTGATTAAATTTAAATGAGGGTATACAAGCTACCAACTAATTATGAGATGACCAACACCTCAGTCTCCCTGTGACCACGGACCCTGCAAAGGGTTCGAAACGTCAGGATAAACATTAAATAAGTAATGTGTAAAATAAACGCGAGTAGATCCGTAAAAGTTGTTTCATTTCAAAGCTATTTCATTATTTATTAAGTGGTAAACATTAATTTCTTTATAAAAGTTTATTGCCTTCCCTTATACGTTAAAATTAAAGAGAAGTGAACCAGTTATGGGCACTTCAATAGTGATTCTTAAAGCATCATACATTTTGTAAAATGACATCTGCCTTTTGGTATTTCCATTTACGGACTTGGAGGAGTTTTAGGATTTTGCAAAAAAGAAGTAAATCGATGTTACCAGGCAGTTAGGCCCATATACGAGTTTAAGATTTTCTCGCAAGGTGTGAGAAATTCCCTGACCATGTTTTTTACTCGACTGCGCCAGAAGGAGGGTTATGTTTTTAAGTGTATGTATGTATATATGTATGTATGTATGTATGTATCTGTGTCTATTTCTCTGGCACGCTCTACAACCCAAACGGCATGGCGGATTTTAACATATGAAGTGTCGTTAGATTTGTTTTGACTGTGGGAGTGACAGGTTATAAAAACATAATATACCTAATTAATAAAAAAAAGTAAAAAGTTTGAAATATACCAAATTATTAAAATAAAACAAAAAACCCGACTGCTAAAACAACTATATAAAAAACAATTATATACTCGTAAAAACCAGACTAACATAAAAAATAACTGCAAAGAGAAAAAACTGAAAGGAAAAAAAACAAGCTCTACGATCCCAGAATTCCATTTGAGCAATGTTGAATGCAACGTGAAATATTTCCTTGTCCGATACCTTAAATAATAAAATCTGTAATAAATAAGTATTTATAAATACATTAAATATTGATAGTCGGGTTTTTGGTTTTATTTTAATAATTTTTTGAACATTTTAGATTAGATTTATTTGTCCTTATTTGTTGATACATACTTACATCCTACATAGGTAGGAGAATACAAACAAATTGATATTATTGCGAAGTCTATTTGCGTTCTTTAATTTTTAAAGTACTTACAGTAAATTGCCCTGCAGTGGGAAAGTAATGGCTGATAATAATAATAATAATAATAAGTGGAAAAGGTACTTAATGGCGAGTGCAATGTAGAGCCTAGATTGCAGTTTTGTATAAATTCGTGTTTTGCCGATTATTACCGTGACGTAGGTGTAAACGTGCATGAGTGTTGCTAAAAAAAAAACCGGGCAAGTGCGAGTCGGACTCGCTCACCGAGGGTTCCGTACAAATTTATGGGTACATATTATGTATAGTTCAGGAATCGAGTCTCGAACTCTTCCCGAAATTCAGTTTCCAAGGTATTTTTTCATTCTTCGTCACATCAAAAACATCATAAAAATAATTAAAATCTGTTTAAGCTTGTGCAAATGAAGCCTTTTTATACGATACCACACATGACACGGTTAACCTACTTTTAAATTTGGACCCCCGTTCCTTGCATAAAGATCCTGTTTTTTTGTGATTTAATTAAATATGTATGTATTTTTCAGATTTTTTCCTGTACTTGTAGTATAAGACGATGTTACTTGCCAAATTTCATAGTTCTAGGTCAACAGCAAGTACCCTATGAATTTTGATTCCTTTGAGAGTGTCGAAATATACGTTTTTTGCGACTTAAACGGCCGTATCTTTTTTTTCGTTAACTAAGAAGTTTGATTTTTTCACAGCTTCAAGGTAACGCAGACCTGAGTATATGGTTTTAATTTCAACTCGATACCTCCACGCATTCCCTAGATAAAGGGTCTTGACAGACAGACAGACGGATAGACTGACAACAAAGTGATCCTGTAAGAGTTCCGTTTTTTCCTTTTGAGGTACGGAACCCTAAAAATCAATAAAGTACCTACAGAGTCACTTAAAATTATCTCAAGAAGGCCGCGTGAAGTCTTAAAAGCCCCACACTCAAAACTTTATTAAATCGGGTGAATATTTTTCCTTTATATACTAAGTACCACATTAAAGTTTAAACTATAAAAAATATATTATACACAATATCTTATCCAAATTTTACACATGCGCAAACCGGACAACTCATTAAAAAGAATCTACTTATAAATGCGTAAATTAAACTATGTTATTAGGTATATAATATAGTTCAGTAAAGATTTTTACTTAACTCCAGATTCGGTGTTAAATTATGTTTCGACATAAAAATCAAAGACTGTTGAGCGCTGAAGTCAATAAACCCTAGGGCAGTGACCACAGCAGCTCCGTGCCGGTCGGCTCTAAAAATGTAAAAAAAAACTGAAATAATAAACTACAAGAGTCGAAAACATTTTCATCGCAATGTCGCCTACAAAGTGGATATAGCTAGCCATACCTACAACACGGGATTATAACAGTACGTACATTATTTTACTGTATCACGCTCTAATATCCTCGGCGTTTAACCGGCATACAACAATGGCCGCAGTTACGCCCGCCGATTTCTCTACTGCGAACAATGTTTATGTAGAAAAAAAACTCTGTTTTCGCTTGACCGGCCACCCGTGACGGACATGGCGTGTGCGCAGTGCTCTATGCGCGCCATCTTGAATGCGCGGGTTCGGTTGCGCGCGCGCTCAATTTATGCTCGTGATCTGCCGTTTGTGTTTTGTTTGAACTTTTAGACGTATCTAATGCTCTAGGTGGCTTTTGCTTTTGGAAAGAATTTGCTGTTGTCCGCCAATGTTGTAGCGTGACCAGGATAGTGATCAATGGGAATCGAGGAACTTCAGCCAGTACGGCTGGAGGAACCTTTGAAGATTTTCTTATAGCTGGCATAATGCATGCGTGTCCACCGTACGACGTGTTCCAATCTAACAAAAATTTTAGGTAAAAGTTGGGACCTCTAAGGCTAGGAACAATGAGCAAGGCAATATGACTTGTCGACTGTCATTCAACAGCATCACAAAATGCTATCTGAATCAAAGGGGAGCTGGTTTTCTTTTAATTTAGTTAACGAACCAACGAGCATCTCACTGCCAATTAAGTTTGACAGTTCTTTAAGTTCCGAGCTATGTCGATGTCTTTAATTTCTATTTTTTTTTCTTTAGTTGATGGCTTCGTGCGATAAGCACATTTAGTCAGTGTCAAAATAATTTTCCTTACAACTAATATATAAATAAATAATATTTCCTGCTTGTATGATGATGAATGATAATAGAAATGAGAAATGATATACTCTCCAACCCCTCGAGTATCTCAGTAAAGTTGTGGGGCTTTCCTCGGACGGACTTCTTGAGAGAATTTGAAAAGTGAAGTTGCACTGTTTTGTTTCACTTGCCAACACTCATGCATTCACATTAATATTCGACATAACAGAAATTTTAGAAAATAAAACAAAACCGCAGACATGACTCTTCACTTTCCTGCCAAGAAGTCCCAATTTCTCGTTTACTATAGGTAATGATAAACATTTAAATTTCGAACACGTACTATAATTAGGTTTCACAAGTAGGTTTTAATGCTGTGTCAAATCATAACAAAACAAAAGCATCTGCCAAAGAGGTTTTATCACATTGTGTTGCACTCCAACACTAATCAAGCTAATTTGCACCTGGCCTAGATCGTGGCTCTAATTGTTTTCGGTAGCACGCAAAGGAGGTTGAGTCAGATTTCTAATTGTTCCTCTTAGATACTGCTCAAGGCTGCTCGCTGACATGCTAAATGAAAGATTACGCCTGGGTACAATTTCGGACTATGGTTTAAGAAGGGGTTTGTTTATATGTATTAACCAAAACAAAAATGAGTGAAATTAAAAACAAAAACGAACGAGCCCTACAGTAGTCGCATATGATGTGTAACATTTAACTTCTCACCTTTTGAAATCAATATTACAATATTACAATAGAAAATAGAATATAGAATTAACAATACAATAATACAATGACGTATATTTTATATGCAGCGCTTCTGTGGCACTATGTGTATTGCCACAAAAGCATTGCTGAGACAGCTACCCGTTGGCCTTGCACATATCGTAGTTATTTATAGTGTTCTTTCTCTTTTATTTTTATTTCTATTTTTTTGTGATTGTATTAATTGTTTTAAGATGTTCTTCTTTTTTATTTTATTTTTATCATCTGTTTTGTATTTGTTTTTGTGCAGGTCAATAAATGTTTCTTATTCTTATTCTTATATGAAGACATTTGCCATATCAAAATGATGACACAATATGTCACTTAAAATAATATTATTGTCTTGTTCTTATTATCGATTTTAAATTTGCGCGCGCTTCCGACTCCGTATATATTTTTTACAAATCATAAAGAGAATGCAGTAAATACTCATTAGAAGACATGTCGCACTGTTATCCTATCCTGCCGCGCAAGTTTCGAGAAAATAGATCGTAATGTCAGCACCTCAAATATCACAATCATAAATACAGTAAATTGCACTTACTGCGTTCATAAATTATGTGGCAGTATCACACTGTTACCGCATGAGTAGATATGTGAATACTATATCTACTCATGTGCTGTTACGATCACATTTCTACGAAATCACTCCCACAAATTATTGTATATATAGAAGGCGAGCCGATCTCACTGTTACGGATCACACTGTTACGACCCTACTTCCGTCCCTTTTCTACGAAATCACTCTCACAAATTGTATATATAGAAGGCGAGCGGAAAGATGTTACACATCAACAAAAAAATATGCGTAGTCCTGTTTGGGACCTGGGTGGTTAACACCCTCATAAATCTTTAATATCTTTACTATCAAGTAGAAGTATTAAATAGTAGAAACATTGGTGTATTCTGGTTGAATTTCGGTGGAATTCAGTAAAATCATCGAGCATCACAGATCTGCTTTTGATCTGTGTTCACAGTCATAATAACTAGCTTTAAAGTCGGCAACATGCCTTTATACCGATGGTGTTGTAAGCACAATATGCTGCGGTGACTGTTAACAGTAAAAAGAGCAGTCACCCGGACTGCGAAAGGTCTTAGGTTCGCGTCCCTTTGGTACCTATCGTAGTGGCATCAGTATTCGTCACCAGTTTTCGTCGTCAAAAAATAATTTAAGAAACTAGAATTTCATTAAGTTTTTCTGGATGACAGCTAGGAAGCAGAAGTGCGAGTCGGACTTGCGCACGAAGGGTTCCGTACCATTATCTATAAAAACGAGCAAAAACAAGCAAAAAATCACGTTTGTTGTATGGGACCCCCCTTAAATATTTATTTTATTCTGTTTTTTAGTATTTTTTGTTATAGCGGCAACAGAAATACATCATCTGTGAAAATTTCAACTGTCTAACTATCACGGTTCATGAGATACAGCCTTGTTTCGCATGCGTTCCTATATATCTGCCGTTTATCATAAAACTTTGCTAAGCTATATTGTGCGCAAGCCTCGAGGGTTTTAGAGTTGGTAAAACCATCACGGGATACGGGTGTTCAGGCCGCTAGGTATAGTCAAATTTTTTTTTCGGGTTTACTTCCGTTAAGCATGGCGTTCTGAATCCTTTGCACAGTTCGTGATCACACGACTGGGGTGTTGCTCGTCGAACAGTTAATTTGAAAATTCACCTTGACATATTTTTTTCACCAATTTTCAGTTTCACCGGGCTTTTTGGGGGCGGCAAGAAACTTAAAAGGTTCCTCAAGCCGTGTGAAACGAATCACTGTCATAGGTTTTCTAGAGGGAACGGCATCACGCACTAGTGCGTGTCCCCGTGCCCTACTAGATTCTCCGAAGGGTTCGGATCGGATCGAGGAGCAGAACAACCGAGGGCGCCTCTAAAGGCTCGGACCTCGGCTCGGGTTGACCAGGTCGTGGAGGTGGGGCGAAGCGCCCAAGTACATGTCTGTACCTGGTATAGAGCGCGTGTGAACCGGCTCGTCGTACCCTTGTTCTACGAGTACGGTGTCTTGAGCCTAAACTAGTATTGATGTTTAGTGTAGGTATTCTGTAAATATGTAGTGGCATTTGTGTGGTGCCGGGGATAAAGAATTGCACCACCCCATCTCTTCCTGTGGGTGTCGTAAAAGCCGACTAAGGGACCATTCCAGAGGATGGGCAGCAGCATCTCTCTGAGGTTACCCTCAACCTACTGCGATCGCCAACCCGCCTGCCAAGCGTGGCGATTACGGCAAATACCCCTCATATCCTTGGGGGAGGCCTTTGTCCAGCAGTGGACGTCTTTTGGCTGAGATGATGTAGTGGCATTTAGAGGATCGGGCGGGACTATGCCATCGGTGTCTAATTCTATGGCGGCGAGAATTCATTTATTTATTTGTGATAGATAGATTATAGCCACTGCAACTTCGATCAATAGTATTATTATTGATCGAAGCACTGCAATTATTATCACCGAGACAATAATAGCAGACTAACACAATAATTAAGATAATGTAATATATTATTAACATTTTTATTAAGTACCTTCTTGTGTTACCGCTCTGCTCTGTAGTAGGTATATGTTATTTAGAAACTGCTTTATATGTATGTATCAGGCTTTCGACCTCACATTTTTAGGGTTCCGTAATAAACCAGTTAACTAATGGTTCAGTGCTTTTAAGCAGACAGACCACTCCCTGCCACAATCATTTTATTCGCCGATTATCAGTGTTAGAAAGCATATTTTATTTATAATAATAATAATAATAATAAATTTTTATTTCAGACCAATTTGATCCATAGACTTATTAGTAAATGTATTGTTTATACTTTGTATAAAAAAACAACCGGTTGTTGGGGTTCAGAGGCAAAACTTTTATTTAGGGAAGTGAGGCACCATCTACGAGAGAGAGCCTTAACCCTCGCTCCGATCCGAGTCTACGTGGTAACGCGGCAATAGTGTGTTGGGCACCTTTCCACCTGGAATGCGCGGGGTGGGTTATTTGATCAAGCAGTGGTTTTTTTTAAATATTATTATTAAGTACCTACTGAATTGATGAAATAAGTTATTAAAACACTAATTTGAAAAAGACTTTCACAGAAAGAAGGTGCAAAGGAAAGCGACCAATTGATAATGCACTTAAGTTAAAAACATCTTGTCACCTTAAAATGACTTAATGTATAAACTCGTAGCTAAACTATATCTACTTAGTAGCGAAGTGAGATGAATTGAGTGGCTATAATGAAATTTAGGCAACTATTCGCCCCGAATCGTGTTTGGGTGGGTGACCATCGCGACTTAATTTCGTGCACAATCAATAACGTGCTTAAGAAGGCACAGGGGGGTAACCACGAGCTCTTATAGCAGTATTATTGCAGTTGTGAAAACGAGACGCGTGTAGCGGCGGATATACTCGCGTCTCTTTTCCACAACTGCAATAATACTGCTTTAAGAGCTCGAAGTCAGGGGGCAGAACAGGCAAAGGGTTTGATTACGAAACCTTAAACAGATAATAAATAATAGCCCTAACCTTAACAAAACCTTAAACCATTTAGAAAATAATACGGAATCTTTTACTGCGCTTATTCCGAAACACTTGACCGGTTATTTTTTAATGTTATATTAATGTGCAGTTAATGTCTCTGGTGTTTAATTGCTCTGAGACTCTTGTAGCATTGTGCTTCATTCTTACTTTTTGTTGCGTACTAAAGATAATGAACATTCAATAGAATACGATGTGAAAATGTACACTGATAACTAATTTATTATTAACTTTTAATTTCATGAAATGGTACAAGGTTACCTAATGAAATAATGCTGTTACACGGTACAATGTAATTTAGGGTTTGATTATAAGGATTGCTTTACTATAAATGGAGTTTAAAAATATAACACTTTAGCTTGATATTTATACTATTTGTAATAACCTATTGGTAATCCTACTAATATTATAAATGCGAAAGTTTGTGTGCATGTATGTTCGTCTATTTGTTGCTTCTTCACGCTGCAAGGGATGGATGGATTTGGATGAAATTCGGCATACAGATAGTTTATAACCTGGAATAACACATACGATACTTTTTATCCAGATATTCCCACAGGAACGGGAACCACGCGGGTGAAACCGCGAGCGGCCGCTAGGAGCCTATAAAGCAAGCAGGAATTTTAAACATAGCTTTTTTTAACGTCGCGTCTGCTAAGACCTTGTGGTACCGAGAAAAGCCTCAAGAAACTGTATGACAGCCATTTCTTTTCCAGTTTAACTTGTACGGTAGTTAGGTATTGTAATGTTTACGCGACCACTACACATTGTAATGGAAAACTTTATATGGATCTAACTAATTATTTTATTATTATATCCTGACCGGCTCTACCGCCCACGACCGACTTTTTTTGTAGGACCGATAATCGGACCGATTTTTTCGCCGAGGTCTTAGTACCGATTTTGTGACCGACTTTTTGTAGGATGTGTGCGTTACAACATAGAATTCCATACGTTTCATTTTTACTGACAAAAAAATCGGTCACCGATTAACGGTCGTAGGGCTCTAAATGGTACAATTAACTCATTTTACATGAAACGTAATACACTCGGTGAAAAATAATTGACGGTAGCTACTTACAAATAGGGTTGCAAAATAACGTAATGTTACCGAAAGTGCCGGTAAAATACGGGTAATTTACGGTAATTTATATAAATTACGGTAAAATTACCGGCAAAATATGAAGTTTTAAATTCTTATTTATTTTTAATCCCGCGCACGTAAATATGAAAAACCATTATGCGACATTGCCGATTAGTGCAATTGACCGACTCTCGTGGTTTGACATTGGAAGTCGCCATGTTTGAGTTAAACTTCGACGACGAATTTCTTCAAAATCTGCGGCCAAAATGTTGTCAAAGCGCCGTATTTGTGTTGACAATTCCCGTCATTTTTTAAGACAGTTATTTTGGCCACATATTTTTGATAAATTCGTACTTACTTAAAATTCCACTCGAAATACATCGACAGTTCACATGCCAAACGCACGAAACCCCTGGTGTGATGTGATTCGTATCTCGAATATTTTTGGGATTTTTAGTACGAATAAGCCCATTTTCTGTTTTTTAAAATTCCAAAATTTCTTATATATCTGTCAAATCTCATTCAATTCCATTTATTTGTTATAGAGTAAAGACATACACACAAACATACTCACTTCCGTAATAATAGTGTTAGTTAGCAGGTATGAACACGTTTAAAACGATTTTTACCGAATATTACCGTATTTTACCGAAAAATACCAAATATTACGTAAAATATCGTAAAATACCGTATTTTACCGGGGTAATTTTACCGCTTAACATCCCTACCTTCAAATCAGTAATGAAACGACTAACAACGCGAGTCTCTCCGTGACCACAAATCCTCCAAACAGTTCGAAACGCCAGAATAAAACAATCTGTAAAATATTATAAACGAGTTCCGTAATGTTAAAATTACACAGTCGCAAAATGATCTAGGGGCCAACGTATTTTAAAGCTGGTTCGCAACAATTAGACACAGTACAGATTATTTAAATACCACTTAAGAGCGTTTACGCCGCACACTAGCGCCGCCAATGAAAAAAAAACATATCTAGTAATTAGAACCAGGACATGTGAGGTGTTCATTAGGTGCCGTAAAATTGCTAAATTACTTCATTCAAATAGTTTGTTGAGCATAATTTGATTTTCTATCTCTAATTACTAGATATGTTTTTTTTTCATTAGTGGCGCTAGTGTGCGGCGTAAACGCTCTTAAAAAGGTAATCTTTCCCGTATCCCAGCTGATGCGACGCAATGCGAACCCCGCAAAAATATATTACAGTCCCACCAGGCCAGGTGTGCCCCATATATTGTGTCGAGCTTGTTTCAACTTTGTTATTGTTTTCTGACTTTCCTCATATGTAGAGATTAAAGTCGTTGTTATTTTAGTTTCTTAGTAATAACGCCTCGGTGATTCAGTGGTAAAGCGTTAGGCCTGATACCCGAAGGACCCGGGTTCAAAGTGTGGTTTGACTTTTTTCGATGCATAACCTGGGTTTATGGTCGGGTGCCCTTCGGTTCGTCTAAAAATTTTAGTCCTAATATTACATGGCCAAACCGTATTGGCCTAAACTTAAAACGAACAATTATTGTTTCGCCTAACAATTGTTTTGCCACCAATATAATTTGGTCTAAGAATTGAAAGCCCTAATTTTAGGATCTATAATGTGAAATACCCTAAAATATATTGGCATAATGTTATTTTGGCATTACGACGATTTCGCTTAATATATAAAAGCTCGAATTTTAGCATAATATCTAATATTTTACGTACGTAAAAATATATAAAATATAACACAATAATTCTTTAACAATATGGCGATAAAAAGTTCGGCGAAGTGAAATTAGACCAAACACGATAATGAAGAGTGAAATTATGCGAAAAAAAATTAGGCTAACCGTTTGTGTGCCATTGCCAATTAGAAGTACAAAAAATTAGGCGACCCGATATATACCCTTTATGGTCACCAGCCCGCATTTAGCAAGTGTGGTGATTAAGCCATTACCCGTCAATTGTAGTGATGACTTGATTTCAATGATGGAGGTTTTGTACAGTAGTGGGACTGTTATTACTACTTACAAATAATAATGTTAAATATTAAATGAATTAATATTAAAAACTACTTACACTTATGTAAGATTATTCGGTTTAGCCCGTGTCGCTCATGATATGGTTTAAATATGCAAAGGGTTTGCCAATATAGAAAACGATTAGGACGATTTAAAAAAAAACCTAATACATATAAATACCTATATTTAAACACGTTTACATCTTTTGTTAACAAACTTATAACCTTATATTCTTTTGGAGGGTACATAGTCTTTGAAGATTTTATATAGTATTTTGTTTAATCATGTCTTAGTGGACTGAGACTGGCATTTTTCCATATTCCATTTGTCAAAACCAGCCCACTGAGACATGAATGTGGATTAGATAAAATTTCATAATCGATGCCTTTGTTTTGTTGTATTTTTTTTTTTTTGGTCATCGACTTCCGATACCTTTAATGTAATATTCTTATGCAGGCCGTGGTAAACTATAGTTAAAGCAACACCTAGCTTAAGTAATAGAAAATGTAAAGTTCTAGCATTATTTAACTGAGGAGTGCCTCTTATATAGCTAGTGAGCTATCTTATCTCTAGCTGCCGGAATACAACATTGCTACAAACATTGATGTTATAGCGACACATTAAGATAAGGTAGTGGAAGCTAGCCAGGCGGACTAATAAGCCCTACCAATAGGGCACGCAGTACCGGTTTACCGGTTTTGATTTTTACCAGTAAACCGTTCATATTGAGAGCCAGTAAATTACCGGTAATATAATCCAAAACCGGTATTTCAAAAGGCTTGTTAAACATCTCCGCAAAAAATAGGTATTTACCGGTAATACCGGTTTACCGGTAAAAAAAATTATACCGGTAGATTTAACGGTAATTAAATTAGCCGGTAATTGCAACCTTTACCTACCACTAACCAAACCGAGTACATAAACATGTACCCCTACTGCGAATCGAACCCGGGACCTGTAAGTCAGAGACCAGTGGTAGGGTAGGTGACTTTTAGACCACAGAGGAAGTTGTTCAAATAAATAAATAAAATTTACTGGATTTGGTACCCTTCTAATCGGAACACAACCATACAAGAAGAAATACGCTGCTTAGCGGTAAACCTGTAGGTCTTACTCTATGCTACAGATATGAAGCTTTTAAATATTAGGTCCTTACCTATGAAATTGACGTTTTGTATGAATATTTTTTATAAAATTATATGTTTGCATACTAACGTTTTTTTTTATTTTCTTAGCATCTATTTATGTTAACACTATAAAAATTGTAGAGTAGCGTGTTTGTTTCACTAGCTAAATATAGCAGACATTAAAAAGAATAAGAATCAAGTCCCTTCAAAGCTACAATGAAACAAAAGGACAATTCCGCGGGTGATCTTCTAGCGTTCGTTACACATCTCTGGGGTGAGGCTATTGATAAGCGTGGCGAGTCGGTGGCTGTTGGCCTTGACATAGCCAAGGCTTTTGATCGGGTCTGGCACAAAGCCCTTCTGTCCAAGCTCCCGGCATACGGTCTGCCTGCTCAGTTCTGCAACTGGGTCGCTGGCTTCCTACATGAGCGTAGAATCAGAGTACTCACAGACGGATGTGCTTCGCGGTTCATGTCAGTGAACGCTGGTGTCCCTCAGGGGTCCGTTCTATCCCCCACGCTGTTTCTTCTGCATATCAATGATATGCTTCCACTTGGAAATATTCATTGCTATGCAGATGATAGTACAGTGCACGGTGGGTATAACGGTCACCCAGCGGCTGGGCAGGTCAAGACTGAAGAGAAGCGAGTAAATCTTGTCATTGAGCTCAATCAGGTATTGGACCTCATATCTAAATGGGGCTCCAATAACCTTGTTGAGTTCAATGCCAAGAAAACACAGGTATGCGCGTTCACGGCAAAAAAGCCGCCATTCCTACCCCTTCCCTCTCTTCTAGGCACATCACTCGGCCTGCAGAGTAGTATAAACATGCTTGGTATGGAGATTCGCTGCGATCTGAACCAGAGGGACTATATTGAAGCCGTGATAAAAACAGCGTCACGTAAACTCGGTGTCCTGAACAAGGTGCGGCGATTCTTCACGCCGGATCAGTTGTGCCTTTTGTACAAGACACAGTTGCGATCTTGCGTGGAGTATTGCTCGCACCTCTGGGACGGTTCCGCAAGGTATCTTCTCGATGCCTTGGACAGATTGCAGCGGCGCGCTATACGCATTATCGGCAGTGCAGAGGTCACTAATGCTCTCGAGCCCCTGCAATTGCGTAGAGATATAGCGTCACTCAGCGTCTTCTACCGCTTATACCACGGCGAGTGCTCTGAAGAGCTTTTGACCTCATCCCACCTTCTCCCTTCCTCCATAGGAGTACGCGTGCTGCTCTCCGGAGTCGTCGCTGTACTGTCTCGAACATTCCATCGCGCACAAAGAAATTTGGTGACTCGTTTTTCTGTCGCACTTCCAAAAAATGGAATAGTCTACCAGCGCACGTTTTCCCTCCTTCCTATGACATGGGGTCTTTCAAACGAGGCGTGAAGAGGCACCTTGTGGGCCGGCAGGGTGAGGGTGACTGATGCTGCGTTGTTTTGACGCTGCACCAGATGTCCTTACGTCTGGACTCCATTTCCACTTAACATCAGGTGGAGTGGAGTCATTTGCCGAGCTATGTATAAAGAAAAAAAAAAAAAAAAAGTAGTCAATTTAAAAAATAATTTGGCGATAAAGACACAAAATTAATAATCATTGTTATTACTGAAGCCTAAGTAACATAGTCCTAATTAAGGTGTATAATTATATTAACAACCGGTATTGACTTTTAGAACGTTTTTTTCTCACTTATTAATAGGTGTATTACACAGCTATTAATAAGTGAGAAAAAAACGTCAATTTCATAGGTAAAGACCTAATAATAAACTAATCAGAAGAGTGACGATGACAATGGGGTACCTATATAAAATCTCAATTAGATTATATTTATTTTTTAATGTAACAGAATCTCACCCTGGTTCGGATGTATATGTATTGTCGATAGGTTTCATCGAATAGCCGCCATCATCCAACTCGTGTAAAAGCCTGCACAGTATTCAAATTAAAATTGAATATACATAGGACATCGATTAAATGTTGTCTAATTTTTATTTTGAAATCGTTGTTTTACTACTCCTAAGGTTTTTTAATGCTCTAATCTAATTTAAAAGACAGATTATCTTAACAGATTGTTAAATATATGAAAAAATCATTCTCTCGCATGTTCATGGTGCAATAAATTGTATTGAATCTTAATAAAATAAATACATTAAGTCGCATAGTACTTATTCATCAAATTATGATCACCAACCCGCATTTGGCAAGCGTGGTGATATAGCAAATACCCATCAATAGTCGTTACGATGACTTGATTTCAATGATAACAAAGCTTTGCCAACGCAGCAGTGAGACCGTAAGTAACTATATTTTAATACGTGAAGCAAAAACTTTGTACCCCTTTTTACAAAAATTGCGCGGACGGAGAATGAAATTTCGCACACATATAGTTTATATAGAAAAGGTTATCCGAATGTTAATATTTTTATTAAATTATGCATAAAAATACATTAAATCAATAAAACAAACATTACACACACTACCATGTATTTGACACACACGCATATGTATTTGACACACGTAATATTTTAATACGTACTTTTTTCAAAAATTTCAAAAATGGAAGAGGAGTGGCCGATATCTGTCAATGCCAATCCAAACTCACATTCTATCTTTTTTAATTTTTCATTGCTTAGGATACAATCCGTGCAGCCATAATAAAATTACGGTCGAATTTCGACCACTGGGCGACCACTAGTATAGGTTAATTACTCGTACTTCTACTAAGTACTTCTTCTTCACAATTTTAGTCTAAACACCATGGAGTCTCGCAACGCTGAACTTTAATATTTATGGTAAGTGCAAATTGGTCGTGGGCCTCCGCGTCAGTTTAGTGTTTGTTGTTTTTCATACGTATGGAAATTTTGTGCTCGTTCCATTGAGAGTGATTAACAGCGATGATATATTCTAACACCAATTGTTACTTTATTATGTCAAAATATACGTTATAAAAAATATGCCCACCGAAAATCAACGTTTCAAATAACAGACAACATTTAAATAAGTTGCATTGCATGCAAAACGTAAGTTAATTTATATCGTTAATTACACAGAAATGTTTAGATGCCCAGTTTGCGACTCTACCTAACACTATTTCAGCACCACGTCAGCACCTTTGATTCGCACAAACTTAAATGTGAGTTAACAATTTTTTTTTACTAAATTTATTACGATTTCAACGATTCCCATTAGAAATTGAATACCACCTTCGCGAATCTCTCAGGGTTTTATAACGTAGTATTTAACTATGTTATAAAACCCTGAGAGATTCGCGAAGGTCCGTGAATTCGTCCGAGGAAACACTTGCACCCTCGAAAAATTTAGGAAAATACTGACTTATCTTACGCCTAAGAGCCTACGTTGTGAAGAGGACCTGCCTGTAAAATGTCAGCTTTGTATTGGTTTGTGATGGTTCATGAGTCAGTTTAGGTGTGAGTCAGGATGAGCCAAAACTTTTCTTTTTATATGAGTCGATGATAAAGCATTCACAAGAGTCATATATTACGGCCATGAGCAGTAACTTTACGGTATGAACAAAGCCTCTAGTTTCGGCCCATTGACTGTCGACGAAGAACAATATAACATTAATTTAAGACAGTTTATTGCGGCCATCGAACAATGCAGGCTACCGTGCGTGATGAGATATAATTGTTATTATGCGTATCTTGGCTATTGTTATGAAATCGATGCATCGTATTATTTTGGTTGTAGGTATTGTTTGTGTAATGCTGGCTATTCTAATAGATATATGATGTGTATGTATTGAAAATTTAAACTTAAAAAAATTGTTATGACATCCTAATATAATTGTTATTGGAAAGTCTATGGGTTGTTTAGTCTTTAAAGGTGCGTCAAATAAAACAATATCTTCAGGATGTTGTTAGGACTGCCGCGCTGCAGCGCATCAAAAAAGGTTAACATGCCATTATACGTAAAAAACAGCATCCCTGATAAACAAAATTTGTTGCTCGAAACTTTTTTTTGATTGGTTTTTTATTTGTTGACGAGTTTTCGTTAGTATAGGTATCCTTTTTAATGTACAGTTTTGACCGAGATGCATCGTGGTGATGAATCGTGGTTACGGGCTAACTCTCAGACAGACAGATATTGATAACAACCGTTTAAGGGTTTTTGTATTTACTAACGATCTATGTTTAAAATAAAATGTTAGAATTTGAATACTATATACCTACGTTTTCGAAACTATTTTTATGAAAGCATTGATAAAAGGAAAACATTGCATGTTCGGGATCTGAAAAGGTAACTCAACCAGGCCAGAGTTCATTGGACCGAGAGAACTGATGAAATCAAAAGTATAATTTTATAGCCCATATTTTGCTAGCACCACGGCCACCGTTACTGTAACAATCACGACACGAATTGAACAGTTTATTTGCATGTTAGAACCTCTTTTAATTATTTTTCCTTTCCCTGACCTTATTAAATGTTAAGAGTACGAGAAAATACGAACGCGATTAAAATATAAAATGTTAATTCTGCTAATCACGCGACAAAGGGCATTGCTTAGGGTGACCGCATATTTTATTCTTTATGGCGTTTCTTATCTTTGCGTGGGCTAAGAAAAATAATTAGTACACACGTAAGAAATAATAAAAAAAAGCGTCACGCCATGCCAACGTAAAAAAGTGTAAATGTAAAATTAGCAATGAGAATATACCACGGTACGTCGTTATCATGCATTTTAGTCACACTATAACTTAATTAACTTACTTAACTTTATACAGTAACAATAAGTGTGAAAATACGGCTGTTTTTAGAGGGATTCAAAGTAATATAACACTATTATAAATTGTAATTTTTGCTTTCCCTTTGCTAAATTAATAATTATCGAAATAGAAACTTGAGAAAAAAGCGACTTCCCCAGATGGATTTAGAAACCGTGACCTTTTTAAGTTTAGGTGACCACGTGCAGCATGCGTAATGCGTATCGAGCGCTTTTAAATTATTCCGAATGTACGAAAACCTGATCTCAATTTGAAACAGCGCGGCGCCCTTAGAAACACTACGTTGCGAAAGCTAGCCTTTCTATACAGGGTACCGCTTTAAACAGCAAACTTAGTTTCCTAAGCCTGCAACAAACATACAGGGGAAACTTTTTATCGCGAGGTGTTCATGAATAAAGGTTCCCGTAACGCAAGCCTACTAGAACTGTTTTGCCGACAAGCCTTCTACGCATCTTGTCAAGTGAAAACCTTTACCGCGCATGCGTGCAACTTTGACAGCTGCGTCACATTACAGAATCACTGCGAACCAATACACCCTAGAAACACCAAAATATTGGGCATACTACAAGCCAAAGTATACTTGATTATCGTTTTACATCCAAAGACTGAACCGTGGTATATATATGTGAAAGAAAATGTGAATCACTTATCATAACTCGGTTTGGAGTTAGCTCCCAATTGGAGGACTAGAATAACCGATAAAACCACCAAGCGGCCATAATTTGGTGTAGAAACAGTGAGTTTAGTGTTACACGGAAGTGGACAGTGAGTGGAAATGATACGAGACTGCCGGCAGTCAATAACAATGAACTCTTCGACTTGACCAGCTAAGTTCGCAACGCCCGGTCCATGAAAGCAGCGTGGAAACATAACACCTAAATGTCTTAGCCTTTAGAAATAAATCAAACGAATACACATATCATTATTGTGCCTGTAGAATTAACATAAAGTATTTACTATAGAATTACGCGTATTGCATTTTGGAGTGTTTTACTATTAATAATTAAATCAGGAGTCTTTGGTACCCACATTTTGAACTGTCAATGTTGCCAGTTACGAACTACTTCGATTTTCATCAATAATTAGGTAAGTGCTTTCCATTTCCTTATATTATTAGGTTATGTTATTTTCTAAGTGACTATGCGTATCATCATCATCATCAGCTCTTTTTTAAGTCCCTACTGCTGGGCCACGAGCCTTTCCTATGGATGGATTGGAAGAACGGGCCATAAACCACCACGCGGGCCCAGTGTGGGTTGTTGGTTGTTAACGACTGCTAATGCGCTGGGACCAACGGCTTTACGTACCTTCTGAAGCACAAAGTAGCTCGAGATGATACATTTTTGGTCACCCATCCGTCTCACACACAGCATTCGCAGACCGGGCGTGTTAACCACTGAGCCATCGAGGTCCCTGTTCGTATATCTATATATAATTAGATATAATTAAGTAGAGTAATTAGCCTATATACCTACTGTCCCACAGCTGGGCAAAAGCCTTATTGAAATCACTATAACCGATTGGTTTTGGCTTAATCACCACGTAGGTATGCCAAAAGCCGGTTGGTGATCATAATCTATGGGCTTTGTATATAGAACCATTTAGTAAATACTTGCCCGACCAGGGAATCGAACCTATGAACTCCGGATATCGAGCACAGTTCTTTGCCATTCGGCCACTGAGGCGTTAGTAATATGAATTATGTAATTTTAAAGAGAGCAAATTTCATCATTTCTGGACACAAGGGGTGAGGTGTGATAACATAAAAAAATCTACGCAGTTGTAATGTAGCGTTTTTCTTTTTTTCTAAACACAATAACCTCTTGATACTTGTGTAAGTTTTAAAATTATCTATATCTAAGAAGAATTTTGAACACTACAGTTAACATGACGTACACACTTTCGACTAGTTATTATGACTCTTAGTCCATTGCATTAAAAATTAGAGTCAGTCATAGTCAGATTCACATATAGGTATATATTATATCTTTATGTGTGAATCTGTAAATGGTCTACTGCTTTATATAGACGTTGTTATCTTTATATATACTTATAAATGTTCTATGCGTGTGTATGTCACTGAACTCCTTCTAAACGGCTGGACCGATTTGGATGAAATTTTCTGTGTGTGTTCAAGTGGATTCGAGAATGGTTTAGATTTACAATTTGACCCGGTAGGTGGCGCTGCTATAGGGGTCCATCATAGGATACGGGTGTTCTTAAGCGGACGAATGATTTGTTTGTTTTGTTGTCATGGAAACTGTCAAAGCGGTACGAAGTCCGCCGGTCAGCTAGTATTTATAAAATATAGTGAAGAAATTAAATGCCTACCTGAACCAGCCAGGAATCAAACCTGGGTCTTCCGCAATCCGGGCGGCTGCACTGACCATTGTGCTACCGGGAAGGATTTTTTTTTCACTATATTTTATAAATGTTTAATTCAGCAAATTAGCACTTAAAAAAATTACATTGTTATAGTTGTTAGTTTTAAATGTTGATTCACCTTTGAACATCAAATAAAAAAAAAGTAATACATATTGTTTACATGCTAATGCTCGTTGCTGTACCATTAGCCGATTTGAAAGTTTTTGAACTCATTCGTTTGATGTGTCCACAGCTCATTATAAATAAGCTGTTAAAATTCGGTGACTATATTTGTTGTTAACACCAGAGTCACTACGGCGACGACGACGGTCGGCAACCGCCCTCCGCGGCTCTTGGTACACGGGGGGTCTCAAAGGTCGTTTTGGCCTAATGTAATTTATTATGCATTATTACACGGCTATGCGATTCCCCAAAGGCGTATTTAAAAAGTACCGAATGTCAACATGGAAGTTTATTATGATGTAGTAGGTACTTTAGGTTCTCTGGCCTATTCTACTGGTTGGGTAAAACGCTGTGGCTTTGTGGTAAAGCGTTTAGCCTTATACTCGTAGATCCTGGGTTCAATTCCCAGGTCGGAAAAAGTGTGTGTTCGTATTATTTTAATATTGCATAGCTCGTCTTTGTGACTACCTACCTGCATTTGGCAAGTGTGGTGATTAAGCCAATACAAAGAGAGACCTTTGCCTAGCAGTGGGACCTATGCTGTTGTTACAAATGTACTTAATTAAACATCAATAAAATAATAAAACTATAATAAACTTTCCTAAACTCACACCAATTATCTAGCCCAAGAGAAGCTTCGTTATGAAACTCGTTAAATGGTTACTAGACAACGGATAAACATCTTAAAATTGTTAAATACATACTTATTATACATAGAAAACACCCAGACCCGAGACAATTTAGAAAAATAATAATTTCTAAATTGACCCGACCGGGGATCGAACCTGGGACCTCAGAGATGGCGACACCATGAAAACCGGTGTACAGACCACTCGACCAAAAAGGTCGTCAATAAGTTAATGAATAATTAACTTTCATAGCAATGAAACTACGCGTAGATGCGAAAAGTTATTAAGTTATTTAACGTGTAAGAGAGAAATAATAAGATTTAATGTGAAAGAAACAAACACAACCGCACTGATTGGGTAATAAGATTCAACCTTTACCCTTATTTGTTTTGCATTCATGTGATTCGGTTTGAACATGGCATGCCCCTGAAGTTTCAGTTCTTACGCATCAGAACTGATGATTCAGGGTGGAAAATGCGCGCGTACCGCAAGCGAGAATTTGTGTGGCAAAATTTTAACTCTTCTCGTATGTCGCTAGGAGGCGCTGATTCAATGTCATACTAATTTTCGGTTTCGTTAACGGGATCAAATGGCGAATGAAACTCGCAGTAAGCACCCAGAACCATAATAATGTGATACTATTATCGTTATTGTACTTTACCTATGGGACGTTCTGCTAATAGGGCGAGCATACTGCTCACGGGTCGTTTTGCTAATAGAACATGCTTGTAGGTTATTCTGCTAACTGGGCATACTGCTCATAGGCCGTTTTACAACAGGGCTTGCTCCTCATAGCTTGTTCTGCTATAGGGGAATACGTCTGATAATACCGACGTCGTTTTGGTGAAAGGGCATTCAGCTCATACATTGAAATATATATATATATATATATATATATTTACATATATTTCGTTTTACTAAAAGGTCGTTTGCTATTATATCAATTTGCTATTAAAGTATGAACGAAACAAACTTTAATTCCGAATTCCGTTCTAACAACAATGTAATTCTGTGAGACGTAATGGTGTTCGGCGCTGCCGAAATATTGGTGTTCTGCCGAAACGAAATAATGATAGTATTATGGAAAAAAATATTATAATACCATCTTTTTCTTATACAAACTTTGAAGTCACGCAAAAACGTAATTTGAACCCGGGCTCGTCAAACGCACCTTTATTTGACTTCCGTCACATTTCCCACTTTTCACTCTGCCAGGGAAATACATTAGTAAATTCTTTCCGATGTGTTTCGAATTGTTTGCAGACGTTTTAGGAAATTATACCAAGTTAGCAAGCAACTTAATTCAACCGAATGGAAAATGGAATCCCCACGGAATATCTTTGAAACTAAAATAGGTATGAGTTGCTCATTCTTTTTAGTTTTAAATGCTCGTTTGAAACTGCTCTGCTGACGTTTACGTCAATTTAAATTCTGAATAGGTTGTATCATTACACGTTACATCATCATCATCATCATCAGCCTATAAACGTCCCACTGCTGAGCTAAAGTCCGCCATGTAATGTTTTGTTGCAAAAGTTTAAAATAAATAAATAAGAAAAGGGGCCATACCAACCAAGAACCAATGATGGTAAGTAAGTGGGGTTTATCGAATGCCAGCTTACTACAACAACCATGACTAAAGGCTTTAGGTGTCAACCAAAGCCCAGAGGATCTCGAGATATTTAAATTTGATCACCCATCCGTTGACAGGACGATATGAAAGTAACATCACGAACCAGACTCTATCTGCATTGTGCTTGCCATCTCCCATTACTCAGGGAAAACCTAGCTATGTATCTATTAGTGTCATAACTTTTAGAATCGGTTCATCATCATCATCAGCTCATTTTATGTCCCCACTGCTGTGGCACGAGCCTCCCCTATGGATGGATAGGGAGAACAGGCCATAGACCACCAAGCGGGCCCAGTGCGGATTGGTGGTTGTTAAAGACTGGTAATGCAGTCGGAACCAACGGCTTTAAGTGCCTTCCGAAACACGGAGGAGCTCGAAATAATAAATTTTTGGTCACCCATCCAATGACCGGCTTTTGCAAAAGTTGCTTAACCTCACTCGCAGACCGGGCGCGTTGAGCTCCTCAATGAATCGGTTCATTAGTTCTAAACTTACTCTTAACATACAAACAAATTTTACCTTTTCATAATATTAGCGTACCTAGATTAAACATCTTGTGACTCAAGTTCAAACGCACGTTGTGTACGCCAGGCAAACACTTTTCATTACTTGCGCGTAATCCTCAAGATAATCACCACAAGACAGTGTGCGTATAACAAACATTTCGCGCTTAATACTAACTGATATTATAAATGCGGAGCTCGATGGCGTAGGTTAAGCAACTTTCGCAAGGGCCTGTCATCGGAAGGGTGACCAAACATTTATTTTCTTGAGCTTCTCCGTGCTTCGGAAGGCACGTAAAGCCGTTGGTCCCGGCTGCCATTAGCAGTCGTTAACAACCACCTATCCGCACTGGACCCGCGTGGTTTATGGCCCGTTCTTCCTATCCATCTATAGGACTGGCTGGTGCCCCAGCAGTGGGTCATACCAGATAGGAGTAACGGATTAACAGACAAGTTAAGAGCTCTAGAATGAAGACGAATAAAACTCCAGAAAATATTTTTTTTACGGTCTTAGTAAACTATTATTTGTTGTAAGAAAATTCTAATTAATTGCTGAACCATCCATTGATCTCTATATTACGCATAATAGATAAAATATAAATATTTATATGGAAATTACTGGCTTTGCTTTACCTATGGTTTTTACAACGTAAGCAGGTCAGTAAGCGGGGTGAAATTTTGTAGTTCCTCAAATCGTGTTGATCAAACTACCCCGAAGGTTTTTTACGGGTTTCCATCACGCAACGAGCGTGTCCCCATTCCTAACTAGATTCTCCGGGGCATTTCGAGACTAGTCTCGAAAGTGTTACTAGTAACGAGAGCATGAAACAAGCGTTACGGTAGAATAGAATAGAATAGAAAAAAATATTTATAACCACTTATATTAATAACAACAACATGGACAACTTAGAACTAGTGGTGTTGAATCGGTCTCCACTCAACATAAGATACCTACCTGGATACCAGATAGATACCTGGTTGGCACCCCGACGCTGATCTCCCGTGGAAACCAGAAAAATTATAATAATAATAAATAAAAGGTAGGTGACATTACTGCGCGCCAGCGTCATCAACCACATCAAATCAGATGCATTGTTCTGATCCCAAAATTAGTAGCTCCAGTATATAAAAAATCGGAAATGCAAAATCTTGAAAATATTTTACTTACAGCGATTCATTCATTCAATATTTGTCATAAATATTACTATGGGGTTGACTTTTGGATATTTAAAAAATATTCCATAAGTTTACGTTTAAAAACTGGAACGCTACACGAACTTCTAATCGGTGGAGGAATGTTATTCCAACATTTCGTGGCCGCGTAGCGATGCGCGCGTAGCGAAAGCTGCCACGAAATGCGGCTGTGCTGGTTTTGGGATACACTAAACGAGTAACACTATTCTAAATGGTCGACATGAAAAGTTAAGTTTTTCGTAGAGATATGACGGGGACTTATGTTTTATAACGCCAAACAAAAGACATGCGAAGTGAAGTGAGCGCCTTGTTTCCATTTTCAACAAATCATTTTGATTTAGGTATGGAGTGACGTGAGCCCTATGCGGTACAGGAAAGCAGCAACGAACTTATCTATTACAGTGTCATCATAATTTAGCTTGGAAAGAATCAATGACACGCACAAATAAATTCTAACATCAACTTTCAAAAATTGACGAATCCTGTACAAGAATTTCAGCCTGTTAAAACAACTCCTAACAACTTCAACAACATGACTGTGAAACCTAAGCCTACCATCCATCAGGACACCCAAATTTCGAGCTTCATCTACTTTATTAATAAAATTATCTTAAATTTTTATATTAGGACAAGAACTATTTATTCCATCTATTTGAAATTTAGAACCTAAAATGAAATACTTTGACTTAATGGATTAAGAACCAGATTATTAACATATGACCATTTTGCTACGCGCTTCAAATCTTCCTTCAGTTTACAAACAGCTTCAGGAGTATTTTTAGGTTGACAAGACGTGTAAATTTGGAGATCATCTGCTTACATATGAAAGTTACGGTTACGTATGCAACCAAAAATGTCTGCACAGTACAGCATAAACAAAACCGGTCCCAGTATGGACCCTTGTGGTCCCACAAGGGTCCATACTGGGACCGCGACCGATAAAGGTAGGATCAGACTGATTAACTATACCGTTGCCACTGCGGGTCTCAACTCGCTGGGATCGCCCACTGAGGTAGCTAGAGAACCATCTTAAAGAGGTGCCATGTAGACCATAAAAAGCAAGTTTGGACAGGAGCAAATCATGGTTGATGGTTTCGAAAGCCCGTGAAAAATCTAGTAGCGCTAGTATGGTTCCTTCTCGTTTATTGACTCCAATTTAAAATGTCATCCACAGCATCCAGCAGAGCAGTTGCAGTGCTATGGCGTCCACGAAATCCAGACTGCTTTGTAGGCAAAACGTTGTTGTTTTTTAAAAAGTTAGTTGATTACACGCATACCACTTTTTCTATTATTTTGGACATGAAGGGTAAAATGCCAATGGGTCTGAGATCTTTAAGATCAACAGGTAGATGTTAGATGGTACAATAGCCACTAGTCCGAATACATATTTAAACTGCTCATTCATTTTTTCTTTGAGCTGTTGCTGCGTTTAACAGTTTTATTTTGCCGTTTGAGTAATGAGAAACATTAAAGAGAAATGTTGAAATGCATTTTGAAGTCATGTATTGCATTTTACACTGAATTTTTCATAATAGTAAAGAATGCCTTACAGAGTTGCGAGGCTTTCTTTAAACAGCAAGTTGTTTTCAACCATTTTCTTTCACTTGTCAAGTAAGTAGTGTTACTGTGAAAGCAGTAACTTGAAGGATACAAAATAAGGTGTTCATGTTACCTATTCCATTTACTTTCGACTAAGGTCTCTAGTAGTTATAACGAAAAATGAAAAGTGAATAAATCAAAATAATTTTGCAAGCAAAGACATTAATTTAGTTGAAATATTTTTTCTTTCGTAATTAATTAATTTAGGTTCTAAAACATAGTAAAACATAGTAGTAGCGCTTTGAACTGTTGGTATGATTCGCCTGATTTCTAGAAATAACCATTTCTCTGTAGTATTAGCTACGAGATTATTTCGTAGTATGAGTGACTACGAGCTACGAAATTTTTAATAACGTATTTTTTCTACTAAAGCAATTAAGTTGTTCTTGCTTTTATCACAGTTAGTAGCAATGGGTAAATGTTATGAATTTTGATATTACTTAAAATTAAGTTTAGTTTTACCATAAAACAGTACTCCGTTTCGAATATGGTCTCGATTTTAAAATTTCATATTTTTAAAGAGATTTTTTAATAAGTATTCACTTTTTTTTTTAGCTCAAATCCCATTTTTCTCAACAAATGTTGTGCTCCTATAGGGGCGATGCTCGCGTGTACACAGCGACATTTTTTTCCATACCAACATTGTTCCAGATAATGTTAGACATTTTTCTCCATTTCAGTACACGCTCCGGCAATTATCTGTATTGTCGTGCCTTATTATGTACAATGCTATTATTGGATACACATTACATTGCATTATGTACGACGTCGATTACGATGTATTTGCATTATTGACATGACCCACTTTATAGGTTTTGTTTAGTGATTGAAAAGGTTTCGTGGAACGAGAGTGTTGACTGTTTAAACAATAATATTTATATGGAAACGTTCATTGTTAATTTTAAATATAGGACGGCACAAATATATTGTTTTTAAGGTTCATTCGATGGTTTATCAGTCGGCATAGTTTGACTTTATAACCGCCATTATCACGTACATAATAGAAGCCACTTTGCATTGCAGACAATAGGAATTTACTTAGGTCCTAGGTTATTGCAATTATAAAAAAATATGACTTATTTTCATGTTACTGTACTTTACACCACTAGAAATTAATAACGTAATCGTGAAAGAAAAAAAGTTGCGAAAAGTATCTTGGTCAAAGAATGGATATCTGCTTGATGTGGAATGCACAGATTAAACATGTTAGAACTAAAATATTGTCACTCGATGCATCACTGCGAAATATTGCTCGGTGCATTCCACGTAGAATACGCTATAATATATATAACTCGCTAGTAAAACCACATTTACTTTATTTACTAGAAATATGGGGCAGTGCCAACAAGAAAAAACTAGTTGAACTACAGGTCGTACAAAACAAAATAATAAAAATGCTTTTTCAATATTAACACCTACTATAAATTTATACAAAGAAACTAAATTAATGAAGATAAAACAACTCTATATTTATAATACATGCGTCCTTGTCAGAAAGATAACAAGAAGCTCTCTCCATACTAATCTAATACTACGCAAAGTCAAAGAAGTACCGAAGTGAAACACTCGTCGGTCTAGTTTTCTTGTACTACCCAAAATAAGAACCAACTACGGTAAAAAAAATGTTCACTTTTGAAGGAGCACAGCTTTTTAATAAAATACCCTCATACATAAAAAGTGTTAACTCATTTAGTGCATTAAAAAGGAAACTTGTACAGTTTGTTCAAGAAACATATTAACAACAATATGCACTTAATGGGTGTGAGGATTCTATATTTTTTATTCTATTTTATTTTATTTAGAACGACTAGTTTTTAAGTTTAATGTATACTATAATTTAAGTTCTCATGTAAGTGGCTGTATTGTCTTTATGAGAACAAATTTCTTCAAACCTATATGTTTATCTTATGTTTCTCATTTCTTCTTTTATCCATAACCTCTACCGTTTAGCAAGCAATCGCATACTATAAGTGGTAGGTAGCGAAGCGCAAGCGCAACCCGCAACCGACCAATTAGGGCGTGCGACGAAGCGTGGCGGAGCGACGACTTGGTCGGTGCCAACAACGATCCGGTATTGATTGGGACATGCGTTAATCATGATAGTGCCTATCATTTATGTATGCTTCATTCGACAT
The DNA here is from genome assembly GCA_947562085.1 of Eudonia lacustrata. Classification (NCBI taxonomy): domain Eukaryota; kingdom Metazoa; phylum Arthropoda; class Insecta; order Lepidoptera; family Crambidae; genus Eudonia; species Eudonia lacustrata. Next base: position 10,078,284 of record OX387320.1, read on the forward strand.
TAAATTTAATTAGCATCCGTTTATAAAGATATAATAATTTTAGTACTCATAAAGAGCTTACAGTATTTTTTGGTTCATTTTTATTATGATTTGTAGAGTTCGCGTCAACTTTAGAAACAGTTAGTTAGTTAGTTAGTCTTATCTATCTACTTACCAACAAGTACTTGTAGATTATATACTGGTTTGTAAATATCTATCTACTGCAACAGGTATACGGGTTTTGTTACATTCAGAGACATTGTTTAAGCACGTTAAGTTCTTTGTATAAAAGTATATCTTTCTATGGTGTTCGACAACACGGTGCGCGGGTGCAGCTAGCACCCGGCTAAATAGGGCGTGCGATGAAGCGTAGCAGAACGTACTGTGCAAGCGATCTGGTATTGCCACATAGCATAATATACGCATTAAACGTGATAGTGGTATCATTTTTGTGCAATACAGTATACATACAATGCTAATTCGCATCGTTTCCCTCGATGGTAGACAGATATCACAAACCGCTACATAGCCCATATTTAACTATTAATGATATTTGTTGAAGTAATGCGTTTTAAAATTTACTGTGCACGTTCAAATCCTACTAGTGGATTTTTTTAACAGAAGTCTAACTTTGCTTTAGCTTTGGACGTCTAATCAAAATTTCCGGTGAAAAGATAGAATAGAAGTGATGTCTCAAGATTTTAAATATTAGGTAGTAAGTTTTGCTGACCATAATTTATGAGTCATTAGGTCATAAACAATCTATTTACAATCCGTCTAGTATGTAGTATGAATTACGAGATATTTGTGTACGTAGTCACATTTTATACAGTCACGGCACAAATTATGTTGCCATATGATGGACGGGTTATCTTCATAAAGTTAAATAGGAATGGCCATGGCCCATACAATAAAAACCCAGGCCCGGCGCAAAAGTTTTATATCTCAGATTTTAGATTAAACTTAGTATAGTTATTATCAGTTGTCATAATTGCCAAATCCAGTGGCTAACATGCTTCTTTTGCCCATTAAAGTTGCGTAGGCGCTCAAGGCAAACACCTAATGTTTTTTTATGTTTCAATAATTGACATTACTTCATAAGATTATCATATAGAAAGACTGTAGAAAGTAAAAAATACTGCTTTTACTACTAAAATATATATGTATAAATAGAACAAAAGTAATGTAGTTGATAATATTTAATAACACATAATTTCAAAATTTTCACAATGGTATTACAACAGTCATTGTTATAATTAAAGATATTAACCGATAGAACCAATATTATATTGTACAACAACAAAGGTAAAACAACGACAGACTAAACAAAAAAGTTTTCTGTTATGAGTTTTCTAAATCTACTAATACATAGTCCAAATTATCGGCAGGGTGATCAATATATCCGTCGTTGTTATGTCTTGCAAAACCCAGATAGTAAATAATGCTCATCACATGTGCACAGCATCCTAGTGTTCTTTGTCCATGTATACATGAACAGTAGTATTCTTTTAAGGATTGTATGCCTACAACGACTCTGTGGTATAGCAAGTAAGTGTATAAAGTTTTACTTCGCACATGCCGTGAATTTATTCGGCAGCGAAAACAAATCAGTGCGACTACAAATCACGAGAAAATGCAATATTAATATAGTTAACCTTTGCAAAGTGCAGAATGGAGATCCATTGTTTCTGCCTACCCCTGAGGCGTGAGCGCTATATTTATGTAAATATTAATTAAACCTATATTTTCATCAAAAACAATTATATAATTATTATCGGATACCTACTGTGCTTAATGATAATGACAGTTGTAATTATTAGAATATACCTTTATATATATTGTACTACATTACTTTTTATAATACCTAGTACCTTTAACTGTCTGCAGGCTTACCGAATATGATAATTAATCTTATGAAATAATTATCATTATTGACAGCTTTGAAAAAGAACATTTTTTACCTTGAGCGCCTACGCAAGTTTAATTTATATAATAAAAAGCATGTTAGCCACTAAGTTCAGCAATGATGACAACTTATAATAAGTGTACTACTAATTTCAATAAAAAATCTAAGGTATGACTCTTTGGGGCCGGGCCTGGGTTTTTTTTGGCCATTCTCCTTTAAGTTGTCATATATTTTCACGCTAGAGTATTAAGACACCTATGAATACTAATACAATTTAGTTGCAATTGTGTAAACAGAAATTGTTGAATACTTTTGTAGTGCCCATATTATTGTCAATTTGTCCATATAGTAACATTTTTAATCTCGTGGCTGCACTTAAAAAAATATATTAACCAGCAGCGAGACTAAACACAATTTCTATCAATTTGCTCTTTTGAATATATAAAGAGACAAATTGAATGGTGCGCAGGCGATACAATATGTCCAATGAGCATGTCGGACGCGATTTCATTTCCTGCGTGCGCGCCGACCCGTGCGCTAATTTCCGCCGACAATACTGATTTGTTGTGTACACCGCTCGATGCACTATGATGATAAAAGTGTATTAAGTATAGCAAATAGGATTTCGTAATATAAACTTGTAAGGTAAGTAGCCTATAAATATCCCACTGTTGAGCAAACGGCTTCATCATTGAAATCAAGTCATCGCTACAATTGTTAGGTAATGGCTTAATGTAAGGTAACTTGTACTTCAATTAAAAAAAATAAAGAGATTTAAACTAAACTGATTTTTCTAATGATTAGATATCAGATAATGCGTCAAAATGTGATTAAGAAGTTTTTTTTTGAGTTCTTTCTTTTAAAAGAAACTTTATAACTCGACGGTCCCTAAGTATAATCCCAGATGTGGCACATCCGTGATTATCAGTTTTTGTTTAATTGTCTTCTCCTGATTTAACTCTATCGGTCTATGAAACAAACAAGTGAATAAGTTCAATAATTATCTAGATTTCGAAGTATGTCAAATACTATAACTGCAATTTAAATTAAATTATCCGCCGTAGTATGTCACGTGTCATGAAGTGCCACAACTTGAATGATACGTCGGAGCGTCACTGCGCGAGGGGCCTCTTTCGCATACCCTAAACCCTAGTGTCAGTTGCGCGCGCAAGGTATCATTAAAAACCTATGAATGTTTAATGATTTGGAACTAATTATGAAAAATGTATAAAAGTTAATTTAAAAATATACCTACATTACAATTTATTTTATTTGTCTTATCTATCTTAAAATAAACCAATAAGTTTCCCGAAAACGAAATCATTAAATACCATATACAAAATTTGACGTTAAGCAACTCCCCGTGTAAAATTCAGTAAGTGCCATTTGATTTGTTAAATGATTTGTATGTTCCGACGTAAAGTTCAGTAAGTGTAAAATAACATATATACAATATTATAAAGCGAGTAAATATATATTCAGTACATTCTTAAATTAACCTACTATTTACTTTCTTAATTTGGTAATCATAGCTTGTATACTTTTAAAGTTATTGATAAAGACACTTTCAAACCGCTCTCCTTTAAATTGCGATTTTCACTTATGGGATTATACGTAGGGACCGTCAAACTAATGTTCAGTCAACACCTTGTGCAGGGATAAGGTTCACAAAAGAGAAGTTAACCAAAAAGAAACGGATGAAAAGACAGCATCAGTTTGTTAAGCAAACCTCTTTAGCAAACCCAAATTAGAAATGTATAAAAATAGTCCCTACTATAGATCGATCCTTATCTTTAACAAAATACCAAAAAAAATTAAAGCCGAAAAAAATTTAATCTTATTAAAAAAAAAAATAAAGCAGTATTTAGCACAAAAATGCTACTACTCAATACTAGAGTTTATGTCAGACAAATACAATAAATAAGTTCTTATACATGTCCACGGAAAGCTCACACGCTGGCAATATTTTCAGTATTTTTAATTTTATATTTTGTTTAAATTTACTATTATTATATAAAAATAGTTATAATTTTGCGATACCCTAACAGGGTTTGTAACAGGCCATCATGTACTATTTTATTACTTTATTACTGCATGAAAGTGATACTGTATACATAAGTGCAATCAATAAATAAATAAATAAAACACATTTTTATTGCAGCTAAAAGTATACCTACTGATTCGCTTTTACTAGACTATAACTTAATATATTCGGATCGACACAAAATAATGAGCGATTTCACCACAAGTAATAGCTTGAATTGCGCATCATTTAAAAACGTTGCAAGGATTGAGTTGTTGCTAAAAATTTTTGAAATGTGCATCCTGCAATAACGTTAACGTTTTCTTTATTGCTTTGGGACATGCCTCGATTTCATTGAGTATATTAAACTGGTATTCATTCAGCCTGTATAATGCGCTATGTAGAAATGCCTGTATGCAGCTCTATGGGTACCTTAATGTTCTCGTGATGATGAGAACATTAGACATATGCAACCGCCTAGCAACCGCCTTAGACATATGCTATAACATCTAGGTACTTTGACCGTTACTTTTATCAGTTGTATATAGAGAACCTATGGAGTTTCTTCTATTCTAGTGTCGTGGGGGTATTATGCTGAGACAGGGTCCTTGTTGGCCTCACACACTGCTTTTTGTTTATTTTTTCTTTTAATTGTTTTGTTTTTTTGTTGTTTTTTTTCCCCCTTTTATCCTTATTAATTTTTGCTTTGTTTTGACTGTATTGTTTTTTGTGTGCGTGTGTGTGTGTCAATAAATATTTTTCTTTCTTCTTCTATTGCAGGTCTAAATTAACGAAGGAAGTCTAAGTTAATGATCTGAATAGTACACAAAAACTCAAAGAATTGAACGAGCCCTCGAACTCGACATCAGCACACGATTCTTTTTAATTAGCTAATTATTGACAATATAAGCAAGCACGCAAAAATATTATTTCACTAATATATTATTCGTTTAACCTAAGCCCGTTTATTATTCCTCAACTATACAAAGTGGACTTTAACGTAATTGGTTGAAAGATCATTTTTGTACCGAAAGTAGGGTAATTTTGGTACAGCGTGCGTGCGCCCAATAGTTGGCCGACCAGAATTTGTTATAGTAATGGTGTTCTAGGGTAAACTACCTTTTATGGCACCGACTACCAATTAACGGCATTACGTGCGTTATTTCTTTGCGTATGTGCTTGTAAGAAGTTAGTGGTCTCATTAAGTGGATTATTGAGTAGTTAGTTACTGACGATTATGTTGGCGAGTGTACTTGTTCGTTGGCAAATGTAATCACATCACACTAATATTATAAATGCGAAAGTTTGTGTGTATATTTGTCGCTTCCTCACGCTGCAATGGATGGATGGATTTGGATGAAATCGGCATACAGATAGTTTATAACTTGGATTAAAACATAGGATACTTTGCCCCGCTTTGTAGGTTTTTAAATATTTATTTTAGTTAGCTTTCTTCGCTTAGTAATTATGCATGGCATGTGAATCATATTCTGATTTATTTCAACAACAAATAATAAAAAACACCTTTGCGAAGGTGTTCTCTTATTTTTTATAAAATAAAATAAAAAAATCCTTAAACTTTTAGCTCGGGTGAAGAAAACAAACCTTGGTTTGGACTGCAACATGAAATTAGAGAAAATGTAACTTCATTTCATATGTATGTTTGTGTTGCTACTGTTACATAGATAATTTCTAGTCGCTCGACCACTCTTATTAATTAATATCGAAGTATATGAATTTCTTATCATAGAAATTATCAAACATGTTCGTATTGTATATTACAATCAACGTAAAAGTAATGTAAAAACATCCAGTTTACACTAGGTAGGTATGTATGTAGACTCTTAACGACAGTCCGTGAACCTAATGCCCGATTTCACCAACGACTCTTAATATTGAGGTAGGTAAAACCTAAGACCAGTTAGGTGACCGTTGCCGGAGTAAAACGGTCACTTTACTTGGCTAAAGGGTTACCTAAAAGGTAAGAGTCGTTGGTGAAATCGGGCATAAGTTTTGCAAACTTAGATATACATATCTATTTTTAACTCCGTCAATGATAGTTTTTGTTGTAGTGTTTCAAAGCTCTCGCTTCCTAGCTTTTCGTAGTAAACTAGAACAAGCTTGATGATTTGCCGCAGCGACCATTAATTTATGTTTCATAAAAATATAGCGTTTTGAAACGCTTTATGCGCATCCCTAAAGCGCTCCATGCGATGCGCAAACCAAATATCTCACGAGCATAGTCGTGTAAAAAAAAGAGCGGTTGACTCGCTCCTTCCCAAGTACCTATAGTTGCCGAAAAGCGGCAGTACGCATTTCCAATGGCCGTGCTTTTTAAATATTAAGCTCGTGTATTTCCCTCGCGCGTGTTTATTTAGACGCGTGCCGCTGCAGCTACAAACAAATACATAAAACATACGTAATATCGCGAGTATATGGTGGTCGGCGCCGCCGCGGCGTGTTGTGGGGCCCGGTTGCCAAGGCAACGCCCCCACCACCCCCTTTTGCTTTCAGCTGACCCGCCGACCTCTAGTGACGAGTAATACTGTCAGTGGTATAGGGATGGGAATTCGGTGATGTTTTATTATAACAAATGGTTGATAGTTTATAGATACAGAAGACAGAATCGAGCGAGCCAGGACTGCTCTTCTAGCTGTCGGTATCTGGACTCTGTTTCTGCCTAACAACAAGCAGAGTAATTTGCCTAACATACTATAAAAAAAACATTGGACAGTGGATGTTGCATGAAGCACTTAAATATGGATTTTATTAATGACATTTTTTAAATAGCGTTAATTCTACTAAGACTTTTTTAGTATTATTAAAATTATATTATATACACGAAACAAACACTAAAGATTTTGATACATTTTCCACAATAAAATATCCAAAATCAGATATATCTCTAAGTCTAGTTAAAGATCAATATCAAGTGCGTAAAACTTAAATATATAAACTAAACTAGCGGCCGCTCGCGATTTCACCCGCGTGGTTCCCGTTCCCGTAAGAATATAGGGATAAATAGTATCCTATATTTTAATCCAGGTTATATACTATCTGTATGCCTAATTTCATCCAAATCCATCCATCCGTTGCAGCGTGAAGAAGCAACAAACACACATACACACAAACTTTCGCATTTATAATTTTAGTGTGATAACATTGTAGATAATATGTATTAGTTTAAATAATCACTTGAGTAGGTTGATCAGAAAACTTAATGGTACCTACATCTCAGTATAACCCTCTTGCAAATGTTCTCTATGAAGTTTTAAATATGCGGACAAGTCTATTCTTCACTACGAAAAAAGAAGGTTATGTATGACCTTCGTAGTTTGTTCAATTTTAATGTCTTGTTTTATAGCGAATCTCTTAGTGTATGCTTAGAATATATCTTTAAAAATCTTTTCTTAGCGCAAGTCTACACCCTGTTTAAGGTCTTTATTTTTTTTAGAATTCATGATTATTTATTATGTCTATCTAACAGTACCGACCAGAAAAATTCAATCCGTTTCCTATTTAAAATAATTTCGGGGAAGTACTTGATTTTTATATATCCTCTTGGTAAAATATGACGAAAAGGCTAGGTGAATCGCATTTAACCCGAAATACTAATTTGCCGCTGATGCTGCTGTTTAAAAAATCTCCAACAAATAAATAACGTTAAGAAATCGATATTATAACTTTGTACCACCTCACTACGTCTCAAAGTCTAGTCTAGTTCTCAACGTCCTCGGCTTTATGAATACTTCAAGCTCCAGGTGCTTGTGTACTGCACACATTAGGCCACTAAAATGGGAACTTGTTACTAGTCAGACCGGTACTGTAGCTGTCTATTTAAATTGACAACTATCTACATGTTTCTTTTATGTTTATCTATCTATATTATGTGGTCGAATTATCAGCTTCTTTGTTTTTGTAGTAAGAATAAGAATAAGAAAGATACGATAGATCTATCGATATGTCTTTTCTATCTCTATTATTTTTATGTGCTCGAATTTTCCGCGCTATTGTTTTTCTAGTGGATTCTTTTATTCTAAGTCCTTTCTTAACGTTGCTGTCTTGTCGATGTTGCTTTAAAGCCACAAGACTGCGAAGTTCTTAAGAAGTAAAAAATGATTTCTACATATATAAATGTGAAATATGACTCGATGAGATGAAAGAATGACAATTCACGAAATTCTTGAAACCTGTTAAGGCTACATTAAATATGACTTACTAGTTTACTAGTCTAGTGACTAGTAAGTCATATTTAATGTAGCCTTAATACTTTTACGGATCCGTTTAGGTTTAGGGTGAACTTAGACAGGAACCTTCGCTGGCGTGCGAACAGAATTTAGTGCCAAAGTTTTATCGCAATGGGGTAAATAAAAGAACGCAAACAGGAACAAAAAACCTTTTATTTTACGTTCAGTATATTTAAAATTTAAAATAATAGAACTATTATAGCGGATTATAAAAGTACGTCTCCGTTTGTTTTCCGTCTAAAAGGGTTTTCTTTTGTTTTTCTTATTTTTTATACAGAACCGACGTTCTTCTTTTTTTATTAATAATGAACTGATCTTATATATTTGAACGTGCCAGTAACTAAAACTGTACTGGCTGCTTGAATGCGTAAATATATCATACCATAGATATTGTTATATTATTAAACCTCCATTCTTTCAGTCAATTGCTTATTTTTCTTTTATTCCTCTTCGTTTATTTTTTAACCTGTATATTTGTGCTGGCCAATAGCTTTCTTTTTTCGAACGATTGCTTGCTTTAACGCGCCTTTTAAAGCACGAATGAGCTCAAGGTCCAAACTTATTGCTCCAGCACTGCCATAGAAAGTGAAGCGACGATGCCATCTCCTCGTTTTCTCCATGGTCAATGTACACAGAATATTATGTGTCATGATTTTTTTATGATAATATTCTCTCTTTGTAAATGATTATTTACATATAATTTTACGCAAAAATTGTTGCGAACAAATTACAATGTAAATAATCATAAATATTCTCTCTGATATATTTTTATCAATAAATTTATGATACTCCGGCATTTATATTTTAAATATGGATACATAACTAACAATTGAGACATTTTTTCCATTAAATTAAATGTTTTAAGGGGTTCAAGATACCCTGCTTTGAATAGGTATCATGTTCAGGTCAGTAAAGCTTTACCGAAACGTCGATAACTTAAAAATATATGCCCAAAATACCTTTATAAAGCTGTTTGAATTAAAATCTCGTTTTAAACAATTTACTCAAATGTTAGACAAACTGTATGATTTTGAATTGTAACGACAGCTTCTATTTAAAAGTGAATCAAACCCTTTTTTTGCATTTCTTCCATTTATTTTATTTCACTTGCCTCTTGCTGGCTCTCCATGCATTTCACTTTTGTCACGAACTGTACAGAATCACTTCATACTTACCAACGGCAAATGAGTGACTCACGTGTTAAAGATCAAAGGGATAATTAAGAGGCGAGCTGCTCGTTTTTATGCAAATTTTGTATATGCGTGAGTACGGTCCGCTATGGAGTTAGAAGACTCTTCTGCAAAAGGAATAAGGTTCATAATCCACAGCCTATTTGTAGGCGCACTGAGTAGTGGGCGACATTTTGACGGCGACACACTCGTAATGTAAATGCGAAGTTTCGTGAAAATGGAATAAGGTGTAATAGGTACCTACATAAAGTGTGTTACGATCGTCTAACTCATGTGGATTGCCTATGTTACCTGCTTTAGAGATTTGCTGTGGGCCGTCTATGGGGTTTATTAGCGTTACGGGTAGTCGAGAATTTCGTGAAAAACTCGACCCTAAATAGTCCGGCAACCACGAAGGTTATCTAGTGGCTAGCCAACACTGCGTAGGAGCGTCCCATTATCTTAGGAGATGTTCCAGGGCGTTTTGATCATCTCTGTGTTTAGTGGTTGAACCACCAACACCGGGTCGCATACCTATTCGTCCCAGATGCCTATACGAGTATATCTTGTAGTTCTGTTTGGTGGTATGGCTTGTTTAAGATTTGTTTTGTTGCCTAGGTTAAGTCTGGCTAGCTACTATAACTTTTCTTACATTTCGCTATAAAAACATTGTTAATAGCATTGTTGTATTCCGACAGTTAGAGATAAGATAGCCAGTTCCACAGATGTTGAGGATTCTGTGTGGAGTACAAGCTTTAAGGTGATTTTTTTGTTCATTTCTTGTTCATCATCATCAATAAGAAATTGTCATTGTTTTACAAAAGTCTTCCATCATTACTATCTATTTCTTTTTTTTTCTTTCTTATTTTTTTGTTTTTTATGCTTTAGATACTTGATCGCTTTTGTTTAAATTAGATCCAAGTCTCAATTCGTATCATTGGCTGCTGAACTATTTAGGATTGTTACATGTATTTCAGCTTACATCACCGCACAATCAGTCTGGCTTACACCCTATTTGTATGCTTACGCAAAGTATTTATTCCATTCAGCTTAGATCCAGCATGAATTATAAAGACATGGATACTCAAGTGCAGAAATAGAAAAATCTTTATTTGGTCATCCATCACATATCCATTAAATTCAAAACACAGGAACATCACAATTTTGTTTTTAAACTTGCTGGTCTGTTCTTCTCAAAATCATCATCATCATCATCATCATCTCAGCCAAAAGACGTCCACTGCTGGACAAAGGCCTCCCCCAAAGATATGAGGGGTATTTGCCGTAATCGCCACGCTTGGCAGGCGGGTTGGCGATCGCAGTAGGTTGAGGGTAACCTCAGAGAGATGCTGCTGCCCATCCTCTGGAATGGTCCCTTAGTCGGCTTTTACGACACCCACGGGAAGAGATGGGGTGGTGCAATTCTTTATCCCCGGCACCACACAGGGAATTATCTTCTCAAAATATAATTTAAATACTTAATATTTCTTATTCAGCAAACATCCACAGGCTTAATTATTGTAATGTAAATTCGGTCATATCAAAATTTCATATGAATTTAATTTTATCTCAGCATCATGGCATTCTTCCATTGGACGTATCAATCAACATAATCACCTAACGTACCTACTGTTGTAATAAAACATAGAATAGATGAGCTTAATTAAAAGCGGACAATGTTTTTCTCGACAATGGGGCCCGCGCGATTGTACCGCTGCAAATAAAAGGCGGGGGGGCATTCCACAGGATTTTTCATATACAAAAGGATAATTTCGCTTTAGTTCCGCGGCGTGCCGGCTATTGTTGCGGCCATTCTCATCGCCAATTTGTAAGTGCTCCGGTTTTTTGTGATTGGCCGCTTTGTTTGTATTGCCCGCAATCGATGAAGTTTTGCTACGTCTAAAGTAGGGAGTTTTTTTGTGAAACCGAAAATGCCAGATTTGGGCTATGATCATGTTATCCTTATGGCTATTGTTGTTTGATTATTTGTTTCTTAAAACTGTTTGGTGATAGGTAGGTTCATCTCATGCTTTTTTCTCTGAGAATGGAAATTAAAACAAGTAAGTTAAAATTTTATTTTGAAAAGAGTTTTATGAAATCAAAATAAAATAAAATTTGCCATGATATGAGGAAACAAAAACAGTACCATAGAAATTTATATAAAAATAAACTCATGACTTTTCATATTTCATTATTCACTATTCACAATTTCATTTCATTATTCACAATTAATTTTGATAATCAACTCACCGATATATTGGATCGGTCGAGTGCACTATCACGGATTAATCAAGTGATAACCGCAGAACATCAAAACGCTTTTTAGTATTCCGCTAAACATACTAATGTTATTGATGAGTAACTCAATCATATTCTAACGCCTAAATTTCAATGTTAATTTTGGTGTAGAGTTAGGTACATTAAGAACTGGAAATGGGATAGACCTTAGCTGGTGATCATCCTTATCTGATGGTAACTCGTCTAGATAACACCATCTTTATAGCTATCTCTGCCTCCAAGAATTGTTTTGAATTGCTATGTTATACTATGTATATGAGATGCAGAAAAAATATTTTTATTATTATATTACGAAACATTAAACTGATTGTGAATAAATAAATATGGATGAGGGCTACTCTCATCTCATAGCGGATCTTGCTCATCAGTGGCGTGCGCTTGGAGAGGCCTCCTATGTCCAGCAGTGGACTAGTATAGGCTGATGATGATGAAATGAATTTGAATATAAATATATAAAAAAACTTATACAAACGTAGGTATATCCCACGCCAATGCTCACAAAATAATGAATAAGTTAATAGAAATGCGCTAATAAACCGGGGATATATTATAAAACTTCAATGCATAAATAATTAATAATGAAGTCTGAAATATGTGCCTTCAAGGTTCCATTAAGTTGACGGAAAGGCCAGCAGCCTGGCGTAAGTTTCTAGTTTATTTATTTATTAAAGGCACACAAGACAAGTTACAATCATGTTACATAACAATATTTTGGTACTTAACATTAATCTAGATTACAACTCTTAGGATGCGTGCACAAAATGATCCAAATTTTCAGCCATGTTTAAAATAACAAAAGAAAACTACAATTAAAAGGTTAGTTGTAGTCTTAAATAAAGTTATTGAGAGGTTAGTCTTAACACGCAATTATTGCTAGTACTTATGAGTATGCTACCAACTATGATAAAGTTCTATAGTTACTAAGCATAGCATAAACACTTTCACATTTATAATATCAGTTTCGTTCGTGTTTAGTAAAATTTTAATTTAGTTGCGGGTGAAGCGTTGTGAGGAGCAATTCAAATTAGGATGAGAGCTGGAATGATATTAAATATTTGAGGAGTTCCAGAAATTTCTTAGAGCGCGACAAAGAGAAATACAAACCTCTAGCGATACAGATAGGTCATTGGGGATAAAAAGGCCTTTGTCCTTCGCGCGGCTTTAAAAATACTTACATACAGAACATTCATATCCCTCATACCGTGAAAAGGTTTTGATTCAAACGAAGTATTTCTTTTTTGTATACAAATATCTTTGCGACGGAACAGCTCTCTCGCCTATGTCTTCGGTTTGTCATCTTGTCTTCTTAAATTATATTTAAGTGTCGTAGTGGACCATTGTTCGACACATTCTAAGTCTCAAAAAATAACATAGATTTCATTGAAAGGTAGGTGATCTGTATTGAATTGATGCAAAAGACTAAAATTAATCGCTGACCCTTTTTAGGGTTCCGTACCCAGAGGGTAAAACGGGAACCCTATTACTTAGACTATCAATGCAAAGGTTATTAGTAGGCCCTTACCTATGAAATTGACGTTTTTTCTCACTTATTAATAGGTGTATTACTTCTAAAAGTCAATACCGGTGGTTAATATTATTAATACACCTTTAATTAGGACTATGTTACTTATATAGGCTTCAGGACTAACAATGATTATTCATTTTGTGTCTTTATCGCCGATTTTTTTTTTATATTGACTTCTTTTTTTGTTCGCGGAATTTACCTACATATTGTTTCATTGTAGCTTTGAAGGTTCTTGATTTTTTTCTTTTTAATGTCTGCTATATTTAGCTAGTGAAACAAACACACTACTCTACAATTTTTATAGTGTTAACATAAATAGATGCTAAGAAAATTAAAAATACGTTAGTAAAAAATATAATTTTAGAAAAATCTTCATACAAAATTTCAATTTCATAGTAAAGTAAAGTAAAGTAAACAGCCTATAACTGTCCCACTGCTGGGCAAAGGCCTCCATCATTGAAATGAAGTCATCGCTACTATTGATGGGTAATGGCTTAATCACCACGCTTGCCAATGCGGGTTGGTGATCACAAACCCGGGCTATGCATCGAAAAATCCGAAATACATTTTGCCCGACCTGGGAATTGAACCCGGGACCTTCGGGTATCGGGCCGAGCGCTCTGCCACTCGGCCACCGAGGCGTTCAATTTCATAGGTAAGGACCTAATAATAGCTTTGTCATAGTAGGTATAGAACGTAATAGCTGTAGTGTAGTTATTCATCAGATTTATATTTGAGTATTAATAAATAAAGGGAAATTTGCGATCATTCATACTAATTAGGCTTAATTAGTGTTTTAATTAGATATGAAACGTAATCGCAGTTGGTTTTCACGACTGTAAATAAATCAATAATTATACCTTTATTGCAGTTACTAGTTAACATTTACCGCTCGCTTTGAGGAGCTCGAGGGTTGGATGTTATACGATTGCTGAAGTTAAGCAACTTTAGCAAAGGCCGGTCATTGGATGGGTGACCAAAAGTTTATCATCTCCAGCGCCTCCGTGCTCCGGAACGCATGTAAAGCCGCTGGTCCCGGTTGCATTCGCAGACGTTAACAACCACCAATCTGCACTGGGACATCGTGGTGGTTTGTGGCCTGTTCCCCCTAGCCATATAGGCTCTAAGTACTATAGTTTTACTTGAAAAATAAAAATAAAAGAACAACTGTTTATTGGTACTCCCTAAAAAGGTACGGATTATCATAAAACTTAATACCTAGATGCGTAATATTATAATAACATATACTGCAGCCTGCAAAATGAGGATTCAATAAATTAAAATAAAGTCAGAAACAACGAAACGCAACACATTTAGAACAAAAGCCCTATAAGTAATCACGCAGGTTAGGTTAGTAGTTTTTATAAAAACTCAAACTCAAACTCATACACAAAGCTCAATTACGTACGATATGAGAAGCTTTTACACATAAAAATACATAAACTTATTTAGCGGTAAGTAAGTTATGTTTGTATAGGTTTTTTCTCGCTTTGGCGGCCTTACCATGTGAAAGCAATGATGTTGCGATTGTGGAAACGAGACGCGTGTGGCGGCGAATATACACGCGTCTCCTTTTCACAACTGCAACTGCTTCTTAATAACATTGTAATAATACTGATTTAAATAAGAGTTAACGCGACTTCTTGGCGGGAAAGCGAAGAGTCATGTCTGCCTTTTTGTTTAATTTTCTAAAATTTGTGTTATGTCGAATATTAATGTGAAACGAAACAGTGCAACGTCACTTTTCAAATTCTCTCAAGAGTCCGCGTAGTAAACCTTTACTGAGATACTGCCCGAGTGGTTGTACACGTTCTCCCTGTCCATCCATTTAAATTATTGTTTACAATTACCCATATTGTTTACAATTAACCTAAAAATTGTTTACAATTAACCCAATACGATTTGTTGATGGGCAATTGTAAACATCCAATTCCCATGTACCGGTTTACTATTAGTGTTAAAAAGCAGTGAAAAAGCAAAACCGAACCTAATATTATTATACCAAAAATAAAGGCGTTAACTTACCTTTAACTTTTTTATGCAAATTGAAGTGCTAAATATTGTTGCAATTCGTGAAATCAATTTATTATAACGAAATTTTTTCTCAACATACAAAGTGAGGTTATATTTGACGTGTCATGGATTTTGACAGCTGCCGCCTTAAGAATTTAAGCACGAACATTGAATTCAAACAAATCGAGAGCATATTGGATCCTTTAAATTTAGTCACTAAGTTAAATATTAATGTCAACAATTTGTATTCAGAAATAATAAATTGTCTACTTTTTATTTTCAAGTGCTAATTGCTGCACTGAACTAAATTAAATATTTATAAAATTGCGCTGTGCTTCTATTAGCACTCAAAAAAGCATTATAAAGCAGTGACAAGATTCAGCGCTTACCTTCGCCTTTAGCCTTCCCGGTAGCATAGCGGTCAGTGCAGCCGCCCGGATTGCGGAAGACCCAGGTTCGATTCCTGGCTGGGTCGGGTAGGCGTTTAATTGGCAATTGCTTTTTAAAAACTCTGATACTAACAAATACATTTAAAATTATTACTTTTTTACTTTCCATACCTGCAACTTCCGCTTTTACGGAAATATTCTTTTCCGTAATTAATATAAAATGGCGAGAAGAAAGGAATAGGGCCTGTATTAATTTAAATAAATACGAATTGTTAATATATTTTAATATGGATCTAAATTGCTCAAATTCCTATAATCATTTTTAAAATAATAAGACTTTGTTAACCAAAGCTAAGATTAATAACAAATACACATGGAAAAATTAATAATTACTTACTTAAAAATGTGTACTATTTTTTTTCTTGAATTTCCCAATAGTACTTTTTTGCAATGCTTTGAAAAAAATACTATTTTACCTTCAAAAAAAGGTGGCAACCCTACGGCGCCCAGCGTCACGTCCGTGGCTCGTCTTTTCTATATGTTTTAAAAAGTTGCGACGGGGCGGGGTGGCGTCCCGTCTGCGCCCTGTCTGCGCTGCGCCCCGCCCGCGTCTTACATCTGTTCTGTGTGTCCCGCGCCTAATAGACCGATAGCGGTAGGCTATTTTGAGGTCATAAGTTTAAAAAATTCTAAAGTTATTTTTTTTTTGCTTGTGGATACAGTCGTACCTATAAAGCTTATTATTGCATTTTGTGTCACATCTGTCACTTGCTTTTTCAGCAATTCGATGATTTGTGGTGGATTTTTTTTATTCAAATCAAAAGTGGCAAAATAAATTTAAAGTTTAAAATAATGATGGTATCATATCTAGGATAGCCTGTGGAGTGTGCAAACATAGTTTGTGTCATCTTCATCCAGTGCAAACTGTCTTAGGGTCAGTATGTAAAAACAGTGCAAACAAAAAATTACAAATATCTACTTCCTATCTCAGATCACTTACATAAGCCCATTAAATAATTTTGTGCCAAATTAGGCCACGCAATTTTAAGATTTTTTATTATTTTGTTCTTTCAAGCTACAAACGCTTTAAAAAATATTACAATGATTAGTTCACATATTCAATATCTTAAATGCATGAAAAATCGACTTAAAAACTTTAAATGAATAAAACACAAAAACAATAGTTGCGGTAGAAGCGGGCGGACGCGGGCAGGCGACCGACAGCGGACGGGAGGCATACGCACGCACATTCGTTCGTTCGGTATGATTTTTTTCAATGCAAATTGTTCATAAATAAATTACATGCCTATCATATGAGTATTAATTGACTCTTATCTCCGCTAAGTAATAAACAAATGTGTACCTTCGAAGGTACCTATAGAGATAACAATAATGACGTGCGATCTTTGTACGATGGACGAAGAGCTCGATGGCGCAGTTGCAACTTTCGCAAAGGCCGGTCATCGGATGGGTGACCAAAAAAATTTCATCTCGAACTCCTTCGTGCTTCGAAATATCGGCATACCTACCTACCGGTTTTTTCGTTATACCTCTGCTCGCGGTATGTCTCGCGCGCGCCCGGCGCGCCCCGCTTCGAGTTGGTAGTGTACAGACAACAAAACAAAATTAATACAAAGTAAAAAAATTGTCGACATTTTTATGTGTGGTGATGGTGACCACTTGACCAGAATGACAGAGTAGTTTCTGATGGTGGAACTCCTCAGATTACATGTATCTGTTGTACCTATGGGTACAATCGAGTTAGTTCGCGATAGTACATAATAATATGTATAACACAAATTACTTTAAACAGTACTCAGCAAGTACAAGCAAGCCGCACGCCCCACCCAGATCAAAGTTCCATTCGTGCGGAGACGGAGAAAGAATACTATTAGCTCTGCCCCTCTCCTCCGGTGGGTGTCGTAAGAGGCGACTAACGGATTTTCGAGCTTCCAAATGCTCCACTGTGTGGTTATGACTACTGTACCCGTGTGCTTGCCCGTCTGGTTAGTGACTACTGTATTACCACAGATTACTTAATAGTTACGTACGCATGGTGTAAAACCCGTCAAGTGACCGTTTGTCGGTCGCGTTTCGGGATCAGCCAGCGTATAACCAGAGCTCGAGTGGATGGTGCTGCGATGCATTTCGTCTGTGGAGGCTTCCGTCGAACCAGTGCCATGAGGACCTTGTTAACCCGCCGACCAGGGAGACCCGTAGAAACGGCTGTCCCGCTAACCACCCGTGGCACAGTACAAAAAGCGAGCCTAACCAGCTCGTGAGGCTGCCCATCTGTAGGCAGATCCCTGGTGAAACAGGCCGCTGCACTTTGACTATTTGTATCGCGGTAGCATTTCCTCGATTCACGTCTCCGTCCTTTTCTTTACCATGACAGTGCCTAACATTAAAACTGGTTTTACAGCGGTGCACCTCCCCGCCCCCCCCCCACCACCATACCGTTTGAGGTCGAGTTCGCTAACATCCGCGGACTCCATGCAAACCTCAATGCCGTCCACCACCATCTTGAGACGGCACGGCCAGCAATGTTGTTTTTGACGGAGACGCAAATAATCTGTCCGGCCGACACCAGCTACCTGCACTATCCGAGCTTTGTGCTTGAAGAATCCTTCAAAGCCAAAACCGGAGTTTGCTTGCTCATTCGGAAAGATGTTTGCTGTCGCCGTCTGGGTTGTCTGCTGGAGGACACTTCCTTTTCCCTTTTGTGGTAAACGTCAAGTTGGGCTCTCATAGCTGTGACTTATGGAACATCTTAGTCGGGTACTAGATGATGCGCAGGAGCGGTTTCCATCAGCGGTGTTCGGATGTCATATTGAGACACGTTGAATATTGTGGCCGCGCGGTTTATTGTTGTTTATATTATTTGATAAAACATCTATCGAGAGAGAATTTTGTCAAGTTTGCCTTAATTTTGTAATGTCCTAACAAGGGCAAATCCGGCTGCGTGGTTGAATCGAACCCCAGCTTGGAAACGCGAGTTTTGTGTCCGCGTTATAACCTCTCACGGGAGAGTGATTCGTATTGGTGTGTGGTGACATCGTGCTTGCGCGTGAAGCGGCACGATCCGGGCAATACATACTACAGCAGCGCCTCAGCAGCGCCAGCAGGCGTGACAAGCGGAGAGGAGGCTCCGATCGAGCCCCGTGATCGCCGGATATCTAGGGAACCCGTCTTTCCCTGGCCTTCCTCGCCACCGCCCTCTTTTGTTTCTTTTGATAGGGTATAGGTTCTACTAGGATAGCCCAGGTGAGTTTTTTAAGGTTTTTAATGTTTAATTTTGGCTGGCTTGGCCCGCTAGGAACCGAACTTGAAAAAGTGTAGATCGGTGAATCGCCTAACTTGACGGAGATACCACATTGCCAGTTTGGTTGTCCACTCTATAAGCTCGGTGGACACGGCTCTGAACTGTTGGCTTATCTCTAACAAGCAAAATTGGTGTTTTTGGGGGACTTCAATGTTCACCACGAGTTGTGGTTAAGTTCCTCCAAAACTGACTATGCTGGTAGAACTGCCCACACATTCGCTCTCGCACACGACCTGACTCAAGTGGTGAACCAGCCCACCAGGATCTCAGATATAGTCGGTCACGCGCCCTTTTTGTTGGACCTTCTGCTGACGAGTCGCCCAGCTGGTTATCGAGTGGAGGTTCGAGCTCCTTTAGAATCTTCGGATCACTGCTTGGTATTCAGTAAAGTGCCTCTGGCCCCACTAACGCCTTCAGCGGTATCGAAACGCCAGATTTGGCACTACTCGTCGGCAGATTGGGTTGGGATGGTATGCGGGACTATTTCGCATCCGTTCCTTGGGTGCAGCGCTGCTTCAGTGGGAAGGACCCGACAGCTAGTGCGACTGCAATTGCTGATAAGATACTGTTAGGGATGGAATACTATATTCTGCACTCCTATCTCATCAATCAGCAAAGGCAGGCGGAACCGATGGTTCAACCGAATTTAATATAATATGATTATCCGCGAATAATGCCACCAAGTCCTGCAAAAGAGCCAAGAACTACTGACGCATCCTACGGGCAGCCGTAGCTACAGTTACTGGCGTCTGGCCAAAGCCGTGCAATCGAACTTCTACCAACCCTCGCTGCCACCACTGAGATGTCCAGAGGGTACTCTAGCTCACAACCCGCAGGAGAAGGTCAATCTTCTGGCCAAACTCTTTGCGGCTAACTCCCAAGTCGATGACTGCAATGCACAGCCACCTACAATTTCTCACTGTGGCCACGCTATGCCCGATTTTTAAATCGGGCAGTATGATGTTCGTGCGGAGCTGCAGTCAATCGATGTCCGGAAAGCTAATGGCCCTGATGGCATCCCTCCCTCCAATAGTCCTAAAAATGTGTGCAGCGGAGTTGTCCGCACCTTTACCGTCTATCGCTCTCTTCAGGTTGTGTGCCGGAATCTTGGAGAGAAGCTAATGTGCAACCGGTCCCCAAAAAAGGAGATCGGTCAGATCCATCGAATTACCGCCCTATAGCCGTAACTTCAGTTTTGTGCATAGTAATGGAGCGCATTTTAAATAAACAACTTGTCCACTACCTAGAAGAACACTCCATAATTCACGATCGCCAATACGGGTTTCCGCCGAAACGGTTAACGGGTGATCTTCTAGCGTACGTTGCACATCTATGGGGTGAAGTTATTCACAAGCGTGGTGAGTCGGTGGCTGTTAGCCTTGACATAGCCAAGGCTTTTGATCGGGTCTGGCACAAAGCTCTCCTCTCCAAGCTCCCGGCATATGGTCAGCCTGCTCAGTTCTGCAACTAGGTCGCTGGCTTCCTGCATGATAGCACGGTGCATAGGGGATATAACGGTCACCTAGCAGCAGGGCGGGTCGAAACCGAAGTGAATCGAGTGAATCTTGTCATTGAGCTCAATCGGGTATTGGACCTCATATCTAATTGGAGCTACAATAATCTGGTTGAGTTTAATGCCTAGAAAACACAGGTATGTGTGTTCACGGCAAAAAAATCACCATTCCTTCCCCTTCCAGCTCTTCAGGGTACATCTCTAAGCCTGCAGAGCCGTATCAACATGCTCGGTATGACGATACGCTTCGATCTGAACCAAAGGGACTACATCGAAGCCGTGATCAAAACAGCCTCACGAAAACTTGGTATTCTGAACAGAGTGCGGCGTTTCTTTACGCCGGACCAGTTGTGCCTTTTGTACAAGACACAGGTACGGTCTTGCGTGGAGTTATTGCTCGCACATCTGGGAAGGTTCTGCAAAGTACCTTATCGATGCCTTGGACAGATTGCAGGCAGCGTCGCGCTGAACGCATTATCGTCAATGCAGAAGTCGCAAATACTCTCGAATCTCTGTAATTGCGTAGAGATGTTATTGTTCAAATTTGATGACGCATCCTTATTGCTAAACAAGCACTTGTATTGGAAGTCGAAGTCGCTGATTGATTCTGTTACTTTTTCAGATTCTTTCTTTTTTCTCTCCTATTCCGCTTCAATACATTTCGGATTATTATATGTGTTTCGGCAGGTTTTGTGTAGTTGTACTTAAGCACGGGCCTTAAAACAGTCTGCTTTTCCGTCATTCCTTACAATGCTCGATTCTATGAACTTTATTAATCCTCTTTCTTTAACAATCACTGTATTAACGTCCAGTATGAGACCACATATAACACACTAGCTGTGCCCCGCGGTTTCACCCGCGTTCTATTTGTCATAGCGTGATGTAATATATCCTATAGCCTTCCTCAATAAATAGACTATTCAACACAAAAATTACTTTTCAATTCAAACCAGTAGTTCCTGAGATTAGCGCGTTGAACCAAACAAACCAACAAATTCAGCTTTATAATATTAGTATAGATATATTGTTTTCAACCTCCATTTTAGTCTTTCACAGCTTCATTAACTTTTAAATCAATCAAATCGAATAACAAACGCACTTGTCGCAACTTGCACCGAATACGAAGACCGAATGTAAACAAACAACACGCGACGCGCCGCGCCCGCGCTCTTCCCCGCGCTCGCCCTACGTGCTTAGAAATCGTTTTTTTTTAAATAATAAGAATTCGTGGATAAAAACAACACAAATTATGAATAGTGTTTTATTACACCATAATAATCAAAAACACGTAAACTCTAATAACTTGCACTTTCTTTTGTGGCTTTTACAGGGTTTTGTAATAAAAAATAAAATATCTAAAAATATCGTGGATGAATTCGATACAAAATATTTTGAACAACAGATATCAGTACTCTAAAACGCGTAACACTTATTTAACCTATTGTAATATTCTTTCAGAGCTAGTTGGGCGACGTTTTAGGTACTGGTTAAATATCAGGATTCTCGTGGACAGAGATGACACAAATTGTCTATATACATCAGTTACTACTTCGTTATTATCATGACAGTAAAATTTTCAACTCTAATTTTCTTTTCGTCCAAAAAAGATCGAAGCGACAAATACCTAAATTTCTACCTATGCAAGTACCTAGGATGACACAAATTAATGTATTAGGTTGGGCAAAAGGTCCGGAAACTATATGCAAAACACAGACAACTTTAATATTTTTGAAACCTCAAAACCTAGCGCTATCGGTCTATAAGACAATACAACAAAGTTGCGTTCCGAATTACGTATTTTTATTTTTTTCATATTACAACAATTACCATTAACTTTAAACCTAATGAGCTGGTGATGAATACCGATATAATAACTTATGGTTTTATTTATATTTTGAGGTAGTCTGCTGTTTGTCACCTATGGCCTTTGGAGCGCCACCTGAAATTTTGTCGGTGACGAGAACATTAAAGGATTTCTTAAACCGTGTGATCGAAACATCCTCAAAGGGTTTTTAGAAGTGATGTTATCACGCAACGCGTGCATCCGTCCTCTACTAGATACTCCGAAGCGTTCGGATCTTTTTTTTATGTCTAACGGGTAAGCACTTTGTTCTTTATCTCACCTGAAGATTAGGCCGAAAGTGGAAGCGCTCATCACCCGGAATCCTCAACTACTGAGGCATCGGATCGGATCGAATGAGCTCGTGGTAAGGCCGCAGTGGCCTGCGCCCTGCAGTGCGGCCGTTTTGGCGTTTATCATTTCGCAGGCACGGTACCATAATAGGCTTTTTGGAACGTTACCAGATCGCAAGTATGCTCTAGATAAGTCTACAGATTCACAGAGTGTTTTGTGGTTCTTGTATGTTGTTCGATGCAGTCTTTTGTTTAAGCTTAAATATTTAGAGAGTATTTTCTAAGAGACATTAAAAATAATTAGCCACTTCAATACAAGAGTGAGAGATAAAGTTAAGTATGTAAAAAAACAATGATAAAATAAAATTGAGCTACGCCATCGGTTCGTAAGTCGTCAGGCGGTAAACCTTGTACAGAAAAGAATGGGCAAGAAACTCAGTGATTGATGGCATGTTCTTTTTTCATTTCTATTACAGCGATAAATATTGAAAAATGCTCACCCTATAATATACGTAGAAGGGCATTATCCATTTCAAATAAATGTACAACCAACCCGCTTGGGCCAGTGCGGTGGGGCGATGGCCTGGTATCCTCAGGTCCTATTGTTCATGTAAGAACCGAGCTTAGACCACGCAGTAGTGGGACGTTTATAGGCTAACGACGAAAGCGTATTTTTTTATTAAATGTCACTAAAATAATTTTCTTTAAGATTCTGGAGCAAGTGTTCATAATGTTAATAACATCCGTTGTCTAAAAACAGCGAAAGCCGATGCGAATTAAGTTTGAAAAGGTGGAAAGACAGTTTCGTGAAAAGTCGTAAATCTATAAATAAGACATGACATGTTATAAACATTCTTAATGTGTATATCATGTCTTATCTCTATCGGTAAGCTAATACCTCAATTATTCAGCATGCAAACTTTTTATATATCTGGTACCAACCAACGAATTACATTTCACACAGTAAAGAGGCAGGTTTTCTCTCAAGAGAAAGGAAGTAATTAAGTTCTCTACAAACTGTCCAAAATATGAATAACATGACTGTCTTGTCTAAGAATAGCGGAAGTAAACCTTATTATTAAGCGTACAAAAATGTTATTTAGCCGATGGAAACATCATTTGTCAAAGCGGAAAGGCAACCCCTCTTACGAAAGAACCCATAATCTGCAATCACTTTAAATTTTTATAACATATCCTGACTAAAAATAGCGGAAATACCTAAACCTAATTATTAAGTTTCCAAAAATGTAAATATTCATTTGTCATTGCGGAAAAGCAATCTTTCTTTCGAGAGAATCCTAGTATCTGCAAACGATCTAAATCTTAATAACATGCCCTGTCTAAAAATAGTGGAATATGCCTTATTATTCAGCATACAAAAATGTAATATGTCCGATGCGAATTACCTTCGACATGACGAAAAGGCAAGCTCTCTTACAAGAGAACTTACGGGTGTTAAGTAATATTTTCTCAACAAGAAAGAAGTCCACATTAATAAAATTCTTTAGTAAAGAAACGCGTAAGTTTTTCTCTTTCTTTGGGACGCCTTGTTGCTAAAGCCGCGTCGGAGCATTTCCCCCCAACTTAATAAATGCAAGAAGAATTTAATAAAAGCATTATGTTATTTTGAGCTTGTTTGTTTTCTGCGATAAAATTAAGACATGTATATTTGGAAAGCGTTCGATGTTTTAACATGATTTTGCAAGTACAATGTGAAAAATGTTTGTTCGATTTTAACAAGGACTGTTGAAATGTTGAAACACAGAATAACATTTTGTAATAAACTGACAAAAGAAATGATAGGTAAGGGCGGTAGAATTGTTTTATTAAAATATTATTAAAGATATTACGCGAAGTATATAAACATGATAAGCAAAGCTAATATAGCTTTCGCTCTCCTGCGCGCCAATCCAAACTGTGATTTGTTTGCGGATGGATGGCCAGAAATATTGTCGGAGTGTCTGTCGTATTGTGAGAGGTGAAGGAAAAGGAAATTATCATCATGGGGTAATGTTAATTGTTGTATAATTGAATTTATTTGTTTTTAATTAATTTTTATATTTTTATTTTTATTGAATTTGCTTTGTATAAATATATATTTTTTTTTGTTTGTTTATGAATTGTGTTGATAATATGTAATTATGCTGTTAATTAATGTAATTGGTTTTTTTACCGTTTTAATTAAATAAATAAATAAATAAATAATAAAACGTAAGGAGACTTGTACGTGTTCCTTTACGAGTAATTAATACTCTAACCGATATACAATTAGATGAAATCTTTTAAAATATGCTAAACATTATTTTGAAGATTTCTTTTCTTGTAGTACTCGTACTTACATTCCTTAACGTTTTACTAAGTAACTAATCAAATCTTTGTAATTGATTGCTATAAGGGTATTAAGCCAGTATGAATTTTGTAGAAAGCAATGCCCCTCTGATTAATCTGATAATACTCGTACTCGGAGTTCCAAAGGTTTCGCTCAGTAAATTTAAATCAGATTAGAAGCGGCAAGTTCACAATTATATTACAATTGGAGCTCAACAGAGAACACGTCAAAGCGTACTCCTGAATCAGCTGCGCTCTCGGCCGAGCAATGTGGATGTCATTGGAGAAACTTTTAAAAGCCGGTAAGCCCCCAGCTCTGTGAACGAAATCACGGCCTACTAAAGTATATTTCACCCTTTTGACGACACATTATGTACATTTGCAGCGCGTAACGACACGGGCACGGCTCACAATTTCCATTAAGGCGCGTCTGAATAGGAACAGCCCAAATTTTTACGGACGCACCCGACTTTGAACCCTAAGCTGTGACGTGAGAGACAGCTTTCGTATTGTTCTAGTTGTACGTTTGTGTTCTAAACAAATTGAAAATGCGCCTCGCCCGTGTAACACATATCGTATTAGCAAAGGACGGTATCTTACTGCAATTAGCTCCAGCTTTTTAGGAGCGCCGGGTGAGCGTTGTTGGAATATTTTTGCCGTACTCGGCCAATCAGCCACCCTTTTAACCCGTAATGTGGACGGTCAGTGTTTTCTGACAAAGCATCGTGGCACTTATCGTACGGACCGCGGCCACCAAAGGTCATGTTGTTATATTATACGCCGCTGTTTATGTCGCGTGGAAAGTTCTGTTGGAAATGTCACGGATCTACGGATCAAAGTTTGATTGAGTTTTCGTCGATAATGAAGTTGATACAGAAGGCAAAGTTGAAGGGTGGGTGGTTGATTCAAGCTTTAGTTAGGTTGTAAGAGTACTAGTAAATTACAGTTTCTAACTTCTGTGGTCTACTGGTTAGACTACTTGTCAGGGTCTTAGAAGTCCCAGATTTGATGAAGAATGTACTCGATTTGGTTGGGAGGAAGACCTATTCTCATCTCATTTAGACATAACAATACAACAATTACATTCATACACAGGATATACAGTTCCTCAGTGCTCACCCACTGTATCATCTGGGTTTGTCTTGATCCTCAGCCTTTTCCTTGGGTGAGGAAAAGGCAAAGCGCTTTCCATATTGAAAAATTTATAATCATTATGAACTGAAAAACCTGACTATACAGAGACTCCAGTATTAGTATTTAATTTTGTTTTTAATTCTCTTTCTAATAAATTTACATAGTCCGCACCCAAAAAATGCTTTTTAGAAATTGTACACATCCTACTAATATTATAAACGCGAAAGTTTGTAAGTATGGATGGATGTTTGTTACTCTTTCACGTAAATAATACTGAATGGATTTGGATGAAATTCGGCATACAGATAGTTTATAACCTGGATTAACACATAGGATACTTTTTATCCCGATATTCCCTCGGGAACGGGAACCACGCGGGTGAAACCGCGAGCGGCCGCTAGTTTCTGGTAAAATTCTCGATTCTTGTCGTTGCAAGTCCGGAACAAATTGAAGCATCAATTAAACTGTTGCCGCTACCTCATTACTCAGTTGAAATGAGTTCTCATATAAATAAGACTATTACAATACGCATAAAGCCTTAAAAGCAAATAAGGTTTTAACAAGAAAATGAAAACAGACTCAGTAGTGTGTCAGTAGGGTAGTGTGTACTTACCAAATTAAGCTCATATCTGTTTATCCGGGGAGCACGGGATGTCGGGCAGGGTAATTATTTATTAAAATTGCTCCTGTGCTTGACTCAGCCAGCCGACACATGCGTCCACAATGGGTTTTTGATTAATTATCTTGTTCCTCTTTCTGAATAAATGTCGTGTAATGGATTCGAGAAGGCGGTAAACACAATTTTCGAATTTTTTTGCGTTTCAGGTTGT
Organism: Eudonia lacustrata; assembly: GCA_947562085.1. Lineage (NCBI taxonomy): Eukaryota > Metazoa > Arthropoda > Insecta > Lepidoptera > Crambidae > Eudonia > Eudonia lacustrata. Next base: position 10,105,093 of record OX387320.1, read on the forward strand.
GGTCGAGTGACGTGTTTATAATTTTTTACTGTGTTTTTATAACCTCATCATTCTCTTCTTAGCAGTTCACTTTTAGCTAAGTATCGTGACTCCTGACGCTGTCGACAAGCTGTCTCCATCGATAGCGCTCCGTCGCTTGGTGGAGTGCGTCGCAGATATTTTTAGTTTTTTAGATATCTGGTCTGACCACCGTTTGGGTCTTCGGCCTCTAGGTCTTTCCCTTTTGCTTTTCCCTTCTATTATCCCTCTAAACCTTTTCTTTTCTTTCCCTTCAAAACCTCATCTTTATCGAAGTATAAAAGTTCCACTGCATGTTTGTCTTAGGTCTTCCCTCATCCACAATATCACATTGGAAGATCCCCGACCATGCTGACCCAGTGTGTGTTAAAGGGTTCTAACAAATGTACCAGTTGCTATCTTTCGATAGCCAATGCATTGCTAATGATGCTTAACTTAACTTCACCCAAATAAGTAGCCGCTGCGCTATCAAGATTCTCTAAAATGTAGTAAATAAACTAATACGTGTTATTAGGATGTAAAGCACGATCTTCCTAGTATTAGGGTTCAGTCTCCCTTGATAATGATAGTATTTTAAGTATCTCTTACACGCTGTTTACGGAGATAATAAATTTGACTTCTTTTAATATACCTATATATTATAATGGTATATATATTGTTGGTTTATACAATGTGACAGGATTGTGAAGTGACCTAATTTTAAACATTCAAGTAGGCCACTTGTAAATGTAACTTAACAGCGAACCGTGCGTCAGCAAACGTTGAAGTGACGTGTTGGTATGAATTAACATTCTCAAGCCCCATCTCAAGAAAGATCACGTTCTGTAATACGGGCCTTAGATGTTGGCAAACTTTGTAAGGCTTTTAACAGACGACACGCCATTTCACAGCACGTGGCACGTGAAAATGTACGACACAAAATTGTATGAAACATCTCATACAGCATGTGGCGACCATTTCAGTTGCATAGTGTTACTTAAAAAACTGTAAATGTCCAATTGTTTTTTATTATGCTCCGAAAAAATAATTTTCGTTTCATTTCAAATGTTCTTGTATGCATCGCAAAAAGAATGACAAGTAAACGCTTCGTTCTCAATCGCGCAAAAAGTACTTTCGTCTGTTATAAGCTTAAAGATGACATTTCCGTGTTATTCTCGTATGTATACGATCATCAGCAGTGGTGTGGGCGCGCCTTATTAGTCCGTACGAAACTCGGCAGACATGGTTAAGCATGGTCGAGCGAAATTTGTGGAGATTTAGTCTGAGCAAACGTGGGAATCGGAAGTCGGAACGCAAGTGTGTTAACAACCGTATTTGGAATACGTTTACGTTAACGAAGACTAGAATTTATGTAGCATTTTAATTATCCTCGTTTGTCACTAGTCCTTACCATGAGCTCTGAAAGTAGTATCACTGCAAAGTTATTGCAATTGTGAAAACGAGACGCGTGTATATACGCCGCACCGCTCCCCGATCCGATCCGAACCCCCCGATCCGATCTGAACCCTTCGGAGACTCTAGTAGGGCACGGGCACGCGCACTTTTAAGTGAATGAAATGAAAAAAATAAATTATAATGAAAATTAATTAATTTAGGACAGAACAGTTTAAACATAAAGATAAAAGTGGAAATAAAAAAAACATAGGAGTCCCAAAATGGTTCCGACTCAGCAAGATGTTAGCTTTGAGGTTAGCGCTGATCTTCCGAGTGTGCGATGCCGTTCCCTCTAGAAATCCTCCGAAGGTGATTCGTTTCAACACGGCTTGAGGTACCTTTTACGTACCTCGCTGCCCCCAAAAAAGCCCGGTGACGCTGAAAATGCCGTTAGAGCAACCTCTCTCAGAAAAAAAAAAACGCCGCGCCGCCTCCCGCGTCTCGTTTTCACAACCGCCACAACACTGTTACAACACTGCTTTATGAGATCATGGTTTTAACCGCCTCTGTGATGTAGTGGCTAAGACCACCAGTTTAGACCCAGAGGTCCCGGGTTCGATTCCCAGCGGGGGGTACATGTTTGTGTACTCGGTTTCGTTGGTGGTAGGGCTTGTTTGTCCGCCTGGCTAGCTACCACCATCTTATCTAAATATGTCGCCATAACATCATTGTTTCTAGCATTGTTGTGTTCGGGCAGCTAGAGATAAGCTTGCCAGTGCCTCACTAGGTAAGGATCCCGGGTGGAGTGCACTTCCATCTTTGGCTTTATGATCACTTAACATCAGGTGAGATCAAGGCACTGTGCTTACGTTAATTAAAAAAAAATGGTAAGCCACGACGAGACACTGTCAATGCAACACAGCATTTTCTCGCTAACGTGATCAAATGGTAAATAAAACTCACTATGAGCACTCTGGTGTCTCGGAAACTAAAAAAACACGAAAATAGAATCAATATACAGGGTGTCCCAAAAATGGCACGCCAGGCTGACACTGGAGATAGCTTAACTATAAACCTATCAGATAAAAATAACATGACTCTAGTAAAAGTCTCATAGTTTTGGAGAAAATGACACTTTTTTATGTTCTAAAAACTCCACTTTTAGTTCGTTTTAAACCTATCAGATAAAGATAACATGACTCTAGTAAAAGTCTCTTAGTTTTGGAGAAATTGCCACTTTTTTCTTTTCTAAAAACTCCACTTTTAGTATGTTTTTTTTAAATTTTTTTTTGATTATTATTATTTTTTTTGATTATGCTTTTTTTATCTGATAGGTTTATAGCTAAGCTACCTTTAGTGTCAGCCTGGCGTGCCATTTTCGGGACACCCTGTATTTATTCCCATTCAGTTATTACGACCGTCAAAAATCCAAACTCACCTCATAAAATAAGCTTCAAACACTTAATATCTTTGTTTTGTACTTAAGTCTCAAAGGTTTCAGTGGTTACAACATCTAATTGTACGTTTGTACGGTACGGGGCTACATAATCAAAAGGGTAGTGGGCGGAGCTTAAAAAATTAAGGTCATCGGCTATTGTCAGCGCCTTAAATATTTATTTTTATATTTGAGTAATTATTGGTCCTTGTTTGTACAGTTATTACATTACAACATAGTAATATTAACTCAAAACAGTTTTATAAAACCTGGAACAATATTTGTTTATCTACAATGAAATTCGAAATTAGTTTGTTCGTGTTAGATGTTTATCTGATTCCGTGAATTTAATTCGTTTTCTTAATATTGTCCTACATAAGGATAATAAAACGAGTAGTGAATGTTTTCAAAATTATGGATGTGAGTCTGAAACTCAATCTCTTAGCGTTACACATAAGATGAAAAAGTAAAAGCTCTCTAATAAGAGAATGAAAAACGGGCATGGAACGCGCACGATAAGCGTTTTAATCTCTTTAAGTGTTGCTTGAATTCCATTTGGATGAAGCTCTGACGTATATCACAATTTGCTTCGCGTATACAGAGCAAATAGGTTACGGGATAGGTTTTGTGAAACAACTCCGGTCAAGAAATAATAACTTAACATTAGGTAAAATTATGCAACTATTTTTGTTTTGATGGTTTGCTTTTGTTATGACAAATACTATTTGAGTCATAGCTACAAGGAATCTTTGAAGGTACCTATCTTGTGTGTCCACAGTAAGACCTCTTGCTGAGATTTTTTATTTTTTGTTACAATTAAAACACCTATTCAGTGAAATAAAAAACATTTCGACATTTTTTGTTACTTTTTTGGTTAAAAATTCTTGGCAAAAATTGGTTGCCACAAATACATAACAGGGAAACACAATTAGCCATACCCATAGTTGAAGTATTTCATGAGAAATGTTTTTTTGCAACGTTTTTTAGTTTTAGATAAGCTGGCGGTAAGGAAGGCGAGGGTTCGTATTCTGTTTCCATTACGTTATTTATATTTAGTTTAATTGGGGTGGGGGTCAATAGTCTGATATTCATTATTTCATATATTATATATATTAGTTATGTTCATTTTGATAGTGGACTTCGTTTGAAATTTTGTCGCAGCATCACTTATTTTTTAAAGAAACAGATTATTTAAATAATCTTACTTACTTACTTGAAGTATATGATATTAATCGTGTTTTTTTAATATTAATTATGAACGATTACATAGACGAAGATTATATATTAATAAAGGAATAATGAGATTTATACCTTCAATGAGATTATGGTGATTTTTATTATTATCTTCTAATATAGCAGCTCCTCCATCTTTAAATTTAATAGGTGAGATTAGTTTATTTAATAGCTTATTGAGATGATCTTGAATTTCTATATTTATATTAATATTAATTTCATTTTTTAGTGTAGGGTATAGATTATATTTATATTCTTATATTCAGCAAAAAGCAAAATATTATTTAGGGATTTATAGATTTTATATAGGCTTATCTCGAGAATATTTATTATTAATATTGCATTGATTACCCTTAAATATTTTAGTGATAAAAATTGATAATGTTATACCACTCTACCTGGTCTCTGGTAGGTGTTGCCGATAAACAAAGAGCATTGACTTTAAAAACACAAAAAATAAAGTGATTGACAAAAAGAAGAAACAGTACTGGGCCCACATGCGACCCTTGTGGAACACCAGCGGATGGAATTTAATCATGTCAATAAGAACTCATAACGTAAGCGCCATAAGCTTTGATTACAACTGTCTGTTCGTGATCCCTTAGATACATCATCATGAACCAATCATGTAAAGCACCACTGCTACCATAATATTGATTATGCAATTTCCTAATTAAGACCTAATTAAGATTGAAGATATAATCACAATATACAGAATAACCTACCGATTGAACCCCTTTGCATGTTTAACGAAATTGAATAGTTTTTGAGTGAACTATTTTAACTAGGTATCTCAAACTTGTCCGTACTTTGAAAAGTTCGTTAAGATGTCAATCCATTTTATAAGATGGCAGTAATTTTACCCATTGATCAGCATTGGACCAGCATCTTGGAAGATCTGAGCCCAGCTGTGGTAGGCTAATCATCTGTAGGCTAATGATGATCATTAATTCCTTTCTTGATTCATTTCTTATATAAATTATTTTTGTAGCTATGGAAGAAGAGTCACGTATAGTATTTTCATGAAGATCTGTTTCACAAAAGCTTTTTGTTTCGCAAATCCAGTCACTAGGAAACGTGGTGAGGTAAAGCCCTTCTCCGTAGCCAAACAAGGGTGCTCACAAGATTATTGGCTATTCGTGATAAAGGATGCTTTTATGCTATTTCTCAACATTGAGTGTTTTGTGTCTCGTATTATATACGATTGTCCTTGTTGTTTCACTAGTCCACTTGCTCTGACGACAAATCTCTGAGAGCTTCGACAGACATTCAGTTGTTGTTGTTGTTTTAAACCGAAGTTTTTTTGCTGGACAGTGTTTATATCACGAGCTTAGTATAGTTATTATTTAGTATTCTGTTAAAGGTATGATCAAGGTGGTTGGGCAAGTTTGATCGTTTCTATGTATTTCAATGTTTCACTTGAGCAAATTCGCAGAAGCAGAAGTTACAAATTAAAATAAAAAGATCTTTTTTATACCACTTCCTAGGTAGCTGGTATAAAGATAAGTTTTAAATAGTAAAAGACTGCAGTGAGTTAATTGACACTGTTACGATAATGATACATAATGATCGTGGTGTTCAAGGTTGCAAGGCATTTAACGAAGCAAGATCTATCATTTACCAGAGTGAGTACGAGTTTGTTTGCCATTCGATCACCTTATCGAATACCAGAATTTGTGTAGGTAAAATTCCAAAAACAATCTTACAGAAGCTATGGCTGTCCAAACTTGAATGGGACGATCCAGTGGATGACGCATTAGAGAAGGAATGGAAAAGTTTTGCAACAAATTTAGAGTCTATAACAGAATATCATATTCTAAGATGTGCTCTCCTTCGTGACGCTGTCCAATTTCTTCAATAAATGTTCAACCATGATGACATACACATAAAGATGAAAGTCTTATCAGGAAATTTGATAGATTGTTCTGATGTGCAGGCGTGTGTATGACATTGCAGCAGCGCCTCCTGGTGACAAACGAGTTGCAATATTGGCATTATCCTCTTCATTCTTGCAGAGTTTCTTGCCGGTTCTTTTTAGTACAAGATCTCCTGCCCAGAGTATACTTACAAACCGATGGCATAATGACATTCACAAGAGCTACTTGTAGCCTAAACTGAATAAATGTGTTTGATTTTTGAATTTTGAATTTTTTAATTTCATAAGTGTAATCAAAATTAAACCCTCCCGACCCGTTCCGTAACCCTCGAATAATAAAGTGCGAGTACGAGTAGTGTCTACGCATGCGTGATGCCAGTATTCCCTCTAGAAAACCACTGACGGTTTTTCGATCACACGGCTTGTGAACAAAAGTCGAACTTATTACTACCAGAAATAAGATGATTACCCGCTAATTCTTCCTCCTCATTCATTGTCATTAGTGCACCCCTACCTACCTCCCTATATGGAGGATTGCGGAAACGTAAGATAGGTTGATAAAATCGGACACCATATAATGTGTTTTCGTTTTGCACCGATTCAAAATACTATACACTATAAATACTAGCCATTTTGAGAATTTGTTGTAATTGTCTTTTATTTTATTGTAAGACATTTTAATTTCAACGGGTAATACTTTACTCATATGTATAGACTGAAATTAGCCCTTTGTTATAGTTACACAGAAAGCATGGACACGTCTTGTGTCTTCTTGAATTCACCCAAAGGCGATGAACAAACCAAGCATCATAATTAAGCCCGAACAAGCGATATTAGCAAGAGCAACTTCGCAAAATACTATTTCACAGGCCTTTGTCATCGTAATAGTATTTCGCTGCGCCCAGATGTTCAAGCACTTAGCGGTTAGCACCGGTTTTATTATGAATACCAACGGAACTAGTATTTTGTGGTTTCCCTCTGGAACTAGACACAAATTAATGCCCCAGCTTTCAGCTAGAAATTAATGTAATGCACCCTGGTTACGTGGCCGAATTGTTAGCATTCAGTAAATTCAGCAGCTCCGCTTGGATATGGCGTATTTTATAATTGAATTTTTGATATTGCAGTGCAACTTGATGTATGGAAAGCTTACTCTGTGTCAGTGAGCTTCTATTACGTAAATTGCAAAGAGCTGGTATTCATATGCGTTTAGTTGTATGGTATGAGTTTTAGGGGCCTCTATGTGGTCTATTAGGTCGACTTAAGTGGCTTACTACCACCAGTGTTGCCAACCCCAATCTAGACTAAAACTGCAAACAAGCTTTCAAAAAGCTGTAGAAAACTGTAAATTTCTACTTACAGAACTGTAAGTCTACAGCTTTTCTTATTTTGTATTATTTAATAGCAGTACCTAATTAACAAAACAACATAATAAAGTAATAAAATTATACTTGTAGTAATAAATCAACTTTAAATCTTAACAAATTTACAATATTTCTACTAAAACTGCCTTGTTTTCAATTTGCACACCCTCAGTTTAATTTTTATTCTTGAAAAAAATTGAACTTGAAACAAAATTTAATTTCTGCATTTGTATGTAAAGTGCCTTTTATGGAGGTGGTAGACAGTTTATTCCTAAGTTTGGTTTTCATAAGATTTATAATGTCATTTTTTACTTACTTTTCTACATACTCTCACGGGAATCAAGCTCAAGCTATATTGAACGGATTTTAAACGCATCGGTCGTTTATCCACTAACGCCACCTGTGCAATTAAGCAAACCGTATACCGTAGACGTTGCTAAAAACCGAGTTGTACGGGTTACGCAGCGATTAAAATAGATGGCACTAAAAACTGTGACGATATGGAAAAAACTGTAAATCTACAGTTTAAACTGTACAGTTGGCTAAACTGACTACCACTAGCCCTAGCTAGATCTGAGTTCGCCTAGCTAGCTACTACCAGGACCTAACAAAAGTTACATTACATAAAAGTTAGTTACATTATTATTGTTCCGTATAGAGGTACAATAGCTAGTTTCTCAAGCAGTAAAGGATGACGACTGACGAGGTAAGATGACGGGTAAACGAATCCTCATCATGAGAAAAAAATATTGTAAAAACAAATGAATAAAATATCACTCAATAACTATTTACAAAGTTATAGCATTAGCGCTACGAAATGAACGAAACTGAGGAGTTAACTTCGAAAAGGTTGCGATTTGTGAAAATATCGAGTTTCGGACCGAAGACCGTTTCGCAGCTTACGCAACCCTTTATGTAAATATTTGCGCAAGTTAAAAACAGTTCACTATTAAAATCTAGCTTTTAAAGGGCATCGGAACTTTGTGGGAGTTCTAGAACTTTTGAGAAGTTGGTTATAATTTGTTACAAAGTTTCAGTGTTGTTTTTTTTACGCCGCGCGCCTGTTGAGCGTTCTCCTTTGCAGCTTATTTTGTTTTTTGTCCTGAAGCTGATTTGGAGTGCTCAAAGCCAAAATGACACAACTATGCCTGTAGTGGCAGTAAAAGAGTAGGAGGGCCGTTAATGGCACGGAAGAAGAATAGAAGAAGACGCTGATATAGACTATGCCAGCTTTGACCATTTTGTCTAAGCCTTTTATTTATACCACGAGACAACCATAGAGGCAGTGATAAACGAAGCCTTTAGACGCTAGAACGCCAAAGAGACCTCGCACGTTGTCGATCCTGGTAAAACTATTTCACGCTCTTTTTAAAGATTCATTTGCTGTAGTCGGCTTGTCTGAATGTCGGAATGTCTTATCTGAAGCGAAAATTTTCAGGTCTATGTTCTTGCATGAGAATATTTTTGTAACTCTGGCTTTGAGGTGAGTTGATGGGAGACAAAATTTAAATATTTCTATTTACTCTGTGCTGCGGAAGGCATTTAGGCCATCATCCCGAATCAGGTCAGCATGGTGAGATATGGCCCAATGAAGTCCTTAACTAGATTGTAGTTCGTATACAAGCTGCGGAGCTCGATGGCGCAGTGGTTAACGCGCCCGGTCTGCGAGTGCTGAGGTTAAGCAACTATCGCAAAGGCCGGTCATCGGATGAGTGACCAAAAATTTATCACCTCGAGCTTCTCCGTGCTTCGAAAGGCACGTTAGGCCGTTGGTCCGAGCTGCATTAGCAGTGGTTAACAACCACCAATCCGCACTGGGCCCGCGTGGTGGTTTATGGCCATTATGGCCTGTTCTTCCTATCCATCCACAGGGATGGCTCGTGCCCTAGCAGTGGGGACATAAAATGAGCTGATGATGATGATGATGATGATGATGATGATGATGATACAGGCTGATGATTATCAGAAGATCCAGAGATTACCCCTTCATACATACAAACGATTTTTTTTTGAAAAAATGTTTCAGAACTCGCATCTTCTGAAACACCGAGTCAGGCGCACTACCAATTAGGCTTTCGTGGTATATTCCAGCCTGTACAAATTACAAACAGGTAGTACAAGCAGTTGATAAGTAAAACTATTAAGATCGCTGGTCGATGACGTACTTGAATTGAATACGACTCCTTCGGCTACTTTCAAAGTAAAATTTAATAGTGCATATAAGTTTTCGCATATTTGAAATGAAACAACTTTTACGGATCTACTCGCGTTTATTTTACACATTACTTATTCAATGTTTATTCTGACGTTTCGAACCCTTTGCAGGGTCCGTGGTAACAGGTAGACTTAGGTGTTGGTCGTCTCATAATTAGTTGGTAGCTTGTATACCCTTATTTAAATTTAATCAGGTGCGTTCCGTTTTACGCAGAGAAGAAGAAGAGCTTACATTATCTTTTGGTCGGGCAGTATGGTGTTGGGGCTGGGATTTAATATTTTGTATGATGGGGATCCCAGGCTGGTGGTAGATTCCAACCATCTTCTCTATTGAAATTAGGATGTTTTTTAATTTCAATAGCCTCGCGTATCATCGTAGGGATTAATCATTGTTCTCTAGCGCGTATTTGTGGTTTATCAAATCTGATGTAATGCATGCTTGACGTCGGTTATGTTCTTTAACTTATGTATATTTATTGTTGGACAGTTAGAAATACAAAAGCCAGTTAGTTCTGTGTTCGGGGATCTGGATAAAGTGCGCTTCCATCATCGGCCATAATAGGTGAAATGATGGCAAAGTGCTATTGTTATGAAAAAAAAATAGGAAACTTAAAAAAGTAAAAACAGCTCTAAAAAGCAAGAAATAATATTGTAATCATATTATTAATTACCTAGATACACATGTCAGTTTAAAAAAATGTCTATTGAAGTCGGGTGGTTGGTGGTCGGCTGGGGGACAATTTTGTTTCATTTAAACTTTTATAGTTGTTCCATTATCTCCACTTTTTTATTGTAAAAGCGCCACCCGACTTCAGTAGATATTTTTAAAAACTGACATGCGTATCTAGTTAATTAATGATATGATTTCAATATGATTTCTTGATTTTTATAGCTGTTTTTACTTTTTTAAGTTTCCTATTTTTTGAAGTCGGTTTTTTTTTGTTAAAAATTATTTTATTTTACGATTTTTAGTGATGGGTAGACGTAAACCTAACAAGGATACTTCTCGGATGAGGAAACGACGGCCTTGTAGGTAGTATTCCTATGTAAATCTTCAATCTTAATTAGGTATTATTTTTGTACGAACTAAACATTTTGGCATAATGAACCGTATGAAGTAAGCCCAACAAAAGGTAACTGCTGTAAATCGTTGAGGAATTCCCTCGACTGTCTATGGTCTCCATCATCAGACCTGTAATGGCACTTAAAACCCATATGGCTGCAAAGTTCTTACCAATAGAAACGAATTAAGACCAAACACAAGGTAGCTACTGTAAAACGTTGAGGAGTTCCCTTGACTGTCCTTCGTCTTCATCATCAGACCCCTAATGACAGTCACAACCCATCTAGGTGTAAAGTTCTCATCAATACAAATTAATCAAGCCCAAACACAATGTAATTGCTGTAAATCGTTAAGGAGTTCCCTCGACTGTCTTTCGGCTCCATCATCAGATCGACTCCAGACCTTCATTAAATAGTAAAGCTTTAAAATACTTAATGAAAATATTAACAAACGCACTAGTCGCCACTACAATTTTCGAAGGTTCCCCTCGATTTCTCTGAGATGCCATCATCAGATCCTGGTTTCCTTATCATGGTATCACCCTTGGGATATCTCCTTTCCAACAAAAAAGAATCATCTAAATCAGTTCATAAACGACGAAGTTATCCGCGAACACACATAAAAAAATAAAATATATATGACTCGAATTGAGTAACCTCCTACTTTTTTGAAGTCGGAAAAGAAGGTATGGCACCAAAGAGGATGATAAAAAGTATGTTTCAGAAGGAAAACTAAAACACAGAAAATACCTCTTTTTAATATTAGTTATTGATTGAAATCAATTGGTGTTTAAAAGTTTAAACTTAATATAATTAAGTTGTTGCCCTTCCGTTATCCTTTTCTTTTTCTATCGACGAATAAGAGTGTACATCTAATCTCATTAATCCGGTGCATTAGTCGATTGCTTGAAAGCTTTTTAGTTCTTCTTTCACGTTTACAAAAAAGCATGTGCCGACTGAGACGGGAAGAAGCATATTTTTATGAAAGAGTGTAATTTATTGCATTGCAGTACTGAATTGGGTTGCTCACTGCTCCGCGAATGTCCTGAAACATTTCTCATTCTAGTTACTTAATATGATTTGATCAACTAAAAGTGTTTCCAAGTTAGAACAACTTCGTTTATTCAACTTGGCGACTGTCGGTTGATTACCTCCTCTAATTAGGTAGGTTATAAAAAATTTAGGAGCTCGAAGGCGCAGTGGTTAACGCGCTTGTTGGTGTGCGATTGCTGAAGTCATGCAACTTTCGCAAAGGCCAGTCATCGGATGGAAAACTTTATCATATCGAGCTCCTCCGTGCTCCAGAAGGCACGTGAAGCTATTGGTCCCGGCTGCATTAGCTGTCGTTAACAACCACAAATCCGTTTTGAGCCCAATTTTCCATGCGATGTTTCTATCTTTAGGGAAGGCTCGCCCCAGCAGTGGGGACCTAAAGAGCTGGTGATGACAAATAAAAACAGTGTCTTAATTTAACGCGAGATCCTTTTATACAGATTTTGAGGTAAATAAATATTTTTGGAAGCGTAAAAGGTTGCCTATTCAAAAGAAAGCATCAATGTTTCCCTTTGATTCGTGAATGTAATTTGGGACCGGTCGCCGGTGAAGAAAGAGTTATTTTTTAGAGTGGCTCACTAAAATTATAGAACTTTTTAGTATTTATCTTTATATTTTTATGCAGTTGGTTTTCTAACAATACAATACATATAGGTAATAGGTATAGAACGCTAGTCGGACCGTGTCCACGGCCGGTGCAACTCGACCGAAACGTCGGGTACTAAACGGGTATGCCTAGGATATCTATGCTGAGCCGTCTGCCTTAAGCCCCGTTCAATATTCTATTTGAAATGGAACGCGTTAAAAAGTGTATAGGTAAGTTTTTATGAAAGCCATTTTGTTAAAGCGCCGGCTATAACGTCAGAAAGCGTGGTTCAAGTTATAGTGCGAGCCATAAACTAGGGTCGAAAGTTGTCCGCCGATCGATACCGAGGTTTACTTAAACACGGACGCACGGCCGGACACATAGCGTGCCACCTTTAATACAAAAATATCGATTTTTCCACAAAGCCGCGTCACCGCAATCAATATACCTTTCCGCCCCGTGCCTAATTACGCCCGCCTACATCACTCAAACATCCGTAAAAAGCGTCGTAATCACTCCCGCGGCGGAGCACCGATGATACCCATCCTGAAAAATAGCGCACACTGAATCATTGAAAGCGCACAGGAAAACGCTTCATTGTAAACGTTTTATTTAATTTTCCCTCCATTTACTTTTTATAATTTCTACCCGGCATAAAAAACGATCCGCCGCCGCAGGAAGCGCGCACTAACGCAGCCGTCTCTATATCTGGACGCACACATACGTGGGAACACCTGTCTCGGGAATGAAAGGTGTGCTAGAGCGTGCGAATGCGAGACGGGTGTATGTGTACGGTTGGTGAGGGAGCGAGAGGCGTGTATGCGCGCGCATAGAGCCGGCACGCCCGCCGCGCGTCCCGCTCGCTCGCGATTCCGGCTCTAGCGTTCAGTCTATCGCGCGCAGAGGCAGCGCTTGTACGTGCCGCCCTTTGCTTTGACGCGAGCGACGCAGTGTCCGTAACCGGTGTTCGGAAAATTGTGCATGTGCGTTTTCCGACTAGAGCAGTGTGTGTGCTTGTGAGATGTGCTATTGTTTTCTAGGTAACGGGGAGCATTGTTTATAAAAAGGCAGCCGGATACTATGTACCAAACTATGCACTTCTTGGCGCATTTTTAATTTCACTTTTATTAATTTCCCACGAAGTCATTGTTGGAAGGCTATTAGTTGGTCGGTACTGTTGTTTTGAGTTCCATGCGAGTTGTTTAATGACGCTTGCGAGTGTAGTTTTATCAAAGATTCATGAAAGCGCACGATTCTTTTAATAGTGCGATATGAGTTTATGATCCGTTAATTGTTTGTGCCGCTTTAGATAAGCTTAACGAACGCCGCGCCGCACCGGGTGCTCTGAATATGTTAGTTACTGGATATAATTAAATACACAAATACAGTGAATTACAAAAAATGTTGAATGATTTTCTGTATCAAATTATATGGAGAAACTAAGCTACACGAAGTTTACTGAAACTTCTTTAATAAATATTCTATTCGCAAAGATAAATAAACTAATATAAGAAAATACTTTTATTGCAAAGGTATTGAAAACCAAATGAGAAATGGGTGAGCTGCTGCATCGCTAGCGAAACCACAACAAATGAACTTGTTTAGAAGTCATTTAACTTAAATTTTACTTGCAAGGATAAAAGAAATAACATTTTAAAGAGTCATAAAAGTAACTAATATCGAAAATCCTTTAATAAAATGTTATGCGCTGAATATCAACCGGTATCATATTTTAACTGGCGACTCTTGCAAAGAGGATGTGAAAACCACATAAAAGATAGGGTGTAGATAATAATATTGAGAAACTGGCCTAGTCACTAGTTAGAGAATGGATCAGCGGACATGCCAATTTAATTTCAAACTGGCAAACGTCGGGTGCAAATGTATCAACGCTTAGTACATCCTAACATTTTACACTATTCATAGTCACTAACATCCGAGTAATTAATAGGTACATTCGTGATTAAGAAAACTGTTTGAAAATTTTACTTTCTCAAAACTATCAAAAACACGGTAATAATTCCATGTATAAAAATTCTAACACTTATAGACTGATAAAAAATATCACAGATGTGCAATGTTTTAGTTTAAAAGGAAAGAAAAACTAAAAATTGCTCCAATGAGTATTAAAATACTTATAACGATTGAACCAAATCGAAATCAGAGTTCAGCTGTAAATGGTATAGAAATCAGCAAAGCATTAACCTTGTAAAATAAACACGATAAGTAAGACAATAATTTCAAAAGAGCACACGCAATCACTAAATAGAAACTAAGGTACGAATGGAACGCTTTAATCGACCTACAATTAGAAGAGGTTTACGGTTTACCACTAAACTGTTAAGAGGATCTAGCCAGTTCATTGTAATGACAGCCGCTGTTACCTCGAGCGTGGTCTCATTACGGCGCGTTCATATGCAACCGGTGTGTCGTGAAACAAATGATTTGTCTAAATACCAGGTTCCTCGAATATTTGATGATAATGGATGGTTCGTTCATGGTGGCGAATGTGTTGGTCTTACGACTGTCGGCGTCGTCGACTCGCTACGCTCGAATACCCCTCACCATTATTAGATGTACACGCACGTCACGACTAATGATTCGGACGGAGTCATTGCCTTCGATCAACTCCATTTTACCTTAGAAATAAAGTTTACCATTGAAATTCTCGATGTCTTCTATAAAAGAAATAGCCTATAAGAAATATGCTCCAATTCTGAATTAAACAAGCTTATCAAATGCACTACCCATATATCTATTTAGTATGAATCATTAATTTATCACTGCATTTTCTTATCTAGACAAGAGAGATATATTATTACTGTGACGACCTTTCAATAAGATTGCCCTTACTAATTGATCTCAATTATAGCAGTGACCTCAAGAATGTCGGCGCGTAGCTGTTAGATACAACGCCGAAAGAAACGAGAGGTTAATCGAATGAAATAATAAAGAAGACGAGTGCGTGGTCATGGAAATTATTTAACGCATTAGAGTGCATTAACATGGCCACTGTCTAGGGCTCTTAGTAGAATATTAGTCTCGGTCGAGGCAGCAACAGCAAATGAGAAAACTGTAACAAAATATTGTGTTTACAATATTGTTCATTACAAATGGAATAAATATAAAACAATTGGAGGATGTAGCAAAAGTAGATTTCTTTTTGAATTTGTTTTAGGCCAACTCTGAATGGTTGACGAAAATTAAAACTCAGCCCATTAATGTTATCAACGTATTTATAAATGCAAAACTTGTCAGACTATTAACGCTTGTACCAACTTACTGCAAATAAAATTATGGAATTGAAAACAATTGTTTCTTTGTCGGAGAAAAGTAGATAAACCTTTTAGTTTCTTTTCTTTTCTATTTGCTTTTAGTATTTGAAGGCTCTTTTAGTATTTGCTTTTAGTATTTGAAGGTCTGCTTGTGCTTTATAATTGTTGATCTAATTTTCTATACATTGAAACCGTTATCTTTTGCATTCCCTTGAAATTACGGTCCAACACTAATTGCATTTCAAAATAATGCGGTCAGCTTTATAATACGTGAATGGTACGTTTGTCTTACAAACTCATGTGCTGGAACTTTCACTCACAATCGTGTGTACCGTTGAAATTATTCCAAGTGTTTATATTATCTAATATAGTGTATTCAAAACATGCCGATTCACTGGTCATCATTTGTTTTTTTTGTTGGTAACTCGTTCGTATACTTTTCCGTTCTACATCTACGACTGTTATTAATGCTTTTTTTTGTCTGTCGGTGCTTGAGCGAGTACTTCGCCGTAATTACCGAGGCGAGTCCACTCCGAATAGTCTATGGTACCAAGGTCTGCCATTGTGCCGGTTTCGTTGCGTCACGAAATGACAAGAGCGCGGTCTGTGAGAACAACAATTTTGTTTGTAGTTTAAATTATTAATAATTGTAGCAAATTCGGATGTTTGCAGATCAAACGCATGTTACGGGCATCTTGACAGTAAGTTAGAACAGGTTGATAATATGATTGACAGTTTAATTGATGTGTTGTGTGTTGAAACTACAAAACCAACCCTAATAAGAGTTTTGATCGTACATATTTCCGAAATAAATGTTCATTTTTAAAAATAAGTCATGGAGTACAGAGCTTTGCCAAATAACATATTTTAGTTATAAAGTAAGAAATGTTATTAACTTCTGTACGGTTTGTACCACTACCGCTGTAGACCTGTAAGTCTAATAATGAAAATATCTATCCAGAACTTTCGTAGCTATGAAGTTTTTTCGGTTGTCTGTAGGGTGGGCATTAGGACGAACAAGACATTCATTTTCCGTCGCCGGGCACCGAAATTGTTTCATGGTAGGAATTGCGAATTCCAAAAGTCCACAGCTTTGGAATTCGGTTTTACGGTAGACCAGATTAGAATTTTTACACCTCGATACGCGCTGTATGCATTGTCGAAACACCACTATGATTTTACTATCTATTGAAAAAGTGTCGCGTGTCGCATAGGTATAAAATGGATGCGATAAGATTTTCGCCGACTAGCAATTTGTTTTGTGTGTTCCGGAAAACGATCGGATAGCATTGATTTGCAATCAAAAATATTGCTTTGTCACGCTTTCCATGGTTCTTTCACAACAGCAGCTACGGGGCGCGGGCCAACCACGCGGAAAAAGTATTATAAATTTTGTTTCATTTGTAAAGCGGTATAGAAACAAACGAAACAATTTGTTTGCTTTTTTACCCCGCAGTTTCAAAATCTACCACAAAAGAGAAAATCATGTTACAACATTTTTGAAATATATTTGTTCTTTTCTAAATCGCCGAAATATTTTTCACCCTGTAAAAGCGTGCTGTTTAATTATTGACACTGAAATAGCAAAATATGAATAGTATGCCTGCAGATGCCTGAAGCTTCATAAAATTTTTAAGATGGAACGTCAGTATAAAAAATGGAATACTAGTCGACCGACGTAAAACAGTTTTACATAAATATTTGTCGCAATAAAATCTATTTGCGTGATTACTTAAATTAAAAGTTACGTGTTTTTGGAGCAAACTTGCTATTTGAGCGTATGTTTATATCAGGATAAAACAAAACAGAAAGCTTTTAGTAGTGAAATTTATAATGCTCGTGTTGGTTCGACCAAAATCGATTAGTTAAGTAAATGACGAAATATTAACTGAAATTGTTGTCGAAGATTAAAACTACTGAATAATACATTTTATTGCCCTGGTTTGATGACATTATCAAAGACAATAAATAACATCAAAATTTTCCTCAGTAAAATGAAAATAAAATCTATCACAGTTAAATTTGAAAAAAATTTTTAGTCAAGAATAAAAAAAAACCATCATTAAAAAAATCAAATGCTTTTAAATTATTATGGCGTACATAATTTATTAATAAATAAAATGGAGAGGCACCTAAACGCCGCGGTAACTACATAAGGTAAAATCAAGATACGTAACCGCATCTAACCTCTAGGGCCTTCATAATAAATCGTGAGTGCGGTATTCCCATGTTAATATATTTATAGGTTATGTTCATAGTCACCCCAGTTTACAATTATCCGGTTAACCCTAATTGTGATTAAGAATCTGTTACTTCAATGAATGAATTCATGGCGCTAACTTAGAGAGTTTGCTAGAATGATACGTCCTTAGGTATGTCCCAACATTCAAACAAGCTTTCCTTCTTCACACCAATTTGAGTCGAGATAACGCAAACATCTCAACTTTATTGTAAGCTAATGCACGTTTGCACAATGCCAGTCAAACAATGGGTCAGCTAAACTGACGGCTGAAATCAAGATGGCCACAACAAATGTGGATGCCGCTGTCTCGCAAAATTTTGCTCGGTAAACAGGTGGTCGGTGGGTGTATTATTCGTAAGTGAGTAAATAGGCGCAATTTAGGCCACCGTTCCGCGTTTAGGGTTGGCATTTGAAACCACAAAAAGGATACAACATTGGTGTTCATTGAAAATAACGATGAAATAGTTGACTGCTTTAATGCCGTTCACGTATTTATAGACGATTGTGTTCTTTTAAAGTAGAATTGTGTGTTACATTTCAGGTAATCCTCTTTTTGTTTTTGCATTTTCAAGTAAAGTAGCTCGATCTGTCATCTTATAAGTTTGTAAGTTGTAATTGTGCTTTATTAGCCATACTTATTTTATGAACCCTTTAAAATGCCTTAATCAAAAATAGAAGAATATGACCTCACCAGTTACTATTATTGGTTGTTGTAAGGCGTCATCAGAATGGATCGAAAACAATCCGATGAATCCACACAGAGGGAGTCTGCAGCCTTACACAGTACAGCCTTCTAGGCCCAGGTACTTCTGAATGGTATTACCTGACAACCCTGTCCGGAACGGACTGATTCAACACTTCGTTGCGGCAATTAGATCCAATTGGCGCTCACTACGAATATGGGCATGCGCCTAACAAACATTTCTAGCAAAATTAGCCTTAATTGTACTTTCGTGTGTGCCGGTAATTTTTCCATTAATAGTGTTAATTAGAAATGGACCTAATTCTGGCAAATAAGGAACTTTTGTTCAGTGTTTTCGACAGTTGAAACCTTTCATGCCAGGTTGGTAAGGTCACCATATTACATTCATATTTTTTTTATATATCTTCTTTTCTAGTTCTACGTTAGTTGCTGTGGTTTTGCCTGTTTCAGACAGATAAGTTAAACCGTAAAAAACCTGACGTTTTTGGTTTTTGATGGGGAATCAAAACCCACGATTCTGGGCGCTGTTTTAAAGCACTGCTACGTTACGACCACGATCAACCACTCAACGTACATTCCGAAGCACGGAAAAGCTCAAAATATTTAAATATGGGCATTTATCCGGCTGCGCCATCAAGCTACACTTTTAATTTAATTAATTTGTAAACTAAAATACATTACGAGGAACAAATTAATACATTTCAATTATCGGCAGCCACCACCATGTGCCCTTGCCTATGTGAGTTTGTTTGCCAGTCGAAATTTCATTAAGCGAATGGCTCCATCGGTCAGACCGACAGTTAATTGAATGGGTTTGTTTTGTTAGCTGCATTCGTGCAATGGCGGATTGTCCCTTCCCTACATAACATTTTTTTCAACACGATATTAATTAAAAATGTTAATATTAGTTATCGCCTACGTAATTTTCGAATAACACGCCTATGTCCAGCAGTGGACTAATATAGGCCGATGATGATGATGATGATGATGACTGTCTTAGAATGTTAAATGTTGGAAATAACAAGTTAAATATAAGACTTTTTGCAATCCAAATAAAATGCAAAGGCCTACATAGTATATATTTTTTAAATTTTGTCTGTGGTGTTCCTTTAGGTAACTCCTCAATAGCCGAATGACAAAGCGCTCTGCCCGATTACCGGAGGACCTGGCATCACGCTCTAGTGCGTGATCTTGTTCTCTACTAGATTCTCCGAGGGGATCGGATCGGATCGGAATTTTTACTAGTTTTCACCTGCGGCTCGCTTTAAATCGGTCTGTCTGAATGAACGGTCTGGTCGGTATGAAGTGAATGACTACCAAAGAACTATTTTTGTTATCAACAGAAGTCACATTTAAAATTCACAAACTCAAACTCACGCTTACTCATATTCCAGCGTAAGACGTACCCGTCCTATCTATACACAGATATATCTCCGAAACCCTCTGAACTAGGTATTTCTTTGTTTTGTACCGCATAGTTCTCAAATTTAATTTAAGCAGCTCCCACTGCCAAAGGCCGTAAAGGGTTTTTGATTTGCACTTCAAAACAACAGGCACTCGACTCGAATGCTAATTGTTTTCTGTTTTACTCGTGAATTTGTACAT
Source organism: Eudonia lacustrata (assembly GCA_947562085.1). NCBI lineage: Eukaryota > Metazoa > Arthropoda > Insecta > Lepidoptera > Crambidae > Eudonia > Eudonia lacustrata. Next base: position 10,125,133 of record OX387320.1, read on the forward strand.
TTATTGTGTTTTGGCTTAAGTGACTCTTCTTAAAGAGGTGCCAGATATTGGAAGAATCAGCCGAGAAATTACACAAGAAATTATAACACTTTAATTGAAACTAATGGAAGTTGAGATAGTTCGATTTGATGCTGTGTTTAATGAGCCTCTTTTCTTTCACGGTTCTTGAGCCTACATTTTTAACCGACTTCAAAAAAAGAAGGAGGATCAATTCGACTGTATTTTTTTAAAATATTTGTTACCTCAGAACTTTTGACTGGGTGAACCAATTTTGATCATTATTTCTTTATTTGAAAGCTGGTGCTTCCCGTGTGGTTCCATTTAATTTGGTTCAGTTCTGATGATGGAATCCTTAAGGTATTGAGGGAACTCCTCAAATATTGTAGGCATACCTACAGCGATTTTGGTATTACCAGCAAGAAGTTAAGTTTTTGCATTCAGAAAGTATCATTTGATGAAGTGTAACTGATGAAAAAGACCACAGATTGCCACCGGAACTCCTCAATAATAAGTATTTCGCGTGTGGCGATAAGATATCTCGATTAAGATAATTAAGCGACTATGACGAAGCAAATGATGGCAGGCACCGGAACTAAGTTTTTAATTTCCTACTTTGAGATAGGCGTATCTCGTTTTCTTCGCTTGTCTCATTTAAACAGCGCAGCGCGTTCAGTAGGTCTACCCATATTAGCTTTTGATAAATAGATCGAAACGAATTACTAAAAAGCGAGAAATAAACAAAAATTTTAACAAAAAAAAAACCGACTCCAAATAATTAGACTGATAAAATTGCACTAAAAATTAAAAAGTAATTGCGTAGTTTAGTAATTTACTTGCAATTAACCTTTATTATACTTAATCTTATATTCTTAAAAACTATGCGACTGCCATATACCTAACTTCACATCTAACAGAACACATATTATGACAAACAAGCAAATACCAAATATTTACTTGCAACCCACTTAAAGAAACAAATTAAAAATATATTTTTAGACTGCTTTTATAGACAATCATTTTATTAGGAAAATGTGTAGGTACAATTATTGTTATTTTTGGAGTCGGTGCCAGCCAACTTTAACTATAACATAAATAACTTTAACATAAATATTTAATGACATAGAACTACTATATAATCATAATAGAACATTCAATCTTATGCATGAAATTTTGACTCAAACGCGGACTGGTACCGGCTCCAAAAACTTCGTTGGCTGGCACCGGCTCCAAAAATAACAATAATATATATTTTCCTAATAAAATGATTGACTATAAAAGCAGTCTAAAAATAATTTGTTTCTTTAAGTGGATTGCAAGTAAATATTTGGTATTTGCTTGTTTGTCATAATATGTGTTCTGTTAGATGTGAAGTTAGGTATATGGCAGTCGCATAGTTTTTAAGAATTTATGATTGAGTATAATGGTATAACATATTGTTATTAAGGTCTTAATCAATGATATTAATAAAAAGCGTCGTATTGCGTTTGTCATTATAAATAAAAAGTTCTGCACTTGCTTACTCTGTTCTATTCTTTTGTTACACGAAGAACAAAACGTTTAGCTCTTATACGAGTATAATTATTTTCTTTGTTACCCTTTCCAGTTACCTTCTTGTCTTTGTCTCTAATGACTGACAAAAGTTACATATTTAGATGAAAAGGATAGCAAAAGCTAAAATGTGTCAAATTGACGATTTATACGATTCATTCAATGGAAATCATAGTCACGCTCTCTTCAAACTAATCTAATAAACAATACTCGGCATCGCGATATGTTTTAGCGCTAATCACGTTATTCGTGAAATTTCAATGGCTTCCGCACTTCGTTGTTCTCAAATAGCATTTGTGTATTATTAGATGTGAAGCATATTTTGCGTTCATCGAAACGGAACCGGGTGGTAATGTTTCGCACCGACATTTTCCATATTTATTGATACATTTTATGGAAATGTCCATTTCTGACAATTCGCTGAATTCTGGTGGTGGATGTATTTCAATACTCATTACTTTATTGCATTCCATAATGTTTCTACCAATATAGACCTTGTTGGGTACAGCATAGCTTACTTACCTACGCGGGCTCAGTGACTCGAAGTGGATAGCCTCCGACAGAACAGGACCCCTCTTCGCTCTGTTCTGCGTCTGCGCAGCCTTATCCATATGCATGTTTTCTCGCAGCTCGAACAGGTCCCTGTTAACTATTAGCTACCTACTTAGCTGTCTTCTTTTGTTTCACTACGGGGAAGCGCTTGGCCTTCATCTCCACAAATGGTAAGTTAGGATAGACCGAAGGTAGAAGTACACTTCGCTCGGAGCCCTCAACTATTATGTAAAGCAGAATAGAGCTCATTATTTAAGTGCAGTACTTTAATTATTAGGTGTTCATAGCAAATACCTTCGTGCTTCAGAATTTTCTGGTGCTATCCCGTTCGTTGCTGTAAGATTGCAGTTCTTGAAAATCAACTCGCATTAGGCCAGTGGCTTAGCTTATTATGGCACAATCTCATATGTAAGGGAGCAAGCCTGAGCAGTGGGACTTTGATAGGCTGCTGTTGACGATGATGATGATAATGATAATTTGCTGGTGAATAAGTGTGAAAGTTATAAGAGGGATCTGTTTGCTACAAGTCTGGTGTTTTGCCGTAACACTTTAATCGGCGAAGAACTAAAGCTAACAATAGCTTTCAATAGCTCCGATGTAACAGACCATGACTGTTTAAACCTAGATTAAAAGTCATTTGCACGTTTACGATAACATTTTACGATTTCGTAAGAAATTAAGAAACAAAAATCGATTGTTGTTTTAAGAATCTACAAACTTTTAATTATCGCTATTTACAAATCTACTCGCTTATATTACTTTAACCTTCCAATATATACCCTGGTTTCAGGGAGGTCTGTGACTCCAAGACCCTGAGACCACGGACCCTGTAAAGGGTTAGAAATTATTTACGTTTTTTATGTACGTAATTACGTTTTTAAAGGGTTGGAACGTAATTTTTTACCACGAACTACAGTGCTGTGGAACCAGCTCTCAGCGGCGGTATTTCCGGACCAATACGACTTAGGGATCTTCAAGAAACGAGCCTATTTCTTCCTTAAAGGCTGGCAACGCATTTGTGATTCCTTTGGTTTTTCGGGTGTCCATGGGCGGCGGTGATTGCTTCCCATCAGGTGACCCGCCTGCTCGTTTGCCTCCTTCTAATATAAAAAAAATGTATATTAAATTTCGTAAAAACTGCTTCATTTCACGTACACTCATTTAGTGTTCACGTACACTTCTTGAAGTGTATGTGAACACACGCGTAGTGTGTACGCAAGAAAATAGATAAATGCTAGGTAAATTCTTGAATTTACCTAGCATTTATTTATTTTCTTGCGATTACGATATACTATAAAGAAAGTTTTGTGCAACCGGATCTTAGTTCCTTCATACCTTTAGCAAAGAAAAAAATTGTTGCCGTCCGCAAGTTTAAGGCTCCCCGTCGGTCTGTTCGTCCCATAAGTCCCGTCGAAGTCCCGACCTTGCCGGGACTTAGTTGTTATAACAAATGGAAACTGTAAGAGTTGGCCATTTATTTACGGCATCACAGCCGCATAAATACACCGCCCGGATTAAAGTATTCAGCGGGCGAAGGAAATATGGCGGCCTGTACTTTCGTGCACTCGGGTTAAGTATAAAAGTTTGGTATGGTATCATGTAATCCTAGACTTTTGCACAGGCGGTGTTGGTACCACCTACATCTAATATTTTAGATGTGCACTGTGTGCAGTAGAAAAGTTCTTTGACAACTTGAAGATGAATTTGTCTCGTGTACAGCGTTTTAGTGTCCTTGTTTGTCTTGGTAGTTTAGGAAATTCCTGTAGTATCAATAAATATACTATACATTGATACAACAGAAGGTACTTGTAAGTACCTAGTCAATTAATTAGGTAATCATTAGGTGGGTTATACAATCTTATGTTTTTGTAATAATGTAATTCTTAAGCTTGAATGTAAGCGAAGTACAAAGTCGTTGGTAGGTACAGCAGTCTTCGCAAGGCCAGGACTGCATCTAGATGACTCGAGCACCCTCGTGCTTCAACAGGTACCTACGTTAGCTGTTGATTCCAGTTGCTTTCAAAGTATGAAAGGTATATACCCACTCTTATAACCAGGTGATGAGGATAAAAATGGTAATGAAAATAAAATAAAATCAATAAAAATAACAAATGATTTAAATTTTTATCAATTGCACAACTAAGTGTAACATAGTTACAGTTAGAATTTAATTTAGGCAGCTTAAATACTTATTAGTCTTGTACAGTTACTCCTAATAGTTAACAAAAATAAAAAAGTAAAAGTTTTAAAGCATTTTTAAATCAAATTCGTGGATCATTGCTATTTATTAAGGTTAGATAAAGTCCCGAATACACAAATTCTCAGTCCTATTAGAAGGAATGATGTGAGATTTTCCGGGATAATCTCAAATGTAAAATAAATCATTACCTTAGCGATGCTTAATTCAGTTAACACCAATAATTGGGTCGGTTATTTACGTGGAAATCTCCTGTTAGCGTCTAAACAGTACATTAAAATGATTTATTATTCCGGAGTCTTCGAGCTCTAATTGCGAGGTGATATTGCGTCTACTCTTGTGTTCTTACTTTGTAACTTAAGCTGTGTTTACTAGTTATGATTTAATGACGTTTGAATCCATTATTGTTCTTGATAATACTTAATAATCCAGGAAATCTGCAAAAGTCCCATACAACACTATACATATGGCTCGGATTTCAAAACGTATGGGGTCGTTAGATTGTGAGTTGCTTGTTTGTGAGTTGTTTCAGTCATCCTTAGTAGCTAACTCATTCAAATTATAACTAATTATTCTTCAAGTAAGTAGGTACGTATATTTGCCATGATTTGGTTTTTGTACGGTAATGAGTTTTTTTTTGTAAGCCTATTATGACAGATGCAGTCTCAATTGAGACTTGCAAATTGCCTCAGCTATTATAAAAACAACTGCGAACTACTTATGATGTATTGCATAGACATCAGTTTTATTTCTGGATTGGGTGTAAGGCCGCCTTTGGCTCTTGAGTATACTCGTTTGTATAGAGCTGTATGTAAACCTAGGAGGTTGACCATCTTACAAGCGTTTGATCCCCCACACCTTTCTAGATTCTCCGAGGCTTTCGAGTCAAATATCGGGATTGGAAAACTAATGACCCTAAAAGCTCTGGTTGATCGTGTCGTCGTTCTTGTAACTATTAGATTAATTTCTGTCCTAGCTTACGTTTTACCGCATATCTAACTTAAACTTACTAACAAAAACATTTGAAATTTAGTTAACATAAATATAAGATCGAAGGACATTTCAATGTTAGCATAATTTTCATAAATTACATAACACAATGTGATGCGGAAACAAGGTAACGAGCTGTTGTGCGGAATATAATGTTAGTAGAGTTTTTTGTCAAGCTCTTAGTCATAGCCGATAGCAAAAAGCATTAGCCTTGGCAACACTTGATGCTGAGAATAAGCGATCGTTACATATTAAGCCTTAAAGAATCCGGTTCACTTCAAAGACTCGATTGTCTGGAAAAAAACGCCTAAAATAAGAAGTTCGTGTGTAATGAAGCGCGCGTGTGCTTCCTCACTATACCTACAAAGTAATTTGATTTATCTCCAATAAGCATTTGGATATTACTTTTTTATTATAAAGTGATTTTAATAGATATAGATACCTAAGTCGAAATATATTCTTTCTTGACATTGTTAAGAGCAAGTTAAAATATTTAGTTAAACTTTGAAAATCAAGTTTCTTGTGATTCTATGCTTTAAAAATCACAGAAAAATGTTGCATACAATAAACAAAGTCGTTAAGCTAGAATACCAAACTTAGAAAAAAGATTTACCGCATTTCAACGGAATATTGAAATGTAAGAAGATCTAGTTCAGTATTATTACGAAATATGCAGTTTAAACAAAAATAAACTGGCCGTTCCAGCAAGCGACTGGGCTGATATCATCGGTCTAGTCTTTAATTTAGATGATTCTAGACGTTTATCGCGACTGTTACTCACAGAGTAAACGATAGAACCGCCCACGTTATAATGTATGGCAGTTAATGTGAGTAGCTAGGAAACTGGAGTTAGAGACCAGCAACACCTTTGTATATATATCTTTTGCATTTATGCGTATCATCATCATCATCATCATCATCAGCTCATTTTATGTCCCCACTGTTGGGGCATGAACTTTCCTTAGGGATGGATAGAAAGAACGGGCCCTAAACTACCACTTGGGCCCAGTTGCGGATTGTTGGTTGTTAACGACTGCTAATGCAGCTGGGACCAACAGTTTTATGTCTTCCGGAGCAAGGAGGATGCACGGAGCATGCGTATCAATGCGTATAAATATGAGTTAGAAAAAGCTTCAAGGAAAAAATATTGTTTCCCCACAGGTGATTTCCCATAAATGTGTTAGCGATATGGGGTACAAAAAGATATAGAGTACAAAAAAAACTAGCTAGATAGTGGCGTAAAATACATAAATAAATAATACTACAATTAAAAGGAGATTGGTTTTAAGGGTAACTTATTGTTTTGGTTACATAGATTTTTTGTTAGTGTTATACTTGTTTTTTTTGGTGAAATATTACTTTGAACATTTATTTTATAGAAGTTATAATTTTATTGTTTAGGCTCTCTATCATATTTATTTTTTCTTAAAAACTGACTTATATTGTAGATAATATGACACAATTTCGCACGAAATAAGCTCGTCCCAATTGGCGTGAAGGACACCAATTTACACTAATTATTGATCCCATTTCTATCTTTGGCCCCCGTTAATAGGTTGCTTATTGTTGGGAACAGTTAGCTAAATGGAGTGCTTAACAGAAGTAAATGCGATCATTTTGTGCGCGAAATTAATCGGCTTTTAGGTTATAAAATTAGAGATGTAAGCGGAATTGTTATCTGTTGTCTGTTATTGGAAATGGTAATTCCTGCTAATAGCCTAAAATTAAAGGGTGTAGGAAGAATTGAGCTGTACCACAATTTATCAAACATTAGAAAGTAATATTGTTTTGTTGTTTATCTTAAGCAAATTCGTTAGCGAAACGAATAATTTTTTGGGCTTCTTTAATTATTTGTAAACCCATTGTTCCGATAGGATTTCTTAGAAAAACAGCAACAACAGAAATATACAGTGTTTATTAATAATATTATTTTGGTATCGCTTCCGGCTGCCTTACAAAATGTTATCGTAATGTAATGTGATATAAATAATCCTCTTACCATAATTTCTATTTGAGTGTTCTTGAATATGCGTTTAAACATGTCTTTTTTCTCTTTTCAGGAGTGGTTTACAAGAGGATCAACTTGTTCGACGATTGAAATCAAAAGTGCTTTGGCACACAAATATCTGAAAACATTCGCGTATTCATTTATATATTAACTTTAAAAATCTCAAGTCAATTACCGAGCGTACCGCAACGTGCGTAGATCTGCGCCGTTGTCGATACGTGGATATCGATAAGCCGCGCGCCGCGTAGCGCGGTGGTTCACCAGTCGGTGCAAAGTCGGTGCTCGCCAGAGTCACGTGACTCGGCCGGCACGCCCCGCCACAGCCGTGGATAACCTCGGCCAGAGCCCGCTCCCGGTGAAGAGGCTGCACGAAGCGCTTCAGAGTGCGCAAGTGAAGCGTCAGCGGCTCTCCCCTCCGTACCCCGCTCCCCCTGCACCCCTTCACCCGATCCATCAGCTAGCGGTGCACCAGCACATCAAAGTGCAACAAAGCATAGTACAGCAGAGTATCGTACAGCAGCACCAGTTGAACTTGGCCCACCAGTCGCTCCAGAACTTGCAACAGCAAAGCTTGCAAGCGCAGCAAAACCTGCAGGTGCAACAGAACTTGCAAGCCCAGCAGAGCTTACAGAGCCTGCAAGCGCAAGGGTTGCAAGGCCAGGGCCTGCAGGCGTCGAATCCTGTAGCGACGGGCGTAGGCGTGCAGCAGGCGGGAGGGGCGACACAAGGCGCGCTGGTGCCGCCACAGCAGTCTTCGCCAGGGTCCGCCTCCCCTCAACACAAGAACATGGAGCTTGCACTCTGCCAGAGCATGGACTCCGTCAACACCGCCACCACTGAGGAAGAGGTAAGATTCATATATTTCTGAAAATATTCACTTACAACTTTTTTATATGGGTAGATATTAGAGATTTTTTTCTATATTCTAGGTCATAATAGACTGTCAACCATTTGTGGCGAAATAGAATTTAAATCTTTATCGGCCTTAGTCGATTTGACAGTCTGCCAAAAAAATACAGCTTTACCTGAACGGACATTAAAAATATCTAAACGAAATCGTTTTGTATTTGTACATCACTCTTAGACTTCCTACTGAATGCATTTCTGTTATTTTAGATTAAAGTATTTTGACGGAATTTCACTTTTCTCTTTTTATGCTGCGTGTATCGGTACGATGTTTTATCTGTACACAACACAGCATATCAGTTTGCTAAACATTTAAACTTATCAGTGGACTATATTAATTAAACTTAAACTTTATTGTACGGCCTTTCAAAAGGATCCAAAACGTCTGGATAAAATTAAATATTTGAAAGGCGAGTTAATCCGTATAAAGGGATTTATTTCAATGTGTAGTGTTCTTGAGCTTTAGGAAACATTACCTATGACATTAATTAATGAAAAACAAATTCTTCTGTACTTGCAATGTTTTTGAACGGTTAATCCATTGAAAATTTGTCAATGATAAATAATCGTAGTACAATGCTCTGGAGCTCGGGCGCCGGGCGTTGTTACAGTACGGAAAACGCTCAGATATACAATAAGCAGTCTCTGATACAATAAAAGGGAATTTTCCTGGCGAGAACAACAGCTGTGAAACAAAGGACTGTAGGTATCGGTGTTTTCTCATATTACATTTTCGATTCTATTGCCACTGTGCGAAGAATTGGTTTTGTTAATGGTTATGTGTCAAATCCAGCTACTAGAGCCATGCGGCGCCTTGTCATTTTCGGGTGGAATTATGAATTGTCTGCAATTCATTGAAATGAATAAATTACTTTTGCAGTGCATTGAAGCTGCTGGTTTTTGATGAATTCATTAGCTTTTGAGAAATGGCTTATAGTTGTTTTTTTAAAGCATTCAGAATCTTTTTTGTGCCACATATAAAGTCCTAGTATGTTTTCGAATCTTTTAAAGAAATTATATTGTAATGTTAAATACATACTGCTAACCGGTACCAAACAGAAAATTAATAGGTAGAGTTCCATGAAAATTTGTTAACACTCTAGGGTATTTCTTTTTCTGTTCTTCTTTTTTAGCCTGTCACCTAATTGAGGGGTTAGTAGTATTATCACCCAGTTGCAGTTTCACCCGAAAAATAAATATTAAACGTAGTTGCGATTTCACCCGTTAGAAAAAAAAGCTACAGGTAATGAGACAAGTGTTCAGATTGAAATCAGTCTTAATTAAGGATTTTTTTAATACACTTAATTACAGAATTGAGCCAATGAATCACAGTTTGTTTTAAAGATTCAAAATCACATGTTTTTAAGTAACACATATACTAATAATTAGTATTATGTATTATTAGTCTATGTCTTATTATTTTGTGGCGATCCTTGGGGGAGGCCTATGCCCAGCAGTGGGCGTCATATGACTGAAGATGATGATTATGATGATTATTGGTCTATACGTAAACAATAAAATAAAATTAAACAAAAATAGAACATAAGTATAATTGCATAATCTGGATGATAATTTAAAAGTGAATTCTAATCACGTTCTTAACTTTTTGTAAGAAATCGGAAATTGATATTTCTTTCTTTTCGTACTGCTGTGTGAGATGATCGAACAATATATCGTTTTCTATACTTACTATACTCACCTTTAACAGATAACACTTAGTGAACGATAATTGTTCAATACAAATTATCCATTTAACTAGCCATCAAACCCGATTGTTTACAAAATAAACTAATACTGATATCGTTTTATCGATTTTTGTTAAAATTGGTTTAAACTGGGAGAAACAGTAAAATATATGAAATACGCATAAACAGACTAGCAACAAAAGGTTTTATGGATAAAAAGCAACTTTCGTGGATTAACATATAACTTTCGTGTACAAATTACCATGAAAGTGATGCTAGGAAAGTTGTGAAAATGTTACTTTTACATTTTTTATCAATTCATAAATAAAATAAGAAAAATGATTCTCGAAGATCCTTTTTTATTCTGAAAGTTGATCCTTATTTCCGTTATGATATATATTATTTTCCAAATCTTAACCACGAAAGTTTCGTACCAAAGGGTATAAAAACGTAGTTGTGGAATTAGATATCTGTAGCTTTTGTTACGAAGCAATAAGCGACGCGTCTATCCTTTAGTAATAATACTCAGGTACGACTAGGCGTTCGACGCGACTAAAATTTCTACCTATAAGTCGGTGATCTTTGAAGATATGAGACCTTGAGTTCGCGATCACGAATCTACCAAAAACATGTGACCAAAACAAAATGCCTACTAACTCTTTTGAATTAAGAGATACAGTCACTATATATAGCATACTTGCGCATGGTTAAAATAAAATAAGTTTGATATAAAATATGTATATATTTTAGCTTGCTCCGAGCGCGAGCACCGTGTGGTGTGTAACACGCGAAGAACACCGAATTTGCTCCCGGTTTCGGTACTTAAATCGTATTGAAGACTAATATTAGTTATATCAGACGTTTTAGATTGAAACTACATTGGCATACAAATAAAGATGTGTAATGAATTTGGGGTCTTGAGGCAATAGAAAGGCAATAGAGACAAGAAATATATTCAAATGGTTAGGAGTAAAGATCGTGTGACCGCTTCCGAAGGGACCTCGAAGAAACACCCAAATAATCAAATCCTTCGTAAGAGTTTTGAACGCGTCTGTAAGTACTAATATTTAATACTTATGTTTCGGGTGAAATCGCAACTACATTTAATATTTATTTTTCGGGTGAAACTGGAACTGGGGTATAATGTTACTAACCCTAATTGAGTGTAGGCCAGCTTTTTGCACGCTCTCTCTAAGCAGCCATTCTAAGCCAGTTCTTTCTCGCGACTATCCATTTAATCCTTTCTAGTATTAAGGGAAAGTAAAAAAATATGTCTGGCCATACAATGATCTGTACGAAAACGCCACATTAATCTGCTATTGATTTAAGTTGTTCACTCATCAGGTGTCATCATTACCAAGTTGCTTGACAAACGTGCCAGCTGCAGCGCCAACGCACCCCTATACAGCGCCAGCACCATAACTGTCGTCTTAAAACACTTACAGCCTTATGGGAAAAAGCGATAAAATCCTTAAAGCAAACTGCGGAGGCGACGAGAAGTGGGCAGCGTTTGTGTTAGCCGAGACAAATAGAGTGGATGTCGCTTCAGCGCGCTCGCCGCTCCTCTGAGCGGACAGCTTTATAAATAGGTTGTTTCCCCGTACATTGTACTGCCGCCCGTCGCTTGTTTGCGGTATTATCTGTTACGCCTTATACCTCCTTATTTAATTTTTATTTGTACGGTGGCGGGCTTGAGTGATTTTATTTCATTGTCAAACCTTTAGTTTGAGCTTAATTAATTGTTTGATGGTTTAAGATTTAAAACAGATGTCATTGTTTTATTCAGTTGTTTACGCGACTTGATTTCTCAGACTGTTTGGTATATAAGTTAACATAATTACATTACATTATCAAAGTCTGTCATCATAACAACCATGCTGGTAGCAATGTTGTGGTCTTACAGTTAGAGATAAGATAACTAGTCAGTTCTTCAGAATTATGGTTATATATAATTGTACGAACTGTTGCGAACACATTACAATTTGGATAAATATTGAAATAAATTACAAACACTTCCAACACGCCACGATAGCATATTTAGTAGGGCACCAGATCCGGTATATCAGAGGGTGCGGGCTCGAACCTAGCTTGTGGAATGTTTTTCGACATTTTTCCAAAAAGTTCTAAAGTAAAATTTTCAGGTGAAGTGAAAAACCGGCACCACTAATTATCAGGTGTGAAACGCTTTTAGTTAGCAGTTAGCATCTCATCAGTGTGATATACATTAATAAATAAATAAGTAAATGTTAGACAACATCACATACAACCACTAATCCGCACTGGGCCCGCGTGGTGGTTTATGGCCCGTTCTCTTATTCATCTATAGGGAAGGCTCGTGCTTCAGCAGTGGGGACATAAATGAGCTGATGATGACGATGATGATGATCACATACATTGCTCTGACTCCAAAGACAGTAAGCCTAAGCACTTGTGTTATGGAAATCAGAAACAAGGACGGTATCACAACCAGCCAGACCTGAGAAAATAGGACCGGGAATCGAACCCGGGACCTCGGAGATGGCAACACCAGAAACCGGCGTGCGGGCCACTCGACCACGGAGGCCGTCAAATTATACAAATCGAAAGTTGAAAATCTATCGTTGTAATTTATTCCATTGAAGTTCACCTTTACTGTGTTACTGTATGATCTTAAGTATTTAGGAAGTAAGCTTTTCATGCTTCGTGCTGCTACTGTTCAAGATCTTAATACCCGTCCGTAAACGTTAAATAATTTGCACTTTGATATCAGGTTTATACTCGCAATATTGTTTGAAGTGTTGTAACATAATGACGTGTTAGTTCCCATCACTAATCCAAGTTGTTTGGGATCCTCATAAAATATCAATACTTCACATTATTATGTTTCGTGGGACAGGTGCTTGGAAGCAGTTACTATGTAATATAGTTACTCTATCATATAAGGTTTCTTTTTCTTTGTTTATATTATTTACTAGTGGACCCGGCGGAATTCGTACCGCTTTGACAGTTTCCATCAAGTGATTAAATTCTCTTTGTTATTAAAATAGCAACACTCATTCATCAGTTCGTACTATTTTAACTAATGAACCTAAGTGATGTATTGGAAAGAGATCGATTGTCCCTTTTCTTTCGTTATTTCGAAGGTGTCACCAGATTTGTGACGTCATATTTGAGGTAATGTAGTGAGTGACTTTATAAAGGACTCAAAGATTTTTTTTTGATCACCGATTATCTGATGACCGTTTGACATAACAATACAAAAAATAAAAACCAAGTGTCAACCATTTGTCGCACTCCAACCTCCTTTTCTAGCCATAACATAGAACGGAACTAAACATAGTTGCACGATTTTTATTTTAGCCATCCTTCTATAGCTTTAGCTATTGTTTTGAGGTGTTTAAGCGTTTTACTATTTATTGTCTATGTTGGTTCCTCTTTGTTTTGTGGACACGTCACCAATTTAGGCCCCTCCAGAATACCAGCGTTGCAGCGGCTCTATGTCGCTGTAGCATGTGCTGAGGCTGGGGTCTAGTTGGCCACACTTCGTTTTTTGTCTTTGTTTTGTATTGTTATTGTAAATATCGTGTAATTTTGTAGTGTGTGCCAATAAATGTATTTCATTTAATTTTCATTTCTTTGGTTTCCATGACAACAAAACAAACAAATAATTTTGTATTGGAAAATTAAATTGTCTTTTTTAGTATATTTATAGTGTGATTCCCGTCAGAATATCGGAATAAAAACTATCATATGTGTTAATCCAGTTTACAAACTATCTGTATGCCGAATTTAATCTAAATACATCCATCCGTTGCAGCGTGAAGAAGCAACAAATATACGAACATACACACAAACTTTCGCATTTATAATATTAGTAGGATTAGTGTGACTCATATTGAAGTAGCCTCTGTGGTCTAGGCCATAACAACGAAGATTGTAGCATTGTTGTACTCTGACAGTAAGAGATAAGATAACCGGATCCTTAGTAGTTAAGGATTCCGCGTAAACTTTATTTTCAACTTATAGTCACTTACCATTAGGTGAGATGAAGGTTCCCTTTTTCTGTTGTGGTATTCGAAAGTCAAAGTCAAGTCAAATCATTTATTCAATATAAGCCATCACAGGAAATTAATGACGTTAAAATTTAAAAAATAAAAATACATAGATAACAAAAACTTTGTTTAAGGCGACGCACCGCTAAATAATAAATCTCATACGGAGCGTTTGCGCCCCGTACCATAAGCAAAACTGTTTTATTTTCCTTCAAATTAAAACTACAAATTATTAAAAAAATGAACTACAATATTGAAGTGTGTGTCGGTCGGATCACACAATCGGTCTGGTTTGCCTGTAAAATGCAAATCTATGTTTTAAAAGAGGTTACTTTGATATTTTTTCTCTGTTATAAAAGTTGACAAATTGTGTTTATGCAACTAGCAAAATGAAGTCAATTAAATGAAAAATCATGTCATCAAATATCACTGTCATATGTTTTATAATTGATGGGAAAAATCAAGATCCCCGCAACGTAAATTTCCAATGCGTCGCCTTAAACTGAACTACTGAATCTTCGACTAGTTCGGATTTTGGGAGACCTTTTGACCGAAAGAAGCAGGCAAGAAATTCAGGAGTCTTTTATCTTTTCAACCAAGTTACAATCAATATTTAAAGCTGTAGCTAAATGTCAAATAGTTTATTTGATATGTGTGTTTGGTTTGAATACATGTTGTATTTGTGTAACACAGTTTTCGTATTAAATACACCAAGTGTTTAAATCATTACTTTGATGCGCGTTGCCGTTGGAAGCGTCTGATTCAAACTTCCCCACATGAAGTTTTCTTAATAATTATACTTCGCTGTACTAGCTTAACTCAATGCTTCTGGAAATTTCCACGAAAATCTAGAATATACTGGCTCTAACTTTAGCTTTCAATGACTTTACGTGACATTATGGCTGAATAAAATCTGGAAAGCCAGTCACGGTAGCACGCTAGTTTTATTCAAAGGGTAAAATAAATTTTCAATTTTGAGAGCAATTTTGCTTTTTTTAAAAGCACGTTGTAGAATATTTACTTGTGAAGAATACTTGCGTGTTTTATTATGTATCGTGTAGATGATTCAAATTACATATTACCATAAACGAAAAAGTTTAAATAATATTCTCAATTTATTAAAACATGTGTAAATAATATAAAAAGATGCTTGGTCTGCGGGTGTGACTAAAAACGTTTTGGAAAAACGAGGAAGGACCGTACTTTGGGAGGCACGTTAAGCCGTTCATTGGTTAAACAAAATTCTTGATGTAAAATAAAATGGCAGTTGTTAACTGTGCTAAAAATTATGGATACAAGAACATGGTGCTTGCCGTTAACTCTTGTTAACGTTAGTTCTTGTGCATGTTATTGATACGTTTGTATTTGTTTTTTGTGGAAACTTTGCTGATATGTGTTCTATGTATATTTTAAAAATTGTATGTGCTATGTACTTGTTTATTACCCAAATAATAAATGAATAAATAAACGATTATTCTAATGCAACTTACTACGCGACAGTTCCATAAACTGCTACGTTAACTGTGCACTCTGTTGTATGACAGGAAGATGTTAATTAAGCCTTTCGCTTTGATGTAGGTACGTGCGGTGTGCATGTGGAAGGTCGGGTCGGCCTTTGCTCAATCGGCGGTGCAGCCATTCATGCGGCTGTGCCTTTGCAGCGCCTGTCTTAGGGCCCTCCCGATCGATAGAGGCCAGACATGTCCCTTCAAGAGTACAAATTGCACCTTTTTGTACTGCTTTGATGAAGCGACTAGCATTATGAAGGTGTGAGAAATTTTTGAAGTCGATGACTTAGTCTTTTTTTTCGCTAAGGGTGTAGTGGTTGGTTTTCTCATATTGGTGGAGATAAGGCCGCAAGTACGCATTTTATCTAGGATCCTTCATCTGTGGTTGAGGATTAAAGAGGAGTGGTTATTTAATATCTGCCAAATTGATGGAATACGACTGTGAGAGATTAATTATTTCTTACGAAAAACATATTATGTTTAAAAAGAAATACTTAAAAGTTACTTTGTCATAATTACGTTGCCTTAGGAATATAAAAAAAAGCATTTGCCTATTTGAAATTATTTTATCGTAATTTTTAAAAAATATTGGAATAATCATTTATACAGTTACATAATCGTAAAAGAGGAAACATGAGAACCGTGACAATGACTAAACATCATACGCGCATAGAGTTATCTCAGCAACATAAATACGGAGAAGTATGAATATGCGAGGAGAATGAACAAGGTACGTTTACGTTATTTTACATAATATAATAGGAATAAAATGTAATCCGTTTGTTTACATTCATTATACATTCGTGGTGGGTGGTACCCGCAATGAACCAGTGTGGTGAATAATGGCTATCCTTTCGTTTGTTAAGGTCCATTTGAGAAACTTTAGTCCAGTAGTCGGACATATGCATTGACAATGATGATAACAAATGTTAGGTGTACCTACAGTTATATGTAACTTATATGTAACTAGGTAAAAAGCTTTGCGAAAACACTGGCTCTATAGGGGCGACCCCGGATTGTGTGGGACGCTGAACTTGTGTGGACTAGGCTAGGTGCTATTCGTGCAGGTGCTATTTAGGCGGGTGCTCAAAGTGGATTACCTCCTCTCCTCTATCGTCTAGCCACTAGGTAAAAAATTGACGAGGAGAGGGGAGGTCATCATCAGCTTATTTTATGTCCCTACTGCTGGGGCACGAGCCTTCCCTATGGGTGGATAGGGAGAACGGATCATAAACCACCACGCGGGCCTAGTGCAGAATGGTAGCGACTGCAATTGCAACCGGGACCAACTGCTTTCTTTACGTGCCTTTCGAAGCACGGAGGAGCTCGAGAGATAAATTTTTGGTCACCAATCTGACGATCGGCTTTTGCGAAAGTTGCTTAACTTCAGCACTTGCAGATCGGGCGCGTTAACCACTGCGCCATCGAGCTCCTATCAACTTGGTTTTGGTGGTTTTTCGGTTTATAACAACTAATTTATTTATACTTCTTCCAGTACTGTTGTACTGCCCCGCATACTTTGTTGATACACTATGGTTTTGTTAATGCGATTTCGTAATCCCAATAGCAAAATCAAATATTAAAACTTGATAAGTCAGATTTTAAAAAGTTGTTTCTCTTTTAAATTGTTACGGAACTGTAACATGGCGTTGCTACACTTGATCGCTCACTTCCAGGGTACCTCTATCAATTTAGCTTGCTTACAAGTTACCCGTACCCCAATGGACTGGGTACTAATAAACAATGGTCGGATGCTGCACTTCATTTGTTTTATACCATAACGCTATTTTGGATAGAACATGCTTGCAGCAATAAAAGCAAATCGTTCTTAAACGGTTTTTAAATTACTATTTGTTATGTGAATCAGCTTTAAAAATAAATGAAATTGGATTTCTGTGTCATGTTTGCTTTGCAAAACATGTAATATTAAACTCAATTGCTGGATTTAAGTATATGAAACTTTTTTCTCCTCCTCACTATAACTTTGAGTGAATAGTAACGCATCAGATTAAAAAAAAATGGTTTAGAGACGGCTCATGACGACTCGATTACGAGTTCTTCAGCTTTCTTTGAATAATAATACCTAAATAGAATAATTGCAAGTAGAGTCTGTTTACAGTTGTTCATTTCAATGCGTCGCTATAATAAACTTCTGAAAATATCTGACACTACAAGACACTGTCTTCTCACTGCAGCGGAAAGTCTAACTTCCCTCTTTGTTTATTCGAATTTTCTGTTGAATTAACAGGCCTCTAAAACAGATTTTCTTCTTCAGCGCGTTTGTACACTGCATATATACCTATACCTATTGTTTGAATTGCCATATCTCACTGTCATGCACAGTCCACTAGATAATAATGTCCGTTTATTTACGTCAATATAAGTCTGTATGGTAGCAGCCAGCCCGTCTCGCCGAGCGGGGCGGGCCGCGGCGCCGGTGCGTCTGGCGCCTGCCAACCATGGGTGCGCTATGGGTGTCTATTTTAGTTTGACAATGGTTTGCGATGCTATGAGAAGGCGCGAGAAACTTTCGATCACCCTCTTTCATTATTCATGCGTGTCACTCACGCGAAAAACAAGGTTCTACATGTTAAGTTACATTGGAGTTAGGAAGGATACTTTGAAGCTCAGGACGGCAGTTTGGTTTAAGTTTATGTCGTTTGCTTAAAATCTAATTGTGATTTTGTCGTGTTTGGGATTTGAAGAAGTGCGGGGATGGAACAGTGAGGTAGGTATACCGATACATATTTCACTAATACCTTTTTATGACAAAGTTATTGGTTCCCTTCGTTTCAAGTGTTATTAGCCAAGCTAAGTTTCTAGCGAAGGGTCAAAGATTTAGAGTTCCGAAGGGGAACGAACCCTCTCTCCAATATAGCGAAGAGGGAAATATCTGTGGCATGACCGAACTCCTTGCCAACTTCGACGTCCCACTTTTTATCTTAAAACATTTGTACGTACGCGTAGGTAGCTCGGGCTAAGTTTTTGACAAATCGGGCGATTACACAAAAATGGAGTCGGACGATCGATCGTGCGACAAGTCGACTGAATCGGGTAACGGCCGACGACGCAGACAACACCACTATGGCTTCCTGAAGCCCGTAACAACTTTGTTTGTAAGTACTTTCGCGTTTCGTTCGTGCAACTTTTCGTAGTAACTTTTTCATTACACATTTTAGTTAGCTATACCTATTTATACTCATTTTGGAAATTAACTGAATGTCTGACGTAGTGTTGATATACTAGAAGTATTAGTATATGGGCTATATTATTATTATTCTAGGGTCCCTAGGACGAGATTTAATTGCTGTATGATCACGTTAACGAAAATGAAAATTTAAAAAAACTCGCACAAGCCACCCAAAAGCATTAGTACCTATCTATTTACGAGTATATACTGTACTAGCGGCCGCTCGCGGTTTCACCCGCGTGGTTCCCGTTTCCGTGGGAATATCGGGATAAAAAGTATCCTATGTGTTAATCCAGGTTATAAACTATATGTCTGCCGAATTTTATCCAAATCCATTCAGTAGTTTTTACGTGAAAGAGTAACAAACATCCATCCATACTTACAAACTTTCGCGTTTATAATATTAGTAGGATGTATTTGTACTTGCTGATTTGTCTCAAACTTCCACTCGCGATATACTTCGAAATAACTAGTTATTTAGCTTTAATTAGAACACAAATAGGTAGGTAAATGCCTTTGGGGAGACGTCAGCAAGTATTACACTATTCCATTTTAAAATGTTGTGACTGAAACACTCTTTCTCTGTATATTTTTTTAAAACAAATTTACCGCAGACATCTCGATCGTAAGTTGATCTGTGTTTCATTAACAGACACTGTAAATAACTAAACAATCAATCAACTGTATCGGTAAAAGTTTTCCATTGGTATTTCTATCTGGTTGGAATTAACAAACACATTTTAGTGTTTCTTAATATAACAATAATAAACAATAATTGTTTTATTATTCTTATAATTTTTCTTCGTCTTTTGGCCTTTGCCCAGGATTGGGACCTTTACAGCTTATCCTTATACCCACTTATGGTACTGCATTGTTTTGGTTTCTTATCCAATCTCTATAATCTTTCTTCTGAGATAGGAGATCAGTTTGTGGTCTTCTGTTAGTGTGTGTTTTCTTAAGGATATTTATAAAAAAACCAATCATTATTATTCAGTTATTGTATTATAGGTATTCTTGTATTAAGATATAACAATACTACAACTCCTTTATTAGTAGAAAGACATAATAAAACAATCAAGTCTCTAATGTACCTATTCATTTAAAAACGTAATACACGTAGAGAAACGAATGCATGCATAAAGACAATCCAATAATAGGGAGAATTTAAAAGGAACAAAACGTTTAGAGCGGATATCGCTTTCGCTCGAAAATCCCTCAAGAATCTGCCAATAATACGCAGATCGGAGTAACATCTCCGAATAGAAAATTATTACCTCGCTCTGGCTCAATCGCCGAGACGTTCATGCCCGGTACGATTTTAAGAGTGGAATTTCCGCAGAGTGGAATATAGATACCTCGGCCGTTTCAACAGTTTGTCCACCTAATTTGTTCGTCGGCGCTCGACTGTAAAAACAAATAGCTGCTCCCGCATTTCCCCTTACAACGAGAGAAAGACGGACGCTGCCCGAGAGGGGTGAACGGGAGGGATAGTTTTCCATGCGCCGCGTCAATGAACGATTGCTGTTTACGCTCCAGCTTTTGTCTAGTTCAGCTCCTATCTTGTTTGTGGAGTGTTGCGAAGTGGTTCTTTTGTCCATTAACTGTGTAATAATTAATCGGGTTTTGTCTAATGCTCCACGGCGCGGGTTAAGCGAACAAAACTTTTAATTGAAATCCGTTGGGCGGTTTTGGCTTTTTGACGGTGGGTGGTAGCACATTAGTTCGTTTTCAAACAATTTTGGGTAACGCGAAATTTTGTTTATCAATTTGAACTTTTCATTTGGTAGGAGTTCTCTTTTCACTTTGTGCGATGATTTTAAATGTATAGCTTCGTTTGAGGGATTCGGTTCGGCTGAACTCCGGGCCGGATAAAACAGTCGAAACACCAGATAAAGCTGTGCGCATTGGATCGGGCACGCCAACAACCCTGAGCCCACCCCTACCCAATAACTGTTTTCCGATGCGCTGCACACGCCTCTCTATCGTTTTTGCACCTCGGATTACCGACGATCACCCGCTGTGCAATGAGGGCAAAAAATCTTCGTTTGATGCTTTTTAAGTCCCAAAAGGAAACTTTAGAACGAAAGAGTTAATTACCGTTGTCGTCGTCGACCCAAGTACTATCTGTTCCTTTTTACTTTCTACTTTCTATTTCATTCGTTAGCGTTTTATTAGCAAAAATATCTTTTTAGGAAAATGCAGTAGCTTAACGCGCTCAATGTGGTTCAGTGAAAGTTCTTTTGCGGCATCTGAAATTCAATTTATTGGTTTAATTTGCTGTACCGTTTTGCTCAGTTTAGCTGGTTTCAAATGCTGCACAGATGTTGTCTGCTATGGATATTTGTGAACTATTTCCGTTTTATTTGCATAGCGAGATGTGGCTACTAGATTACGGATAAATATTTACTTGGGAAACGTCCGCTACACAGTCTCAGGTACAAATAGTTTGGTTCACAACACAAACATTAGCCCCTTGCGGGATTCAAACCACGAGCATACGATTCGGAATAAGTGTTCCGAAATGATTGACCAACTTGACCGTTGAAAATTGCTCATTACATTAAGTCTTTCAGTGGGAGCAGGAGCCAATGCTTATTGTACGTTGCAGTGGGATGGCCGTGAAGTAATTGAGAATAGTCCCAAGCACTATTTATTTATTGTGCATTGCGAACGCTTGGCAGTCGGCCAAAGTGGACGATGTACCTAAAGCTTTATGAATCCTAACAACGCATTAATTTCGCAGATATTGTGTCCTGAAACTTGACAAATTTCATTACTTCATTTGGTGTAAAGGATCGTTCTTGTCGAGTTTGGCATTTCCTTTCTCTAAGGTTTATTAATTGTTGTATACTATATGTAAGAGACTAGAAGTATTGCAAAAGGGTACTTGAATTCTGAAGAGTGTAAATAATTAACAAAATATTAAATAATATGATACCAACCAATAACAACGCCATGACATTAAATCAAAATAACTATGCTTCGCTTCATGCCGATTTATTTCACAAAAAATATTTTTTCCCGGTGACAATCCTTTACGTGTTTAAAAAGTAAAAAGTCAACCAAGACATTGCGCACAATGAATGAATAGAGAAAATACGAAAATAAAAGTATGGATCAAAGAGTTTAGAAGTTTAGCACAAACCGCCTCTCAAAATAAGTTTCACAACTCTCTGGCGCCTCACGTTATTATACTTCTTTTGAGTTTTGACTAGCTACCACCATTTTGAAGACTTAAGACTGCCACCATAACAGCAATAGCTTTTGTTTTCGACCATATCATTGTGATGAAAACAAAGGAGTTTCCTTTGAATTTAAGAAAAATAAAGATGAATAAGGCTGAACAAAGTAGGCGAGGGACTTCTTGGCGGGAAAGTGAAAAGTCTGCGGGTTTGCTTTATTTTTAAAATTTTGTGTTGTGTTGAATATTAATGTGAAACAAAGGTGGATTATTAACTTAAATGAAACAAATAAGAGCAACGTAATTTTTCAAATTTTCTCAGAAGTCCGCGAAAGGTAGGTAGCAGTAAAGACCCACATCTTTACTGAGATACTCAATGGGTTGGGGGGTATATCATTTACCACGACTCATTACTGTTAACATTCATCTTTATTATATACGAGTATATACTAGTTCGTTCAATAAGTCTCGAGACTTACTTGGAGATGGCGCATATATTAAAAACTCTTTTGATTTTTAGAAAGTACCGACCATCAAGTGATATGTTTTAATTTTTTTTTTAAATCAAACAATTTAAATATTGATTAACATAAGTGACGCTACTTTTTTAATTCCGAAAACAATTGATGTTTCGTGTGTTGATGAAACATTGTTTTTTAATGGGAAAAAACACCGTTCAAGCACAGCAATGGCTTATAAAGTGTTATCCGGAATCTGCTCCATCTAAACCAACCATTTGTCGGTGGTATGCCGATTTCAAACGCGGTCGTGTGGACACAAAAGACGCTGAACGCTCTGGTCGTCCAAATGAAGCAATGACTCAACAAGATCAAACCAAGTCCTGAAAATCGTGAAGGAAGATCGAAAGATAAAAATGCGCGAGATAGCTGAGATAGTGAAGATTTCAACTGGTAGTGTTTTCATTATATTACATCAAAATTTTGCCATGAAAAAGCCTTTTTCAAGACCAAAATGAGCTATGTCTGTTAACAATTGATCAAAAGCGACAACGTATTAATGATTCAGAGCGCTGTTTGGCACTGTTTAATAGAAATAAAAATGATTTTTTACGTCGGTATGTGACAATGGATGAAAAATGGATTCACCATTTCACTCCGGAATCCACACGGCAGTCAGCAGAGTGGAGAGCGGTCGGTGAAAGCCGCCCGAAGCGGCCTAAGTCACAACAATCTGCCGGGAAGGTTATGGCTTCTGTATTTTGGGATGTGCATGGAATACTCTTCATCGACTATCTTGATAGAAGGAAACATATTGGGTCTTTACCTATGAAATTGACGTTTTTTTCTCGCTCATTAATAAGTGTATTACTTCTAAAACTCAATACCGGTTGTTAATATTATTAAACACATTTAATTAAGACTATTTTAAAAAAAAAAATACAAAATTAAAAATCATTTATTCAGTTTTAAATTTCAAATAGCTCTTATGAACGTCATTTTATGCCATCGGTTCGTAAGTCTATCTACTCTGGGCGGGAGATCTTGTACTGAGAAGAACCGGCAAGAAACTCAGCAAGTGTCCGCAGCTCTTTTCTCCCTTACAGCATCAAAACTGTTACTTACGCTTCAGTAATAACAATGATTTTTAATTTTATGTCTATTGCCCATTTTTTTTAAATTGTCTTCTTTTTTTTGTTAACGGTATTGACCTTTTGTTTCATTGTAGCTTTAAAGGGACTTGTTTTTTTTCTTTTTAAGGGCTGCTAATGAATTCAGCTAATGAAACAAACACAATGCCCTACAATTTTTATTGCTAAGAAAATTGAAAAAACGTTAGTATGAAAAATTTTATGTTATAAAAATCTTCATACAAAACGTCAATTTCATAGGTAAGGACCTAATATAAATAGCGAATATAACATGGGGTTATTGAAGCGATTAAAGTACGAAATCGCGGAAAAAAGGCCTAAAATGAAGAAAAAAAGTGATCTTTATCCAGGACAATGCGCCGTGTCACAAGTCCATGATAACGATGGCCTAACTAAACGAATTGGGCTTAGAATTACTTCCTCATCCACCGTATTCTCCAGATCTAGCCCCCAGTGTTAACTGAATGTTAGCAGATTTAAAAAAAATTGCTCCAGGGCAAGAAATTAGACTCAAATAAACGCAAAGTAACCGCAGCAACGGAGGCTTATTTTAAAGCCAAAGATAAATCTTTCTACACTCATGAAATAGAAGAGTTAGAAAAGCGTTGGAGAGACTATGTTGATAAATAAAAAAAAAAACGACGGGTTGCACTCCGAAAGTGCCGGCAGAAGTGAAAACTTGAATATTAACGTTGTTCGTTTTTGATATTTTGGAATGGTTAGGGAACAATTTTGCACGAATTGCTTCAATTATCAGTATAAAAGTACTATAATTTATGTGGTGTGGAATACAATATTTTTTTATTGCGCTATCGTACACAAACATGACAATTTATTCGCGCAAGCGCCCTGCGCCGCCTAAACGAAACAGCAGGCATACATTTTCGCCGCGCCGTAGAAAGAGAGGGTATACTTCCTCTCCTACGCCGCGCCCCGGCTGTCTACTCTTCATCCGTCTTACGAATTTTCGGTCAGGTCACGTGTCCTGACGCATTACAAAAAAAGTGTACAACGCCGCTAAAGAAGTTTTCACTTCAATAATTTTATCAAAAAAACTATGTTTTAGTATTTAGTCTCAGGACTTATTGAACCAAGTGTTACAAAATTTAAAAGAATTACTTTGACAGTGGCTGAATGTGCACAAAGCCATCAAACCAAGGAAGAAAAAAAAGTAGGTGAGGAACAAACCGTGCAATACCTCGGATGTAAGACGAAAATTCACGTCCGCGTTGTGATTGTGAGCTGAAAATCGAACTCGAATGTCGCGAGACGGAAGGGTCTTTGTGCACAATCAATGGCGCCTCGATTGCTGATAACTTTCTTTCCAGTCTACAGAGTTTAAGTTCAGCGCTAGTGAAACGACCATTTCACTATAGGCGCCCGAGATCAATGGACAACTTATATTTTCAATTAAAGTATCGATAAATCGGAAACTGAATTCATAATTTGGTCACGATCACAATTTCATAAACTTTGCTTGCTCCTTCTCTTTCATTGTGATCTGGGAATTGGAAAAAGATTCATACAATTTTTAGTGAGAAGGAAAAGAGAGTTTATTATCTACTTGTGTTACGAATGAAATGCTATTTATTTTCCATCTACGAACGAGTATTCTAGTGGGGAGAAGATTATCTCATCTCATCCATATTCATTATTCTGCGCCATAGAAGCTCACCGAGTCCAATTTCCTCCCCACAGAAATGTAATGCGTCAGCATCCTCTTGAGACGTATCAGTTAATAGTGACTTAGCGAAATTTTACAAAATGTTCAGCATGTTTAGTATGTGCTCGCTGAAACATTTGCATAATATATTTATCGTTGAAATTTAAAAATTTAAAATTAGCTCATTTTCAACCGTATCTGTGGTTTCGTAGTGTAATAAAAAAAGGTTAAGTGGCACTTTTCAATGATTTTGAAATGCAATCAATACATTACTGTTTGTCATTGTTGCTCGAGCTTTTCTATATGCGAAAAATTGTATGTGACTTTCAAAGGGCAAAGGGCTTAATTTTCACAAATCAACCGAGTCAGTGTAGATTTTCATAAGAAAATTTAAAGTGACGTTTACAAAGCAAAGTGCCATATTTTCACAAATCAACCGATTTAAAGTAGATTTTCATAAGAAAATTTAATGTGACCTTCACAAAGCATAGTGCTTCATTATCACAAGTCAACCGATTTAATGTAGATAAGAAAATTTAATGTGACCTTCACAAAGCAAAGTGCTTAATTTTTCACAAGTCAATCGATTTAATGTAGACCTTCATTAGTACCTACTTGTAGACATTCGCCAAGCAACCCCTCCATCCACAGTCAAATACCACTCCCAAAGCAGCGTATCCACAATTCTAATCTTGGATTTTGTCGTTTCCGCACCGTCTATGGACAGTGGCAAATTCAATGGGGACTACGGGCTCTGTGCCGCAGCCGCCGTTCGTTTCCAAACACGGTGAATAATTCGCAATCTTGTTACACAGCACAAAATTAAGTTCTTGCCTCGATGTGGTCACGTGCGGGCTCGTTTTGTTTGGAATACGAAGGAGCTCATCGGTCTTGCTCGTTAAGCGTTGGAGCGTGCTTTTATTACAGCAGGCTGTGCGTCGCGGCAGGGCGACGCTTGAATATTAAAACCGGTGGCAGTGGGTCATGCATATTGTCCTGTACCAATAAACGTCATGGCGGCGTGATGGCTCGGTATACGGCTCGATGCTGCGTTGGGATGTTTCATTAGGTGCTTGGTTATGTGGAACGTTAGCTGTAGGCCATGTAGTAGAATGTTGAAGGCATCGTAGGACCATGTAGCGGTTAGCGTATATAGCCTTGAAGCGATTGCAACTACACAGGTATTTTATTTATTTCTTACAAAATGCTTCCTGACAGAAACTTATATAAATATTAAAACAGGTAAACACAAATAAAAAAAAATTGTAAAAAAATATATTTGGGCTATTTTAAGTATTATATTGACGACCCTATCAAAACCTCTTTACTCATAAAAATGCTATTGTCTGCTATTGGAAGTCCTCGGTAGACTTAAAAAGTGACCAACAGCTTAGCGTGTCTCGACGCACCGAGGAATTCGATTTCTTTCAAATGGCCACCCATCCGGTGACATGGCATTGCGGAAGTGGCTTAACTTGCATCACGGGCTCCGTAGACCAGGGACCCGACCGCCTAACCGATTGCTTTGGCTACGTGTATAGTTTATGACGTCATCTTGTCATTTCGTACCGCCTATGAAAGCAATATAGAAAGCTATAGCCTGTAGCTACAGATTTTACTTTTATAGGGCGGTACGTAATGACAAGATGACGTCATAAACTATACACGTAGCCAAAGCAATCGGTTAGGCGGTCGGGGGGCTGGGTTTTACACATGTACCAAACTTAACAACGGTAAAACACACCGATTTATAATGTACAATGATAAACAGGTCAACTCAGCCCGGCCTTATAATGCAAAAGTCGAGTTGTCCAGGTTGATTCGCCTATCTATTATGCAAAGTGTCAGTGATCTAGGTGTCCCATGCCGCAAAATAGGGAGACTGCAGAAGTTAAGCTTCGTACAAACGCGTTCGAGCAACACACACGTAGACAACCTCTAACTGACACGGAATCCCGCAATAGCTGCGCTCGGTGCTCTCCGACCGCCTAACCGATCGCTTTGACTACGCGTATAGTTTATGACGTCATCTTGCCACCTTGCACCGCCTATGAAAGCAATATCAAAAGCTAAAGGCTATACTTTCGATATTGCTTTCATAGGCGGCACGAAACGACTAGATGACGTCATAAATCACACACGAAGTAAAAGCGATCGGTTAGGCGGTCGGGCCCGGTCTGAGATGTGTTAAGCCTACCTTAATCAGCTCATTTTAATGTCCCCACTGCTGGGGCACGAGCATTCCCTATAGATGAATAGAGAGAACGGGCCATAAACCACCACGCGGGCCCAGTGCGGATTGGTGGTTGTTAACGACTGCTAATGCAGCCGGGACCAACGGCTTTACGTGCGCCTTCCGAAGCAGCTCAGGATGATACATTTTTGGTCACCCATCTGATGACCGGCCTTTGCGAAGCCTTTGCTTTGCTTTGTTGCTTAACCTCAGCACTCGCAGACCGGGCGCGTTATCCACTGTGCCATCGAGCTCCTTTTTATATTAGAAGGAGGCAAACGAGCAAGAAATCACCGCCGCCCATGGACACCCGCAAAACCAAAGGAATCGCAGATACGTTGCCGGCCTTTAACAAGCTTTTAACAACATTTAAGCTTACCTTATTAAGATTTTTTTACCGTATTAAGCTTACATTCTGTGGGCTTAATTTATTGTGCCCGTGTCCACATTACCCGGCCAATGTCCGTTATGTATGGATATACTCTTAGTGGGTACCAAGCTCGTCGCAGGGCCGTTTGAATGATTTATCAGGCGATGTGAGGTTTCCGCATGGATGAGTGGTTCTAATGTTGGATGGAATTAAATGTTAATTGGTCTCAGATATTTTGTATTCGTGCTCTCAGCTGCGTTGACCTCCTTTCTGATTCCAATTGTTTTGTGTACAGATCAGAGACGTTTTATACTGTCCCTTTGTGCTCGTAGTATTTAACAATAGCTTGATGTCTAGACATTTAGAAATAAATGTTTTGTTGTAAAAAGAAGCAAATTGCATAACTAAAAATTGAGATTATTGCATCGAAATCGCATTGCTGGGTTAGTTAAGTCTTCTAAATAGAACGACAAAATTGCATTATGTCGAGTTCCTCCGCGCTTCAGATGGCACGTTAGGCCGTTGGTCCTAGTCATCTTATCTAAATATGTCGCCATAAAATCAATGTTTGTAGCATTGTTGTGTTCCGGCAGCTAGATATAAGATATCCAGTGCCTCAGGAGTTGAGGATCCCGGGTGAAGTGCGCTTTCATAATTGGCCTTTATCACTTTACATCAGGTGAGATAAAAGCACTGTGCTTACCCGTAAAATATAAAAAATTCTGAGTTAACCCACCAATCAACGTTAGGCCAGTTTGTTAGGATATGACCTGATTTGGCCAGTCTATCGTTCACGTTCAGGCCAGCGCAGTGTGAAGTTTATCGGCTGGTGATAGTGAACTAGTGATCCTGCTAATAAAGAAATAACTCTCATAATAACATGTGCGATAAACACTCCTGGCCTTACAAATAAACAATAAGCTTGGAATAGATATTTGCGCTATTTATTTATTTGTTTTATTTTTTATTTTTTATATTTATTTGTTTATTTAGCGCTTCCAAAACCTGACTCGGTTAACATTAATAAATAATACAATGATGTATCGTAACTTGGCTGTCGCAACTTGCAACGCAACAGTTAGTATAACAATTAAAATGCGCCGTGCGTCACATTCGATCGGCAACCGATGATCGAAACGAGGTCATACTTCCCCATTGGGATTACAATTGTTATGATTATTATCATCTGACGACATCTTCATCAGATTAAGAAACGAACGAACGATTTTTTAGTTACCAAATGGTATTAACTTGCGCATTTCATTATAATGTTCAGATACAATATTTAATTACGAAACCTCCTCAACTACATTTTCTATTTGGATAAGTGTAAAAAAACGTTGGATAGTCTTTTAAGATGTCATAAAATTTACAATATTAAAGGTTGTTTCTATTCAGACGGGGTTCGTTCTTTCCATCCTGGATCACAGCCAGCATATATATCTAGATTAAAATCAAAATATTTACCAGTACTTGCAAATAGTCATCGACAAAAGTACCTAACCCAGATGGGCATTTTAGTTTTTATGTTTTCATATGTACATTTTGATTGTATGTGGCAAACATGTTTGAAATTGATAAATGCTCAGTGGCCTTTTACGAATACTTACCAGTAAAGCTACAAGAATCTTATAGTCCAAACATAATTTTATAATATAAGTAAGTACATTAAAAATCTTTTGAATGAAAAAAAGATACCAAGAAATTTATCGAACGATAACCAAATAATAAAGTTAAGTCAATATCAATAGGCGACATACTTACCTTGTTAATAAAACATTCTTTTCAGAAATTCAATCTCGTGTTTTCTATGGGAATCCGCAAATAATAATAATGGAGTCTCATAAAGAGCGTGGCCCGTTTAATACATTAGCTGATCATATTAAAGTCGTTTCTCGTTATTTCGACGCAGGCACAATAAAGGACGGCGGTATTATTTCTGATCTGCCGTGATTTGTGGGTGCTGCGGGGTAGTCGAAGCTGTCTGGCGGCCGCCACCTCACGTACTGAATACACGTTCTGATTCGGCTACGTTGTTATTCTGCGACTATGTACTCGATAATGTAATGCTTGGCTACTAGTTTGGAAATAGATCATATGAAAACTAGAGCTTGTATGGCAGGAGGCGCCTTCTGGTGACACATGCTTAGAGTTAAATGGTGGTTTAATAATAATAAATAACCCCCAAAGCACAATTAATGAAAAAAATACTAAAACGATTACACAAACTTAGACTACAATGGCGAGTTTAAATTGTCTAGGACAAGAATGTCCAGCCTCTTTTCTAAAGGAATTAAACTAACTAACTAACTAAGTATTTGGAAAAAAGTCTAGAAAAAAGTAAATATTCATTGTAATGGGCTCTAGGTGTCAATAAATATTTGAAACTCTTAAGTTTTTGCTCACAACGTGATACTGCTTAACTATTTCCAAGAAACTAAGGTTGAAATATTATGAGAAAAACATTTCACTCCTCCACACGAAACCGTGCGTGGTACAAGTATAAGAAGCTTTATTTTTTTTCGGTTTTATTACATATCTTTAATGTCAATTTTCTTGGGAAAAGTTGTTTAGATTCACGGTATAACAAATCAGTAAAGAGACGTTAATATTTTTGAAATTGTAATTACAATAAGTGCTGAAAAAGTTGTAACGATTCTTAAGAGCGTTTACGCCGCACACTAGCGCTACTAATAAAATAAAAAAAAACATATCTAGTAATTAGAGATAGAAAATCAAATTATGCTTAACAAACTATTTGAATGAAGTAATTTAGCATTTTTACGGCACCTAATGACCACCTCACATGTTATGGTTTAGTTAAATAAGACGTTACGGCCACTTTTAACTATAACGCCATATTTAACTAAACCATAACATGTCAGGTGTTCATTAGGTGACGTAAAAATGTTACTTCATTCAGATAGTTTGTTGAGCATAATTTGATTTTCTATCTTTAATTACTAGATATGTTTTTTTTTTATTGGCGGCGCTAGTGTGCGGCGTAAACGCTCTTAATGATTACTTGTTAGCAATTATTAGTTAATACTCTTGTCCAATACTTTTCTATAATTATTTTATTGTTCATGTGTAGACTTAAATATTAAGTCAAAAATTTGATTGTTTTTATTCATCACGATCATAGTTAGCTAGTTTATTTGGGTAACAGTGTGTGGACATCGCTAGTAGTAGACTACAAAAGGTACTTCATGATTTATTAGTAATTCACTGTCAGCGCTTAGGGTTGCCCGTGTCTGCTTTAAATTGAAAACCATTTTAAATTTAGTTAATAAAATTACTATTAAAACACTGTGCCTTAATAATTCCTTTCTCTTTTTATTTATATATTTATTTATTTAAATAGGACAACCAACAAGACATACATTAAAACTAGAAAGAAGCTATAATTTTAAATCTTAATGCTAAATGCTTGGTCAATTATAGGTCGCCACGACATGCACTGGTGGGACGTATTAGAAAAAAAAAACAATAATAATAAAACAGAAAAAAAAAGCAAACAATATCAAATCTCTAATTATAGACGTATTTTGAGAAAGAGACAAGAATAAATGTAAGGATTATGTTGAATGCTCAGGTCTACTTTACGCATAACATTCGTATATTATAATTAGAAATTAGGGAAAGCCTAATAATTTACGCATAGCCATAAGTATAGGAAAGATATTCAGAAACGATGCGTCTAATTAAATACAATCATGTTTCCAGACAGTGCCGAAATAATTAATTAGCTGTTCATGTAATGTAACACTCAGCTCATAACATCTTCGCTACACAATTTGTTAATCAGTAAAATAAATTGTAAAGAAAGTGTTTTTGAGTAAAATGGTGGTGAACGTTAGATTGTAGCCACTTCACGGCCTTGGTTGCGAGGGAGGATAATGACGCTTAATCTGTCGTCTGCTGTGATTACACACATAATAGAATTTTAATTTTTTAGGGCACTGGCCACTGCTCGCTATAGAAGAGAAGTTAAACAGTGAATAAAACAAAAAAATACACATTGACACACAAACACACATTACATATAATATAAAGACACTTATGTGAGTTAATTTTATATAGCTTTTAATTCAATTTTATGTCAATTTGTTTTTTTTAACATATTATTTGCGGATAACTCGAGCGCAACCCTAGTGGTGCTACTAGTGGTCTGGCCACAGTTGCAGACCAACAGAACGAGTATTTAACATTCGTGACGCGTGTCTGCGAGTGCGTTCGGCTAGGTCCGCGTCGCTCGAGGAACTCGCCCACCCATCATTATTGGAGTATAATTGCGCCATTCAACGGAATTTACGACGATAGTTTTATCAGGTTTCATTGTTTGCGAATTGCGCTTGTTTCGGGTGATCTCGTGCGGCTCTTCAATTTGAAATTGAATTTTATGTTGTTTAAATTGTTGCTTAATGCGAATTGTAGAGAAACTATCTACGAGTAATACACTGTAATGCTCGTTACATGCGTTCGTGCATTCTATTTGTTTGTTAGGTGTTCTAGCTTATACATAGGTAAGATAGAAGGCAAATCAACCTTAATTCTTAAAATCTATGAAATGTTTTGAATAATGACGTGGCTATTTTTTATTATATCATCACATCACCAAAGCGTTTCACTGATGGGCACAGGCATCAATTACACGACAGAAACATATTGCGAGATTAGAATATAGTCCAGCACGCTAGTTGGATAGCCGGAGCTTTGTTGTATGTAATTAATGACTGCAAGCGTACTTCAAGCTATATATATTTAAGTTTTTTTTGCTTGTTAAAAAACAGTAAACTATTGCTTTTGAGACACTACCAACTACCAGCTTTTCTGCTAGCCCGATAGCTTGGAAGAAAAGTTGGTAAACGGTGTGGCTGTACTTACAACAAAACATTGTCATCGTTGTGAAAACATTTATATTAATAAACATTATTAGAACAAGCACTTGTAATGGCACTCGCAGACATGATTTAATCAGCGCGCCCCGACTTGTGCCGAATGCCAATTGTGACAATTCAAATGAATAGGCGGCATTTTCGAAGTTTCGATTAGTCTGTGTTTCGGTTGGCGCGTTGGCTGGCTACCAACGCGTTGTCGCTTCTAGTCGGATGGCTATTTGCTTTTATTTTATGCTCTCATCAGGACCTTTGCGAAGTAAATTAGAGACGAACGGGAGCTGGGTAGCTATTGAGATGCGTCGTTGACTTGGCTACGTTACGAGATGTGCTAAGTGGTTGACGTTAGGTGGTTGCGTGTGATACGACCGCTATGATTCATTTGGAGATTTGGATACTTTCTGCTGTTTTAAATAATGTTGGTAAACTCTTATCTGGTGGAGAATAATAATGTCATGGTGACTAGCTTTTCTCATATGTTTTATTTGGAAGAACTTCGGTTTTATTTTGACAGATACTAAAAACTTTTTCTATCAACTAACCCTTCAACTACTCTTATTTTAGGAGTGCGAATCTATGTGCTACTATTCAATGTGGCATATCAAAAACTGTGTTGATATTAGTAGAAAATTGACTAAGTAAATATAAATTACCGTAAAGATTTCGAAAATTTATTTGTTATATCCATTTTCCTAATTAATTTTGATCTGTTGAATAAAAGCTCATTTTACATTCCATTTCACTTGTGATATATTATATTCGTTTCACACAATTCGATTATGAATATAACATTATTCGCTACCCAATTATCGTAATGATATAATATGTGTAATTCATGTACGAGTAGTAGAGATTTACAAATGGTAATTATTTCCACGTTTGATTGATTTAGTTGGGTTAGTGCTGGCATGTGTTGTACTTATAAATGTATATTCTGTTTGATTTGTCGAGTTACACATTGCAAGCTACCTATCAAACTTTCAGTTGACACTTCAATGTCAAACCAGCAGAGGTGAAAGCCACAGAAGTGTTTAATAATGAAAAGTATATGTCTGTCGAGTTTATGTCTGGTCATAAAGTAAATGCTAGAAGTATCTAGTAACATTAAATAAATTGACATATATTTTTTAATGTGCCGTGGGGATATGTATTTGATTCTACAAATGAAAAGCTCTTGGCCTTAATCTCACTTGAGAGTATGTCACAGGCTAAAGGTGGAAGCGCACTTAACCCGGCCGGAGCCTTCAACCACTGAGGAATTGGCAATCTTATCTCTAACTATCGGCCGCTCGCGGTTTCACCCGCGTGGTTCCCGCTCCCGTGGGAATATCGGGATAAAAAGTATCCTATGTTTTAATCCAGGTTATAAACTATCCATATGCCGAATTACATCTAAATCCATCCGTCCGTTGCAACGTGAAGAAGCAACAAATATACACACATACACACAAACTTCCGCATTTATAATATTAGTGTGACTATACGGAGGAACACGACAATGCAACTATAACATTATTGTTATGATGACAGACTAAGATAATTGTGTATATTGGTATAAGCGAAATATTGTTTCTCTAGTTTCCGCCAACACTACACATTGAAATGTAACTGTTGAGTCTCGTTCATAAATTACTTAGCATACCGTCATTTTTAATTATATTTTGATACTACGCACTTGTATGAGGTTCTTCCTACCCTCTCCTGAAAAAATAACGTCTCGGTCCGTCGCTCCGTGTGCAACAGATTAGAATGGCTGACCTCGCCTACGCGACAGTGTTTTAAAAATCTAAGTAAATCAAGCTAATCTTCTTCCAAAAACACTTTATTCTTATAATTGGATATATCGATACACTAAATACAGCAGGCCTGCTTGTGATTGTGGTAATTGTGAAGAGTGGTGAACTGGATCTCATCTGCAGCAACAGTGAGTGTTTTTTCCCATATAACCTTCCCTTAAATCTTGGTACAAGTGCCTTGCCCATGATGTTTTTTGGTGTTTTCTAATTAATCTCAGGTTTTACTGAACGAGGCTTAATTACCTTAGTTGTGGATCCGAGCTGAACCAAACCTCTTAAAAAATACAGTCCACTCATATATCATATTTCATCTAGTAAAAATAATTAGTTAAACTACAGCTCAATAAGTGATCCACCCCTTAGGCTTTATTTTATAACCTAAGGAAGCGTTCCATAGCTCTTGCCAGTGGAACCTTAACCATACAGTAACACTTGATACAGATCAAGATAAAATTACATGTAAAATAAACGCTAATGGCTGAATACAAAGTGTTTTTGGCTAAAGCACGTTGTCGGGTATATGTATAAATATTTACGTGTTTGGGGTAATCTTTAAAGAATATTATATAGCTTTTATAAACGAGACCCTTGGTATAGACCTTTTTTATACGAGTATACCTTTCGAGCAAGAGTAAACAAGCATATTCAGGCAAGTATGCTACATCGCGGTTAAGTACTTACTTAAATACTACATTAATACATGAATAAATAAATAAAACCAGCGAGTCTTATAGTAGTCGCATATGATGTGTAACATTTGACATCTCACCTTAGTAATAAGCAATTTTAACAATATATTTAAAAAAAAATGGGTCAGGTAGTAAATACTCATTAGAACAAATTTGACATATTAAAATGACCTTTGATAGTCAAATGACACGATATGTCATCATGTTCTTAATATCGATTTGAAATTTACTAAAAGGCGCGCTCTTGCGCGCTTTCCCGACTTCCTGTCATACTGTTACACCTACTTACTTCCGTCACATTTCACGAAATCACTACCACAAATTGTATATATAGAAGGCGAGCGGAAAGATGTTACACATCAAAAAGAGTATTAATACATAGATAAAAATCGTGTAACGGATCCCGTGGCCTCCACCTTCCGATATCACCTCAACATATTTTACCTGTTACAATGTATTATTTATGTAATTAAAAGCAACGAAATAGTAATAGGGTAATCACGTGGATAGTATAATATTACTGTATTTCGGTTGCACATATTAATTTTATTCTTGTATAACATCCTCATAATGATGAGTACAGAAAGATTTCGCTACTGATTCAATGCCGAATTATTTAAAAATAATTGCCACGGTACACAAATACAAATACACAAATAGGTAACTCGATAAAGTTCCATAAAGCGTATTGGCAAAATGTAATAACAGCCCAGTAGCTAAATCTGGTCAACAATAATATGGGCGTGGTATTTATTTTAAATTTACCCTGTGGTTATCGGCCCGTTTGATTCGTACCCCGAAATATAATTTTGTGGGGATTGAATGAGGTAAGATAATAACGAAAATCTGAAAACGCAGGTCGTGATACGTGTGCGGGCCGGGCTTATTATGTAAATTTAATCCCTCATGTATTTTGTAGATAAAATTGTAGATGTGTTACGCGCGAGAGGTGAACGCATGATGCGTGAGTCTGAACGGCTTTGCTGAAAATGCTGAATGAATTTCACCTTCTTTTATTTTTATCGAGCGCGGTAATTAAAGCCATACTTATTTATCTTTTTTCGGGAATAAACTTCAATAAATAATTAATCAAAGGAAACAAACAAGGTTTAAGGCATTTATATACACTTTTTCACTTTTATTTCTACTAATAATTTTGTAGCGATGACTAGATTTCAATGATGCAGCCCTTTGCATAGCAGTGGGACAGTAAACAGAGTCTTTTTTAAAACAATGTTGACGTAGAAAATTTCGGTCAAGCGTGAGTTGTAGAACCTATACATAAAAATTAGACAAATTGATCAAATTTTATTAATGCGACTCGATTCAGTTCTATGTAATGGTCGTTTCGTCGTTTCTTTGTATCGGAAGAAAAAAATTGGAGCAGTCGAAGTAAGTCAAATTTAATGAAAATATATTTTATATAATTTATATGTCATCGGTACCTATACGTTATTAAAACTAACGCAGTACATGTTCAATAACACCATACATCTAGGACGAATCATAATTAAAGAAATCACTAGAGAATCAAAAAGAACTGCAGAAAAGCAGTTTAAAGGGATTCACACAGAAAATTCAACAAACCATAGTACGCTAAAGTACTAAGCAATTCAAAGTGCAGTATAAATTTAAATAGTAATCGCTATTATTCCCTCTTGTAAAACTATTACAGATAACTTTATAGTACAGTTGGACTTGACTATCACTTTAAAGACCAGCGCTTATTTAAACATTCAAAGTTATATCTACTTGAATCCAAGATATGACTTCATACCCTTGTATTTTACAGACCTACAACTTACAAGTAAATTAATTCATTTTTGTTGTTTTGAATTAGATAGCTTTAAGGTTAATGCAAAAACGGTTTATCAAAGTAGAGACTTGTACTATTTTTTTATATTTCACTCAATTAACTCACTTGATGGTTAGAGACAATAAAACAGAAATTGCCTGTAATCACACTTTATCCGGAACTCTCACTATTGAGGAACTGGCAATCTCATCTTTAAGTAGCCATAGGTAAACTTAACTGAACAGTGTACGTTTTAGTAAGCAATACTGTAAGTGTACTGTAAAATTGAATTAAATAAATAAATAAATGAATAGGCTTAATGTAAATTTATCAACACTATCTTTGCTTATTTGTAAGTCAAAGGAGCAACATCCGATCTTAACATTTTTACAAATTTCAAAGATAAATTTTGTTATTGTTATACTTACCATTGCTGAAGAAGTGACGTACAAAACGTATAATGTTAATTTAAGGTGTGAAACAACAGATTTATATTCTTTTATGAAAGAATATCGCCATCAATCGTGCCCGCATTCAGCACTACGTCTAAAATTCACCACGTGTCGGGTAATGAAAGCTGAATATGGCCGCTTAATTGGTTATTTGCCTCATTTTGCATTCATTCGCGAACTCTATATACACGGCTCGCGGGGTCAACACGACCGCGGCGCCGCCGCGCCGGGCGGCGTAAGGCCAATGTCTATGTACACTGCACAGACTCCTGCACCCTGACTATGAGCTCTTATAGCAGTATTATTGCAGTTGTGGAAAAGAGACGCATGTATATTCGCCGCTACACGCGTCTCGTTTTCACAACTGCAATAATACTATAAGAGCTCGTGGTTGTCCCCCAGCTCATCAATCTATCCAAAACTGTCAAATTCTTCAATAAATGTTCAACTATATCCCACATAACGTTCAAAGTCTACTGAGGAAAATTGACAGTTTGTAGTAGTCCGATGTGCAGGCGTGGATACTATATAACTCCTATAAGCGCTGAATAGTACTAGTAAACAACGAAAGTCGCAGAGTACTTTAGTGCATGACTTGTTAAAATACTTAACTAAAGGATCTAATAACAGGGGCTTGACAACTTCTTGTCAAATGTTTGGACGATTCAAAAGTACCTAGTTACTTATTTTTAAGTTTATTGAATAAAATGATTGAATTTGACTTTGACTAGTAACTGCCTATACAGATTTTCATTGACTACCACTTTTCCGATAAACATCTTTTGTCATTTCACTCACTTTTGTTTTTACTTCAACTATTTGTGGCATGACATTGAAGCAGCGCCTCCTGGTGACAAATGAGGAGAGTTAAAATTATGCCATACAAATTTTTGATTTAGTTAACTGAATGGCAAATAAAACTCGAACTAGGCGTCCTGATTAATACACAGATATTGGCTTTATGCCGCCGAGCGGGTAGTACCGCTGCGTAAGCGGTTCGCTTATGTCCTAATTGACATGTATTACAATTTGCCACTAAGTAATACATTGTTTGATTTGCTGAGTAAGTATTAGTCGCTTCAAGCTAACATAACACAATTTAAAATTTTATCATCATCATCTTCATCATCAGCTCATTTAATGTTCCCACTGCTGAGGCACGAGCCTTCCTTATTGGATGGATAGAGAGAACGGGCCATAAGCCACCACGCGGGCTCAGTTCGGTGCGGTGGTTTTTAACGACTGCTAAAATTTTATAATATAACTTAATATGCATATAAGAGAAACCGTAAATTGTTATTAGTGTATTTTCATTTTCATTCAATTAAGTATTAAATATTTATACCAAGTTTTTTGTAAAGCAATAAATTATTTTACTTGTTATTTGCATTCTCAATTCTTTGTTTATATTACGTGCTCAGCGACAAGCTGGACAGCACCCTTCTGGGGCACTGGGTCCAAACACAAGTGCGTGTGCCCGGAGCCCCAGAGGGCGGCCAATACCTTAATAATTTGTGTTGTTGTTTGTTTTCTTTTTTAGTAACCTACCTGTATTTATTAACATAGTTTTTTAAGTCATTTGTATACTAACAATATTATGGGCAACAGCCTGAAGTATTTATTTATTTATTTATTTATTTGGGAAAACATACAATACAATGAAGCATAAAGATATTACATAAAAAGAGTGCATAGATCAGTAAAGTTTCCACTAATTACTAAATCGTTTAAGTTAGATAAACAGAATTTATATAATTATAACACTAAACTTAACCTCTAACAAATTTTAACCTTTAACAAAAAAAAAGAAGAAATTCGTTAACAATTTTAGTATTCTCTGCAAATATACTTTTTTTTATTGTTTTATTTTTTTATATCGAAACGAAAAATATTAATAAAGACAATCCGGAGGGCGGTTTCGAACATCCCGAATAAGAAAAATCCTTTTTTTTTTGTAAATAAACAGGTTATTTGTAGTTTAAATAAAAATATTTTGTATCTGTACGTATAATGGACCTCCATGTACAAATCATAAACATAATTAGGTACTTAGACTACGATTTTTTGCGAGTCCGACTCGAACTTACCGGGTATACTTTAAAAATACTTATTATTTTATTGTTTGTTTCAGGTAAGTCTATCGACTGCTACATTGTGTTCTTCAGGGTGGTAAGATATCTCGTTATGTTGTGTATTGCGAGTATGCTTTGCATGTATTCTGTATCACATACTTTACGACATTTCTATATACTATGGCGAGTTGTAATACTTAACTTTTTACAATACTTCAATAATAGATAATAAACAATTTATAAATTTGATGTCTACTTGTTCAGTTTAGTTTTACGTAATGTACCAATTTGTAGTGTATGTTGATTCCAGCAGTGAATCACGAAATCCCGTTACCCACTCGGGATAGTCCGGGATTGCGTAACTCGCTGACCCACGTGCGCCCGGGTGGAATACCATTTTTGCGGGTGCTTCGATGCTGATATTAATGTGTGCACTTGAGCTGCAAGCGGGCTGTAGTTGGAGCGACTAGAATTGTTAATGGTATCTCCCACTTAGATGGTGTTTAACATTTTGAGCTTGCGTTTTGATCGCTTGCATAAATGTACGCGATGTTTAATGAGATGGTTCTTTTGGATCGTCAAATAAACTCATTAATTATCCCAAATTAGAAATCGATATCAACGTCGTGGTTAGAAAAAAATGCGTATTTAACACACCTTTTTAGCTGCGTTACATAACTTGCTGGCCCCATATGCATTTTTATTAACTCGTTATGATAATTGCACTGAAAATAAAAATGCTTTAATTAGTAAAAAAACCAGCCCCAGTTTTTTTTTAGTTTTTTCAAACTACAGACTCATTGTGATAATATTTTAGAGAAAAAGAACTTCAAACACTTCGCACTTACTATGTAAATTGTTTTAGGTGGGCGTTATTAACTGCGACACAGCATCGATTATTGTAGTTATTAACATTAATATTTACATTTGTTAGCTTGTGCGGCACCAAATGAAGATTATTACTAACATTAATATAATATTAAATATAATTAATGAATGCAATGGATAATGAAGGATTGAAATAAGTAAAAAGTAAGATCTCATAAAAAATAATGCAAAACGATAATATAATAATTAAAATTATGAAAGGACCAAGAATTAAACCCTGTGGAACTCCTATACCCACCGACCCCAGTGATCACTTACCGTTAACGTCAACTTATAAAAACTTACCATTGAACACATTAGTCCATAGCACGTAGCACATAGCTTACAGTTGTAACCCAAGAATGAACTTGGTGAAGCGCAACGTAACTGCGTTACGGTACACGGGACTTTATGCTTTGTCGGACAAATAGCATAATTGCCGGCGGCCGGGCCGGTCCGGCGGGCGCTGCGAGCAATCCGACCCGGAGCCCGGTTTTTGCGGGTTCAGCGACGCCGGCGCTCGCTCTCAGCTCTTTATTAGTGCTCATCTCGGCAAGTGGATTAGCATTTGAATCTTTCGGCGCATGCACGTTTTAGCTGAGTCGCACGTTATTACACGGAAACGTGGTACAGCCTTCATAATATGAAATGAAACTTTTAACGCAGAATTTTTTTATTGCTTTGTATACCTTTTGGCCTTATCATCACTTAACATCAGGTGAGATAAAGGCACTATGCTTACCCGTATGATATAAAAAAAATATATATTTCGGAATTCTTTTTTTAATGATGTTGTAAATCAAAGTTCGATAATCGGCTAGGTACAGCAGCTTATTAACGCTTTTAACACAATGGAAAGAAAGTAAGATTTTATTTGTTTCTAACACTTTGGCTTTTTGGCGGTGGCACTTTTTAAATATAGCGCTTTTAGGACAGTTTTTTGTAAAGTGAGCTTTACGTACGTCTGAGGAGCTTTGTTTGTTCGAATTATATTTCTTAGAATTTCTTAGAATCTAGAGCCAGACGCACAAAGTGTCCAACTTATAAAACAAATATTCTTTGCTCAATTATTTCATATTAGAAATTGAGTTTGTCACTCACCATACAAGCGAGTCAGTTCAAAGCCAGTGAAACTGCAGGCGTTGTAAGCAAATTTAAGACAGAACGATATTCGGTCTTACTTTGCGCTTTGTCGGACAAATTGCGTAATTGCCAGCGCGGGCGTCCGGCGAGCCCTCCGGCCCGTGCGGCGTGTTCGCGAGCTCGGCGAACAACGCGCGGTGGACGCTCGCACTCGGGTGGACTCGCCCGTTTGTTTGTGCATCTCGGCAATGAACGTTAGTTTCGCATTTGGTGCTCAGTGCACATGCGCCTTTAAACGGATTACACCTAGTGATTCTAGCTCTGCTAAAATGGACTTGGTATTTGTTTTCGATATTTAACAAAGTTGGTTTGGCATTTAGATAAGAAAGCATGTACGCTTACTAACGTTGCTGATAAATGTAAAATTTGCTGTTGGCTTTGTGTACGTAAATAAGTAATTATCTAAACTTTATTACACTATTAGCTAGATTTCACAATCGATAAATACTTTATTGCACGTACATTGTTTGTCGTATAAAAGGCTAACAAATTTCAAGGCTTTCTTTACCAATGACCATCGTACTAAGCAGAAAGTAAAATACACGATACGTTCATAGCTTTTAATATAAACAGAAAATAACATACCTAACTCTTTCTCGCTTGCCAATGTTAACAATCTAAGAGCACCTTTAGGTATTACAGATTCAATATAAGTGTGCACAGCGTTTCGTTACCAATAAAAACGTGGTCCTAAGGCGGTAGCCAAAGTAACATTAAGGAAACGATAGCGAAGTTCGAAAAGAATAAAATGTATGGGATTGACCACGTGATTTAGCGCGGCTTATGTCAATACTTAACTTAAACTTAAACTTTCCTACACTCACACCAATTATCTAGCCCAAGAGAAGCTTCGTTAAATGGACAACGGATA
Organism: Eudonia lacustrata; assembly: GCA_947562085.1. NCBI lineage: Eukaryota > Metazoa > Arthropoda > Insecta > Lepidoptera > Crambidae > Eudonia > Eudonia lacustrata. The sequence goes on from OX387320.1 coordinate 10,167,387, forward strand.
AACATACTTAAAATATTTAAATACATACTTATTATATATAGAAAACACCCAGACCCGAGACAATTTAGAAAAACAATAATTTCTAAATTGACCCGACCGGGGATCAAACCGGGGACCTCAGAGATGGCGACACCATGAAAACCAGTGTACAAACCACTCGACCAAGGAGGTCGTCAAATCCCATACATTTTATTATTTTCGAACTTCGCTATCATCTTCCTAATGTAACTTTGGCTAAGCCTACTAATGAGTTAAGCTTCGCGCTTTAGTGCTTTATTTTCACTACTTTTGTGTATAGCCCTACCCTACGAAACAGCATGCCAGTGCTATGTACAACTAATGTAATTAACGTAACTTTATCGCATTTGAGCTGCAGGACTTTACGCTCTGTCACACAAATAGCATAATTGCTTTGCATTGCGGCTTCGTACCTCGGTGCACCCGCGCCCCTTTACCGATTACACATCACAAACCTGGCTCTCAGTGAACTATGCACATTTTAACTTAATTACACTTTTAGAGACAGTGCCTCTGCCACTGTTCGCGTAAGTTCCTAATTAGGTTAATGTGTTTGTGCACGTTCATTATGTTATAAACTAAAGGGGTGTTAAGAGTTCGCGGTTGACAACTTTGTTCAGACTTTCTGTTCTGTGTTTATACGTAGTTAATGTAAAAGATTAATCAGGAGTTTCTTCTAATAGATGTAGTCGGTATCAAACACGCTGTTGACAGCGATATATATAAATATATATATTATTACACGACGAAAAAGACGGAAAAATGTGGCCCGTGTAAATTCAACTATTAATTTTCATACAAATTAGCGCCCGCCCACGTGTTGTGGTTGTGGTGTCGTTGTGGTACATTTGAAACATGCCTAAGAGCTTTCGCTAAAAAAGGAAGCTTCAACAGAAGGACCGTACAAATAGACTATGGAAATATATGCAAGGGTGCATAGATTTCCATAGTCTATTTGTGCGGTCCTGTTTTGAAAAATCTTATACGCTTCACCTAGTGTAATGCTGATATTGTTTATTATTAAGAATGAAGCACAATAAACCTTTATTTAGTGCTACACAAATTTACAAAGGACATCATTCAAATTGAGCCTGTTCTGAAGAAGCTTGTCAAAGAAAAATAATATATCGGTAGAACTCAGCATTATGAAACATTTTTGTTATGTCAATAGACCTGTAGAGTTATTCTGTGGCATGATAAAAGGGTTTGAATATCGTTACACTGTACAATAAAGTTTTCTTTTAATAAAACATTATTGATGTTAACTATATTTTTAACAAATTAAGATAGCTTAATAAATTTAATAGTGACTCATTTTGCCGCGAACGTTAAACAAAGTCGCCAAGACGCTCTTTTTTACCTTTAATATTTTCCCTTACCCTTCTGAAATCCGAAGGTAAATTGGAATAATGAAGCGGTATTGTTTACTAAAGGGCATTCGTTTAAATTGTTCTCAACCGGAGGCGGACGCGGCGGTGCGACTGTTATATTGATTCCGATTTTTCCGACAAGGAGGGTATCTACTCGCAGTGTGACAGACAGACCCTTTTCTCTAGCATTTTATGATTAATTAGGTATTTATTATAGATATTGAAACGAAACGTTGAGAATGTTTCTTATTTTACCGTACCTACACTCTTTAATAGTTATTATAACGACGGACAAAGTTTTAATTCTCTTCAGAGGTGCTTTTAACCGAATGGCGAATGAAAGTCACTAGGCACCCTGATGTGAATGTGTATGTACACTCGATTTCAAAAGTACTCGAAGAAATTCTGGAGCGTCTTTAAAAGTCGATTATTTTCTAATATTAGCGCAATACGCGACGCTATTCATAGGGAACAACTACAAAAGCCAAAATTTTAGTTTTCGTTAACGCGATCGAATGGTTAATGAAACTCTCACTAGGCACTCTAATTAAAAATGAATGTTGGTCTTATTAAAAAATAAATATCTTCTAATTCTTCTCTTGACATTTTTATTTCTTAGTCCCCGTACTATGCAAGTGATATTCGTATTGTGCTTCGTGGAATAGAAAACAAATAATTTTAAAATTTTATTTGAAGCACACCTATGGCTGTGCTTCGTGGAATACTTTAGGTGTGCTTCGTCTGGGTGTGCTTCGTTTGGGTGTGCTTCGTGGAATACCTCAAGTGAATGTGTATACCTACTCGATTTCAAAAGTACTAGAAGATATTAAAGGTCTCTTCTAAAACAGGTTTCTTTTCAAACTTAACAAAAAAGACCCACACAGTTGTAAGAACTACACATAGTAAAAGATATTTTGTTTTTTTTTTATCTTTTTTAGAACGAGATCTTTTAGCTCAGGTTGAGATAATAACAAAACACTATCGAGTGAGGTGTGGAAAATGCGACCGGTCGCGCGGTCCATGTGGCATTAGCGAATTCCTCCAACACCTGACGATGCGAAACGACAAACAGACATACACAGTGCACACGACCGGGAGCTGTCGCAATCAACCACCGACCGATGCGAATTCAGCTGTATTGCACAAGAAAACAACATTGTGCCGGTGGACAATGATGTGGGAAACGCTATGGTAGCGGAAAGTAGTAGTCGCCGTGCCGTTTAAACGGGTTTGGTTTTTTTTTTTAATTTTTAATGTTTTATATACTTTTTTACATTAACTCGTTTGGGACTGGCTAACGTGGTGCTAAATCGTAAGGATTTATAAGAATGGGGAAGGCCTTTGCCCAACAATGGGATTATACAGGCTTACTGTCACTATAACTATATTAGTCTTTTGTAGCTTAGATTGTAATAACCATTAATTAAATAAACTAATTACAGGGCAACAGAACAGAAACAGCGGGACTTTGCGGATTGTCCAAAACGTCTGTCTATTTACATGTATACATAGAATCAATGCATTAATTCATCCATTCAAATGGACCAAGAAGGTTTGCTTGAACATATATTTGTCACTTCCGTTTTGCTAGGGCGCTGCGCAGCCTTCGCTTGTGTAAACTTCCCTCGAACCGTAAGGGAGCGTGCAACGGACTGTGTGGGTAGTATGACTATGACGTCACACGCAGTTGCGTCGCGTCGCGCAGTAGTTAATTTCATATAGGTACGTGTACCTACTGATATTTTTGTTGCACAGATTTATACTATTTTAACAGACCTAAAATAAGTAAATAAAAAAGCAACAGTCTTGTATGTTTATAATTTTTTTAACTCCCATCATTCTTAGATAATTGCGTACTTAGTTCCAATTTTTTTGAAATGTCAAAAATCAAGTCAAATTATTCAAATATTATTTTATATTATTTTCTCCACATTTGATCAATGATCAATGATCAAATGTTGTGCCTATTATAAAAATAAATAAATAAAGAGAAAGCTTTCTATCACTAGCGAAATCACATTAATGTAAACTATATATTGTTGTGTGAGATTATAGTCCGTTTTGTTTGTCTCATAAATTGATAAGAGTTGCAATTACAATACTGTTGAGGGGTATAAACGTTCAACAAACATACTATTTGTGGGAAGCTTTCCGTTCTCAGCAATCGTGTGTTGCCAGCGTAGAGTGGATGCCATAAATGAATCTATACAATAGTGAGAAAATAATGCCATTCATTCTCGGTCGACCTTCAGTTGACTTAATGTATTATTAGCGCAATTTGTAAAACAATGTAAAACACAACAGATAAGGTTTTACATGCAACAAAACAAAAGTGTGGGACATTTTTTGTATAATGTAAATTATCTGTCATACAAAAAAATATATGTAATGGCCGTTGTTGTTTGATGTTGTCAATGTCGGTCGCAGAGGAAAATTATGTGTATGAATAATACAACGCGTCGAATGATAAAGACGTACAGAGGTCTCAAATAATGCTTAGAATAAGTAATAAATAATACCTATGAATATTAGAATGTTGAAGAATTACAATCATATAATCATTAGGTATTTATTGTCGTAAAACTATAATAAGTACCTAGTAGTAGTAGTGCTCGGTGGCGTGCATTTGGAGAGCCAAAGACATAGGCCTATAGACATAGGCCTATAGACATAGGCCTATAGATATAGACATAGGCATAGGCTGGACATAGGCTGATGATGATGATGAGTAAGTAGGTAATTAATTAGACAAGTAGTAGTAAGTAGGTAACATGAGCCCCATGAGCACTGCAAACGGAAAGGTCTTGAGAGAGTATAAGCCATTGCTAGGTTGCAGTGGAATGGAATAGGTAGGTGTCAAAAATAAAAACAATAATTTCAATGAAGCCAACATAATATAAAATAGGGTGTCAATTAGAAGTAAGTACGTCATTGCAATAAAAAAGGATATTTTTATATAGTAGCCGTCCACCAACTGAATTCGAAATAGTCAAGCTAATCAGTCCAGCGCGATCACTTAATTTAATTAAAACAATAACATTTTATGTTTATTGAAATGAAGTGAATCGGTCAGTTGCCACCAATACGTACTGGGCCCGCGTGGTGGTTTATGGCTCGTTCTCCCTTTCCATCCATAGGGAAGGCTCGTACCCCAGCAGTGGGGACATATAATGAGCTGGTGATGGTCAGTTGTATATTTGCAAATTATTATATTGTTCGGTGGGTCGGTATGTTTAAATTAAACATGCGACACATGCACGATTTCATATTGTTATATTATTATTAATGTCAACGATCGATGTAGGCATTGGAACAATATTTCCCCTGTGCTTTTTCATTAACAGTTGCGTTTTTTTTAATTTCCGAGTTATGACTGGATACTGTGAATACCTTTACTTTTAGGTGAATGACTTTCCAAATTTTCATTGAGTTATGACCGTATTGCATAACTGCAGCGCACATACTATAGGTTGCACCTATATTTTAATTTGCTTTTGTATATTTTATTAAAACATATCGAAATCAGTCTTGGAAAAGTCTAGGCTGCATAACTGTAGTTCCCTTTGCCTGTAAAAAAGCGGATGCAGTCCCCACTGCATCCGCTTTTCTACTACACAGTACACTACAGTTCAGTAGTCAGTAGTCTTTTTATTTCCTCATTTCAGTTCGTAATGTTAATATCTACCGACGTGTCTGTCCTTTTTTATTATTTTTATAACATGTATGTGTGTGATGAAGAGTCAAATAAAGTGTTTATCTATCTATCCATCTAATGTAAAGGTGCGTCAGCACCGGGAACAAACAGACAGGGCGAAGCTAGGGCGCGCCCACACGCGATCACCCTATTAGTATCGTCAACAATATTTCACAGCCGCTCATACAATATGTAGCTGACGTGACCACATTCACGGGGCTGACGTTAAAAAAATATAAAATATAACCCCAACAAAATTATTTACTTCACAGGCGGGTCACGGCGTTTCGGAAATTGCTGCTATCTAAGTAGTAGGTATAATACGGCAGTGACAATATTTATTGTTTGTATATTACACCTTCGCTAATAAAATATGAATGCCGGAACGTTCTGTAAACCCCTTGAGACGCTCTTATTGATGGAGACGGCGGTTTATTTGCCTTCTGTCGCCTAGTTCCGGGATCGATTACGGGGCCGGTTGTGACGGCGCGGCGCTCACTCACGGAGAGTGTTGTAAAGTACATTCTCCTTAATATACAATTGTTATTGGTTTGTTGTTACCTGAGAGAATCCAATTTCTGTATTATTTGTCTATTTTCTTGGATTAGCAGGCAGATTATTGTCAGGTGATGCTAAAATTGCTAATTGCTATTATGAACGCTGACGTAAAGCCAGAACGCAAACTCTTATTGAACAACATTTGGTCACATTCATCTAAAAACGTTGACAGCAATATTGTATACGAAAGATATTATAATTCCTACTATGTTTAGTAACAGTATTTTAGCACTTTTTACAGTTACTTTAATAAATAAGCGATTTTTTTTAGATTTGGATCTTGAAATTGAACTTAATATTCGTGATGCACTTGCAAAATAATAGATGACAATTCGACAATTTCCGACGCATTTTTCTTAATTTTTGAGTTGAACCGAATTTTGTTGAGCTGATTTTATAGGACCCTAGCTGGCGATTGTATTTGTTTGATTAATTACTATTTATGATATTTGAAATATTAGATGTGCTTCCCGTGAATTTGACTAATAACGCCAAGTAAATCAGCAGATCTATTTATAAATGAAACAAAACGTCTGAAAGCAAAACCAAATTGCACTTACCCGCTTTTTATTATAAAGCATTCCATTGAAGTTGTTAATTGTTATTAAGGAGCCAATTAACAATTCGGGCAAGATTTTGCCCGGAAAGCAGCTCGACCTCTGAGGTCATAATTAATGCACAATATTTATTTCAAAAGTGTTATTAATTTTCATAAAAGATTAATTAATGACATCGAACCACGATGCGGCGGGGCCGGCCAGGCCTTGGCAGATTATTGCGATAATACTCATAGACGTTTTCTTTACGAGGGTCTAATTTAAAGCTGAACCATTCATTAGTCGAGTGATTTAATTATGAGACCCAATTTATTAACGCTCGGTATCCCACGTGCTATAAAAACATTAATTTACTTTTGTCGTTCTGTGTACTGAGGACGAAATCTCTCAATTTGCTCGGGGAAATTGGCTCATTATGGTCGAAGTTTGATATTTAAATAGCACTAAATATTCAGCAGGTATTATTAATAGTGCTAACAAAAGTAATTATATTTTTTTTATGTGAGCATTATGTACCTAATGTGAGAAATATGATGGTGGAAACCACCCAGATTGCCATACAAGTTTACATATGCGAGCACTCCTACCGCCAAACTCCTTATCAACTTCAAAACACTGGCTGAAACACAATGGAGTTTGAAGCAGGATTATGATCCTGCTTCAAACTCCATTGTGTTTCAGCCAGTGTTAAAAATTTAGTATGCTAAATCTAGATTTAAGATTCCGCCGCGGAGCTGACTCAAATTGTATAGTGTTTCGCGCTTTGATCTCATTGAATTTAGATACACGTGCGGAGACAAGTTTGCGCCCGTCTCTAGTTTAATGAATACTTGTTTATGTTACATTTGGAGTTCGTCTAATGCTCACTGAAAGCCATTACTGTGGTTACCTACTCGTATTGTAACGCGCCACGTATTTCAAACAAACGTTATGCATCGTATTGATCCGACGATAGCTTATCGCCTGTTATCAAAGGCTGGTATCGTCGTTAGTGAGAACCACCGCGGTTTTATTAACTTTCATATAACGTTTGACGAAAAGTTCGTTTCTCATTATCTACTGGTCAGAAAATAGTGTTGTGACACCGCAAACGAAAATATATGTAGAAAGTTATCTGCAAAAGCTTATAGCTTTCCCTATACATTAAGTTTTTCCTGAGGCGTCCACAGAAAACTTATTTATCTTTTGTACATTATATATTTTAATACATTTTTTTTCATTTACTTTACTAAATTACGTTCATTAATCACTATTACAACTTAAACTTTACTATTGAAAAATAATCGGTATGTGCAGAACGAAATAAACATTTGAATTGTTGGTCTTCCGCGAGTGTTTCTAACACACGTAACGTGAGAACTGTGACAGAAAACTGGAGCGACGAACGTACAATACCGACTACCGACAGAAAAACCAATTTCAGGGCTTGTACGCAACGTGGCATACAATTTTGTTAGTGTAATTTTTCCATGTAGGAACGTAAATATTTTCCTCCATAGCTACAGAAGTTTTGGGTCTAGTTCACGAAATCGACAGTCACAACATCGACGGTCCCTGTATCGAAAACTTTCCATTGACGGGTCACAGTAGCGAGAGTACTCTTTAGCGATGGTATGCTACATCGACAGTACATCATATCGATGGTACGTTGCATCGACAGAACGCCACATCGAAAGCACGCTGCATCGACAGTACACCATATCAATAGTACGCTGTCTCGACAGCCCGATCCAAGCAAAAAAAGGTTTTAAATGACCTAAATTATAAACCGGAGGCACTTTTTTTTAATTTCGTAGGTATGAATACTACATTCTTAGGAAATTGTAACGTCATCGTTAGTACCTTTGATATAAGTTCAGCAAACATTTTTAGATTCTTAATTCAAAGTTAAAAGTTCAAGCAGACTTGTTCGAACGTAAATTCTTTGCCTGACTTCATAATTTTACGTGTGAAAGAGCAATAATTAACAGTATCGATAAACTTTAACATATATTTATTTATGTACCTACAATACTTATTGTTAAATTAAAATTATGTACCATGTTTTGACCTGCAATAAAGTTATGAATATGAATATGAATACTTATCTGAAATAAAGTTTGCATTATTATTATGTTTTAGTTTGGTAAGTATGCAAAAATATTGATAAAACCTCCAAAAAATTAAAGTAGAACCGGCAGAAAATTCTCAAAATAATTAACATAACTCGATATTACATAAAAACGCGGAACAATACATAAGAGTTCGGGTCAAGACCTTCTGGACACTTGTGTCTGGCTTGGGTCGGGCTGTCGAAGCAGCGTACATTGATATCTTAGAGCATTAAAGCAATTTTAATGCTCTAAGATTGATATGGTGCACTGTCGATGCAGCGTACCGTCGCTATGTTATACTGTCGATGTAGCGTACCATCGATATAGTGTACTCCCGCTACTGTGACCCGTCGATGGAACGTTTTCGATACAGCGACCGTCGATGTTGTGGCTGTCGATTTCGTGAACTAGACCCGAAGTTTTAATGATACTTCAAGTGACTTGAGCCAAGCAATGCCCCCATCCAAATGGTATCTAGATCTTAAACTGGCCAACTAGACCTAGTGGTAGGCCTAACACTGACTTTAGAAGCAATTAAAATACTTCTAACGGTAAAAACATTAAGTCCTTTTGGTTAGATTTTTAACTCGCGCTCGACATCAATTTAGAATGCATGACGCAGACGGATGAAAAGTCGTTATACCAATGTATGTCCAACGCGATGGTATCTACCCTCCAAAACTTAATATTACCCGAAATGTCAATACGTGAGATGCAAATAGCGGAGAATGCGTAGGCGCGAAAGAGACAAAGAGCTTTTGTTCTGCACCTGTCGACCGTCACCTGGCGATGGTTTATCCATATTTGATTAGGTTTTTTCGGAGTTGCAATCCTAACTATGAATACTAGAAGCTTATTCAGTTGTTTTTTGAATTTTCTAGTGCCATTTTTGATGTTAGGTTTTTATTGCCGAGTTTTTGTTATTAGGGTACTCGTAGGGTTTTTGGAGTGATTGGAAAATATCCTAACAGTCCCTCAACGCCACTGATATTAGTAATACCAAAACTCTTTCAGATGGACAGTTACAAATAACATTTTTCATAATCTTATCAATCGCTAAAAGGTTATAATGGCACACAAACTAGGTAAAAAAAAATTACCATATACTTTTATAACATTAAAGATTTGTTACAATCAGGATTATACAAAAGATAAGATAATAAATAACACAGTTGCTAAAATGCTTTGTCCATTTTAATTTTGCCTTTGCTTGCGTCGGCGTGTTGGTAATGTTCTTTTCCATTTTATGTTAGTCGACTGTTCCTGACCGGAATTTAGTTTAATTAAACCATTTTTCGCAGTTTATTGTTAAGAATGGGTAAGCCGTTCACCTTTAAAGGTCGCATGAATAACTCATCACTTTTTCTTGTATGAATAGAAGGCTTCTCTTGCTTTGTTTTTGAAGTGTTAGCTTAACTATGAAGACTCTTTTTGTATGTTTTGTTTTGTGCTTTTCGTCTGACACATAGTTTATCTACTGTTCTTATTGTGTCACATAAAACGTTATGAAACTGACCGTTGGTGTATTCCCATCGGCTTCCCTATTAGAAAACCCACTCCAGGGATCCACCATGCAGATCTTAATAGTTATGTCAGCAATTATTATTGTCACCAATTAGTTAAATATACGTGTGTGCCCGGCAGTTGCATAGTGAACAAAATTATTTATTTCCATGTTTACTATTGTCTGATTTGTAAATTCTTGGCCGGCTTACCTTTGCCCTATTTCGACCCCTCGCCACTGGTACCTAATAAGAAAGTCAATGTCAAGTTTAAGGGTATCATTGTCAAATGTAGATTTATTTATACGTTTATATTGTGCAATATCGCATCTATTTCAATTCTCGGTCGGCGGTCCACCGCAAGAGATCAGTTTGCGAGTTTGAGATGACCACATCGGCAACTTTGCACCGCCCGGCGTCTGTGGCCCTAGCGGGAATTCAATCTTTGGTACGAACGCTTCTGAGAATCTAGTAGGGGACTCTTGCGTGATGCCATACCTTCTAGAAATCCTCTGGAATTCAAAAATATTTATTAGGCCTATACTTAGGCTACAAAAATAAGAACTTTTTCTGAGAAGAAACGAACAGAGACGATGTTCGATCACAACAGCTTGAGGAACCTTTAGTTTCTTACCGCTCCTATAAGTCCAGTTACGCAGTAAAGGCCATCAGAGGCAGGCAGAGCATTCTTTTAAAAGGGTATTTGAATGCTTTTTATAAGATTGAAACGGCAAACAAGCATACCATACCCTTCATGGTAAAGACAATAATGGGAAAATTCTTTGTCTTGTAATAATAATGTTGTTGCCTGTCAACATTGTTCATCGTGAAAGAATGGATGCTATCAAAGCCTGAAACATTATTTAACTCTTTCATGATAACTGTGCAATGTTTGCAAGTTTGAGCCTAAAGCTTGTTGCCGATTTATAACTTAAATGAGAAAATACAAAAGCATTAAGCTTAATAAAATAAAGTATTTTGACACGCGAAACCTAAAAGAATTTATAAAAAAGAAAAACTTTAAAAGGAAAAGGATTATTGAAGTATGCTTTTTAATAACCCAAAATATTGTTTTGAGGCTTAATTAATATCTAAACAAGCATAAAGCAGGATTGCTTTGACAGGCCCAAGGTTAAGGTATCTGTGTACCTACACCAAGAATTTAGAGGTACGCGCCGTATGTGAAGAATGGATGAACTCTAATATAACACATGACCTGCTTACGCCCACGCCTGGGGCTGTAGTCTCACGCTGCAAGGAACCTGCATGGATTGTGTTGTCGTTGTCGGTCCATTTTGTTGTCGCACAGCAGTTCCCTCCACAACCAATAGCAAGGCTATATGGAGACTTCCTTTGCGGGAAAGTGAATTCTTGTTTGCAGTTTATTTTCTAAAATTTGTTTGTTCCAATATTAATGCAAAATAGTGGTAGATTACCGACTTTGTGAGCGTGCACGATAGTTGGCAAATGAAACAAAATAGCACTTCTCAAATTCTCTCAAAATGTCCGCGTTAGACCCTAGTTAGTTAGTTCTATCATTTCATTACCCATTCATCTTATTATTAACAAACACAAATTTTTACTTTTCATTACCTTTTTTTAACCTTGACATTGGTCAAATGTGAAAACCGCACCAAGTTATTAAAAAAAACCTAGCTGGCTGGCTGGTATATTGAGCTGATCTTACGATTTTGACAACGCCGTTTTGTTTCCATAGTTTACTCGTTCAATAGCTGGAGCTACGATAGACCCTGCCCGCGTGTGCGTCCGTGTGCGAACGACATAATCCGTAAAAGGATACGAGCGATCCCCTGTTCCTGCGATCTGGTAACCCTTACCCTAAGAGGGATCGATCAGGAACTCTCAAGAAGGGACTGAACTTTCTTAAATCTTGTTATGCAAAATATGCGGGCGTCTGCGTCGAGTGTAAGATGGAGATAACTTAATGATAACTTAAAACGTTGCAGTTGAAACGTTCATTAATTTTATAGTCTTTGATGATAATTTCAAAAAAGTTCTTTTTAGTGGGAATCGAAACCTGATGATACGTGACGATAAAGCCAAAAAAGGAATCACACTTCACTCGTTTTCCTTAACTTCTGAGGGAGAGGGTATCTTATCGTATTCCTCTTTTCTACAACAAGATGTGAAGAAGCAACTTGCACCCGCAAATGTGAGAACGCATAATGTAAGATGAGGATGACTAGTGAGGCAGAGTTCTTCTCTACTAGCTGGCCTCGCAACTGGCCTCTGCTTCTGCTTAACAATAAGAGAACAGAGTCATTTGCTTAACCTTTTATCCTATCCGCATTGTTGTTATGGCAACATACTTAGACAACTTAGTGGTAGGAGTTCTTGGCGGGAAAGTGAAGAGTCTGCGGTTTTGTTTTAATTTTCTAAAATTTGTATTATGTCGAATATTAATGTGAAATAATGGTAGATTATTAACTTTTAAGTGTTCGTGAGTGTGCATGAGTCAAAGTCATGAGTTGCCAATGCAAATGAAACAAAACAGTGCAACGTCACTTTTTCAAATTCTCTCAAGAATTCCGCGTGAGGACTTAGTAAAGCCCCACATATTTATTGAGATACTCGAGGGGTTGAGGGGTATATCATTTCTCACTTTTCATTTCTATTATCATTCATCATCATTTGAGAAACGTATAAATTAAGTTTTCGACTGAAGGACTAGTATCCATGGTCATGAATAGATTTTAAAAAAAAACGTAGTGGTAGATAGAGCACCAATCAACTTGAGTTAAAATTTCTCGAGCTCTTTCGTGCTTCAAATAGCGTGCTAAGCTATCAGTCCTAGTTGTTGCTGTAAGACGGCAGTCGTTGAAAACGCACCAACCCGCATTGAGCCCAATCTCCACATTTGTTCTCCTGGCTTTGAAGGCCTGAGCGATACTAAGCCGGCTAAAGATTGTGATGGTGTTCAGTATACATAACCATATTGATGACGATAAACCGATACTCGCTCACACAAGCGGGGAGGGCATTATTTGCGGGTCCCGGTGGAGTTTCGGTGACCGGAAGTGCTTAAGGGTGGAAGCGCGGGATTTGACCGGAACTTGCGAAGCCCCAACTGATGTGTTAAGCCGGTACTGCGGGCCCGACTCACTTATTAATTAATGACCATCAACATCCGACCCGTTGAATAATAATAAGAAACTTTTCACGATTTTCGACGAGGCATTTAATAACAGCAGAATAAAAAATACCATATTCGAAACATGAAAGGGATATATGTAATCCCGCTGTGGGAAAAAGTTAATCGGATTTGGAAATATAAAACTATATGGCTCGAGTCTAACATGATATGTTTGGTTGTTTTGCGGGGCTGCGAGGCTTCACCGCAAAATGTGGATGGAATATTAACCAGTGTTTGCTTTCCATCAGTTGTGGATTAACGTTTGTTCTGCGTTCTAACACTGGCGCTAAACGTTTATAAAAGACCGTAGTCAACAGAGGTTTGTTGGAGCTAAGCGCCATTACTTAACGGAGAATTAGTTATCTAATTCATCATCATCATCATCATCATCTCAGCCAAAAGACGTCCACTGCTGGACAAAGGCCTCCCAAAGATCTCCAAAACGACCGGTTTTGTGCTGCTTGCATCCAGAGGCTTCCCGCGACCTTCGTCAGATCGTCGGTCCACCTTGTTGGAGGCCTGCCCACACTGCGCTTTTCGGTACGCGGTCGCCACTCAAGGACTATTCCGCCCCAGCGGCCATCAGTCCTGCGAGCAATGTGTTATCTAATTACGTTATGTCTATTTAACCGCCTCTTTGTCTTGTGATTTGAACAGCGGTCTCTGATCAGAAGTGTCTGGTTAGATATCCAGCAAAGGCTAGGGTTTGTTTCAAGTCACCATTTTGTTTAAGTCTGTTGCATAAAGACAATGTTAGTATTTTTTTTTATATTAGAAGGAGGCAAACGAGCAGGTGGGTCACCTGATGGGAAGCAATCACCGCCGCCCATGGACACCCGCAAAACCAAAGGAATCGCAGATGCGTTGCTGGCCTTTAACATTAATTAACTTTAGTAGCATTTTTCTGTTCCAAACATCCAGCATGCGCTTCTATCATTGGCCCTTCCGTCATGTACGATCATCAAGGAGATGAAGGTCGAGCGCTTCTTGTGAAATAATAAAAAAACGCATTTAATGAGCACACGTACGCCCCTACCGTTGAAATAGTTTCACGTTTTATAGGCGACCTTATACATCCCATTGTATTCCTTATTCGTGTCGTGTTGTCCTAAAAGTTGTGTCAAGCGGAAGAGTTGTGATAGCTAGGTGTTTCGGATCAACACCATGTAGTTACCGCTTATTTTTTCTAGTTTTAGGGTTATGTGGTTTTCGTGTTTTCACTAATCTCCAAAATTCGTGTTCTCGTTAATTGTTAAAACAAATAAAATGTTTTTTATTAAATTATCTGTATATTAAAGACAAATGCATTAAATAAAGCTTTGAAAAAGTTAAATTCTTATAAGGCTTTTTTCGAGAGCGTTATTTCATTGAATAGACATTGAAGAGTTGTATCATTGAGATATCTTCACGTCTATCTCCGAGTTCAATTGCATCGTCTAGCAGCAGGCTGTTGCCGTATTCATCGGTGTATAAACAGTCTGAAACAATACTGAATTCGACACATCGTTTTTGTAACGATATACAGAGGTAACATACTCGAATTGCAAAACCTCTCGTATTATAAACTGGCCCAATCGTTTTAATGTGATTTATTTGTATTTATATTGAAGATAATGAAATTCCATAACCCCATACATAACGACATATTTAAATAATCGTATATTTCAATTATATTGAAAAGTGAGATTAGAAAACGTTTATATGGTAATAATTTATTTATAGTATAGTATCTTATAATACCTTACTTTAAATATTTATTTTTGTAATAGTTTTGGCTAACCCTCTCTGGAGAAGTTTATTAATTGATCAGTCTACTTGAAGGTTTAGTAGTAAAATATACGAGTGCCCTCGACACCAGCCAGTTAATTAGCTAAGTTAAGGTAAATATTTCGTTCGAAAAAGTTTTCAAAACATATTATTTTCCTTCTGAAGGTTATAATTGGCATAAGCACCTGATGTTTAGCAGATTATCTCATTTTTTAATAAATTATGACTATATACATTGATAAAGTATGTATTTATAGAATATGCTGATGCCATAATTACTGTGTTTAGTAACTAAATAAAATTGCAGGATTAATCCTTCTCCTAGAAAGCCGATTAAGCTTACTATTAACAGCATTCTTGTCAGTGCTAATTTTTTTTTTCGTATCTATTAATTTGTGTGGTATTTAAATAATATAATTCTTCATCATCTAATTCTATGTTAGAGGGCAGATACATCGTTCGGTACAATATTTAACGGCTAAGAGTTGCATAGATCAGCTGTTGGCAATATGGCGTTGCTGGGGTCGTTGGCATTTGGGGAGGCATATGCGGAGTCACCTGTCGGTCCCCTCGCAACACCCCCGACTGGAAATTATTAAATGTTACTTGTTCGGCGGGCTATATAGGATGCATGCATACGGTGTTATTATTTATCTTTGCGTGATGTTTTTCAGTGAGTTTTGACCTAATCCTTAGTGGCCAACTGGCCAGTACCAGTTGTATTCACCTATTGATTAATAGGTGAATAAAATTGGTAATACGTTACCTATAACGTAAACAAGAGTTTGTATGGTATTGGAGTTGCGGTTCTTAGTGGCCAACGAGGTGACATGCCATTTTGCCATACAAATTTTAGTTATTGTCAACGTGATCGAAGGAGGAAAGGCGTTTTGCATTATATGCATCATAGTTTAATGCATCTTACTGTCACTTGTATGGATGTAACATGGTATATCATAGTTTTAGACTGAATAGAATCGTAGGTCTTTCCAAGTATAGGGGCGAGTATAAAATTAAACCATGTTGGAATGGAAATGAAAACGTTAAATTAACGTTTAATTTAAGTTAAATGTTTAGTTAATAGTAAGCGATTACCGCAACCGCTTGTAACACCTGAGGCCTTCGTTATAATGCTTTTATGTCCAGTAACTTAAGTATAGGTTATGCGATAATTTTATTATAATTTACTTTTTCGTATGTTGTTAATTAAATTAAGCAAATACGCTTTTTCCAGGTGGTCTCACCAGTAGTAATGCTAACTTGCCTGCTTGCTTGCATCCTACAGTACCTAACCCTAATAAGAAACCCCCATTTCTCACATTTAACCATAACATTTCCGAATACGACAAGCTTCGTTAAAATTTGAAATTTATTGCGACATAACAAGGTTGTTAATACAGACCATTTGATGTATCACAATATAGTCATTAAACGTAGCTTACATCAATGATAATGAAGCGTAGAACACACAAGATTTATGTTAACCAGTTGCGGTTATCTGGGGCCCACAATCGCATCGCTACACAACTTGTAAACACATAATTATTGCCACGTCATAGGTACGTGAATTTAGTGTCGATCTAGCACTTTGTTGTGTAGCACGACTAGCCGCAGGCACAGCATGATGATTGATGATTCATGCTTGTTTATTATCACATGAGACATTTTAAATTCAAACTATGTATCGTACTAGGAATATAACAATGTAAAATCTCTATGGATGGGGAGAAGTCTTTGACTGTAAAGATAACCCCTTAATTGTCATCGGAAGTAAAAGACTCAGAATCAAATGTGTTCATAGTCTAAGTTTTTTGACTATACAAACGTACATAATGGGATTTGTTGGTTACCACAAATTCATTGCTAGATGTCCCTGCTTTGATGACACACATTAAACTTTCACTTGTTCGAACAATAGAAAAATCACAAACTCAGTCTTCAGGTGTGAGGGGTGATTTTCTTTTTAAATTGAGACAGAAATGGTGTTATTGATATAATCCAGAGCATATATTTTAACAGCACTGCATAGGACAAAGTTAGAGGAAAATTTCTAGTGTATAAACAACCTGATTGTAGGCGCTTGTCTTGAGAGCGCGCGCGTGCGATGCAAGGTCGTTTGTCTTAGAAGTCGTAGGTATATTAATACATTTTATGTTTGAGCGTCTTACTGACCGTAGGCATTATCCGCTTTGCATGCCTTCTGCAAAAAATAATGTTTACCATCACAATCACAACCCTCTCGTACGTTCTTGTAGGCTCTATAGTTTTGTTAGTAAACAGCACGATATATAGCTATAGCTATAGCTATAGCCTCAACACTATCTATAACTCCAAAAGCCCAGACAATATTAAAGTCACTTAACATATGAGTAAAGATTTATGTTTTATTGTTTGTTAATAAGGCTGATATGATGTGTAAATGTGAAACATTTAAATACTAACATATAAACAATGAAACATAAAAATGTAAATGAACCAATTGTAGAAATCGAGCTAACAGAATACTTTTAAAGCTTTTTTGTACTTTAATGTTATTCTTGTCTAAGTTCACTATTAACGTTAGCCACTGACTTGGTTTACATTTTATTGTTGTTGTACTCATATTTTACGTGTAGGTGTTTCTTGTTTATATTGGAAGTATTAAATTTTATTGCTTTAAGCGATTGAGTGATAAATCCACTTTGCCGATAGTAATTTGTTTTCTTTCTTACAAATTGGTATATGCTTGTCAGATTTTTGTTTTATTGTATGTGTTCCCCATTATGAGTTGAAAAATTATCAATTTTTAACAATCGCAGACTGGGTGCGTTATCCATGCGCCATCGAGCTCCTTACTTTCTTACTTACTTTTTAGTGGAATACTGCTCAATATTTTTGCGTTCTAGGTCCAGCGGATTGGGCATTGCAACGTAGATCTTTCTTCAGAGCTCGATTCTGTTATTCTAAAACGTCTACAATCGTGTCTCAGTGACTATTTCCTAACTTTCTCCCATGGTCCAGAATGGAGGCTCAGTCAGTCAGTCAGGGCTTTCTCTTTTCTCTCTTTCTCGCCTCTTTATCTTTATATATAAAAATCAAATACTGTTCGTTTGTCTCACTAAAACTCGAGAATGGCTGGACCGATTTAGCTAATTTTGATTGTGAAGTATTTGTGAAAGTTCAGGGAAGGTTTAAACGGTGAGAAACATATATAATAAGTAATGGAAAATACTAAAAACAACAATTTAAGTTTCCAATACAAAATGTTCCACCATTTGTTTGTTTTGTTGTCATAGAAACTGTCAAAGTGGTACGAAGTCCGCCGGTTAAGCTAGTAAACGATAAAAATAGGCTACACCTCAAAAAGTAACCTACCTTGCTTTAAAAAGGTACACAGTGCTAACTAGCAAACTCAAATAAATACAGCAGTGAATTCTAGACTTAAATTTTGTTCATACAACATACTAAACGTGGCATAATTTTCTAATTAAGACATAATTATTTCGAAGTGACTTAAACAGCAAGTTATATGTGCATACATTTCAAGGCAAACGTCTTTGAGTACTCATGCATGCATGCATTCATTCTCGGAATGTTAAGATATTAAACTGACTGATAAATGAAATAGTTTACTTTAAATGTTGATAATGATAGAATATTGACCGGCGCCGGCGCCGGCGTACTAGAATTTGATTCAAAGTTCACGATGTTTAAAAGACATATCTATGTCAGTATGCGAAAAAAAATGGTATAGAGTCGAATGGTAGAGTGCACTTGACAAATTTGCTGAACCATAAGAGAATGATAATTTATTATTTATTTATTTACTTACTTAATTTTCTACAATACAATTTGTGTCATATTGTACAAACTTTACGGTAAAGTAATACTACATTCAATTTTATCAAGAAAATACTAAATTAGTTATGGGAACACTCACTCAACTCTCATGAATGAACTGTTACTTTTAATTCATTGTTAAATTTTGGTATTAATTTTGTTAACCTATGATTATATAGGTATAATATATGTATATTATACTCGTAATTGACTAAATAATTAAGACCTACTTATTGCACGATAGCTGTATCTTTTCAGATAGGTAATACCTTTTTAAGTTCGATATTGTATTTTTAGCCAACATACCTCATCAGATCTGCTATAGAAAAATTACAAGGTTTTATTGTAATAAAAACAATCAAATAAATGGGTTGTTAGGTGGATGTCATGTTCGGCTTTAGTCATAATCTGCTTTAGTCATGTTCCTCACTGGTCACGTTCCGTTTTGATCATGTTCTACCCTAGTCATGTTCTACCCTAGTCATGTTCTACCCTAGTCATGTTCTACCCTAGTCATTTTCTATCCTAGTCATGTTCTGCGTTGGTCATGTTCTATCCTAGTCATGATCTGCTGTGGTCATGTTCGTTTTGCTTTTATTCTCATTATCGTCAGCTTTTAATGTTATATATCTATCACCTTCATCACCTTCACCACCTTCACTTTCTATACTAGCGCAAAGTGGGTTGTTGGTGGATCCTGATACAGGTTTCAAATTAACAATTATGATTGACGCCTCTCTCCTGTATAATCGACAATGGAAAAAAAGCCCAATTTTATCCGCCCCATTCAACCTGTAAGGAGCAGCTGTCTGATATTCATGATTTATCGACTTAAAAATTATGAGGCATTTTCTTCAGCGCCATCGGTTTTGATTGAAAGCATCGGGTTTATACCTCGGATAATAGATTCTGAATTTTCTCTGTATGCTTAATTACGTAATTTGCTTCTTTCTCTTTACGTTGAACGGCTTAATACGTTACAGATATTGATTGTTGAAGTTTAGTGGAGGATTAGTTTTTTCTTTTGTTTTTATTACATTGACAACAATAATTACAGGATATGGCTTAATATGTTCCAACGCGACACTGAAGAGTAATTATGTGAGTTTGTGGAATGGACATAGGACCCCTCGGTGGGATATTTAAAAGCTAATAATATGATGGATGTTAAATCTTTCTCCTTTGTCCACGAGTTATTCGGTTTGTGACAAAAGAACATCACAAAATCTTTAAAATATTTTTCAGGGCAATTAGCCCTTTATGGTTATCGAATTAAAATTATGAGGCATTTTTCTTAGCGCTATTGGTTTTGATTGAACATAAAGTTTTATTTCCGAGTCTAATTAATATTTAGCGTACAGTTTAAAAGATACGTCGATGTGGCGGTCAAATAATTTCGACGGGCTATTCGGCTCGCCCCGGGCCCGCCGTTCTATATAGACGCGCATGCAAGCGTTTGTTTGCGCGCTCCGGTTTGTTTGTTTTACTAAAAATTTATGGCGTTTCGCGGAGATCCGACCGGGCGTGCCGCTCCTTTGCCTTTGAACTCTGTTTGCTCTACGTATGCAATTCTGTATACTTGGTGTACGCTTGCGTAATGGAAGTACCGAAGTGGTAATTACCGATGAACTCATTTCTACGGTATATATATCTTTTTTGGTGGTACGATTCTGCTTAGAATCAAACTGTATGGTTAGTAATACCTACCTGTTTTTCCGCCAATAAGTATTGTTTTGCTTTTTGTGGTCCGGTTTGAAAGGTGTGAACTGCACTGGATCGAGTGAAATTACAGGATGTTCTAAGAGAATTGAAGTTTCGGGATCGGCAACGCGCGCTAAATACCCTTGGAGTATCTCAACCCTGTCCACTTTCCATTATCATTACCAGCTCATATTGTGTCCCCGCTTTTGTGGCACGAGTCTTCCCTTTGAATGGATAGGGATCTGGAACGGGTCATAAACACCTCGCAGGCCCATTGCGGATTAATGGTTGTTAACGAGTGCTAATCCAGTCGGGTACAATGGCTTTACGTGCCTCCCGAATCACGGAGGAGCTCGAGATGATAAATGTTTGGTCACCCATGCGATGACCGGCCTTTGCGATAGTTGCTTAACCTTAGCAATCGCAGGCTGGGCGTGTTAACCACTGCGCCGTCGAGCTCCTCATTGCTCAGTAACATAACATGTAATTTTGTTTTATGATATTTTAAGATAAAAACTCTCTTTCTCTGATTAGCTTGAGGGGAAATGTCATTTTTCTGTCACTAATGGGTAATTGCTTGCCTTCATCTCTTTGATTATAATTGACAGGCTGAAGGTAAAAGCGTCATTCACCCAAAATTCTTAACTGTTCAAATTGATATTTATTATTTGTGCGCTCTAAGAGCTTTTATAAACAAAGCTCTAAATTGTATTTGATTTCCGTAATTGCCATGGACATTCCCCATCAAATGCCAGAGGAAACAATGTAGTGAGCTTTAATTGTCGAAATGTTTTCATTAGATCTGGCCCGATGAGGGCTGTAGACAGTAACAATATACTCGTAGACATTGCGCCGCTGCCTTCTTCGATTTATAATACCTAATGTTAGTTCTATAATTTACCGAAGTTCTATACACACACTTTCGCTTTCCTATTCGTCTGATAAGTTTAATTAGTGTTATTTAGGTTTATCCCTTGAATTTTGATTAGAAATAACCTCCTACAAAATACAAAACTCGCAAGTATTACCTACTTAGGCATTATTACTTCATGTCGAAATATGAAATGTGTAGGATTGCTAAACAAGTAGGTATTTGTTTGTCAGTATGCTAGATTCTTTTGTTTTTTCGTTTGTTTTTTTTTATGTTACCATGCAGGTCGCCTACAAACTACTTTCTTCTCATTGTCAACGTCATTTAGTTTTACGCAATGGCAACGTACTAAATGGACGATGAACGCTCATTTGTTTGTCTTGATCCGAACGCGATCGTTAAATCGAAGCGCACTGTTGGTAATGACGCGTTTATGGAGTGTAATTCAAATTAATTACTGAATCAGTACTTAATTGATACCATAACAAATGAATATTTTGGCAAGAGTAAATTTTACGAGCAGTATTTTACGAGTACGGTTACAAAAGTTATTTACTTGGGATTAATTAATAAAACTATTCGGATTTTAGTTCAATTTTCGATTGAAATTATATAACGCATTCGCGTTTTCATGGTAAATTCTTTGTCACTTTTGAGTTTTCCGTAGTTAATGAGGACTTATAGTTATACCTCTCTTATTATCTGTATGTCACTACTATCATAGGTCACATTGCCACATATTACCTGTTCGAAAATTCCATGCCACGCCATGCCGTTAAGGTACCAATAGAGCACTAAAAATTTATTGTTATAATTAATCAAAAAAAATCTCTATCATAGGATTAGTTATTTTATGTACAAATTGTTCTTCAAGCTAAAACATAAATAAAATATTCAAAACGCACAATGCCTGGTACTAAAGCAAAACACAAAACCTCTGCACGAAAAACCCCAATTAAGTACCATAATCCCCGAGATAAAGAGACATAAAATTAAAGCACGTTATTAAAAAGAGTCGCACTGGCCAAATGGACTATATAAAGTGAGGTTATGATGTCAGCCATATTGCAAAATGGACGATGAAAATTAGCGCGCTTCAGTTAAAACCTTAAATAAATAAATTGCCGTTGCAATGTTTCAATTCTTTTGATAAATAAATACATCATAATGATAACCGCCTCTGTGGTCTAGTGGCTAAGATCACCGGTTTGGACCCAGTGGTCCCGGGTTCGATTCCGAGCTGGGGGTACATGTTTGTGTACTCGGTTTGGTTGATGGTAGGGCTTGTTTGTCCGCCTGGTTAGCTACCACCATCTTATTTAAATATGTCGCCATAACATCAATGTTTGTAGCATTGTTGTGTTCCGGCAGCTAGAGATAAGATAGCCAGTGCCTCACTAGTTGAGGATCCCGGGTGAAGTGCGCTTCCATCAGTGCTTTTCATCACTTAACATCAGGTGAGATCAAGGCACTGTGCTTACCCATAAAATAAAATAAAAAAATAAAAAAAACACAAACAAAACCATTGGTAAATAAATTGCCGATTCGAAGTTTCACTGTCGATGAATAAATAAATATGTTAGAGTAATAAACGAAGAAGTCCTAGGCGTTTCTAATATTAAATATTAATCTATTTGAAGTATCATCATCATATCATCATCATCAGTGTAAAAATATATCACTGCTAGATCCAGAACTTTTTATATGGATATTGGCTAATGTGGGTTTCAGATCAGGCCTTAACCCAGCACTTTGACTCAAAGCTGGTTACTGGATGCTATTTACTGCCAACGGCAACAAACGGGAACATTTTAACTGTTGAACAACTTATGTATGATTAATACAGATGTCCATACTGGGATGACACATGATGTGCATGCAGGGTCTCCTGTATCGGTAGCTCATTTGAAAGAGTATTCATCCGAATTACGAAAGCTTTTTGGTTAGAGTCCCACATGGGGCAGTCTCTTTTATAAGTGTCGTTTCAATCACTTGGGAGGGTACCATAAAATATTTTTCGAAGTCAACAAAAACCGTAAATTGAATTCAGTAAAGTGTACATAGAAAAATAATGTTTGTAAGTGCGTAAAAATTATGCGTCTGCCATAAAACGCAGTGTAACGGGGCAATTCTGAAAAAGTTTAACCCCGCACTTGAACATTTTATCGTTATCGAGTTAGCAAACGCAATTTGCAATTTTGCGTCGTTCACCGCTACATCCTCTGTCGATAAACCGGCGGCGTCACCTAATTCGCTTTGCTGCCTATACAAATTCACCCGTTTCCCATCTGCGACATAAAGTCTATTTTTCAACACCCCCACCGCACTATTCTAAACAATGTTGAGCAGGTTACAAGTTGTCACAACATCTTTATCACTTATGTAATGTCTGCAGCGGATATTTCTTTCTTTTTTTCTGTTATAATTTTATTTGTCGATTGCCTTGTTGTGCGGTTGATTATTTTCGGCGGTCGCCACTTATAAATCATATTAAACACTGGAATGCTTTTAGTAATCACTGTCATCTTTTCAAAGTAGGTGTATTTCATTATGATGAATGAAATTCTCTGTTGGGTAATTTACATAGGCCGACCCAATCGCTTTAACGAAATGTAATTGCGGATATACAGTGGTAGGCGTTCGGCAATTTAACGTCATAACAAATTCATCATAAAGCAAAGAATACGTAACAGCCATCTTGCCTCATTCTCATCAATTGTTTCGCGTGGCTGTTTGTGTTTGTTGTCGGCTGGTTGTTTTCATAACACGGCTCTGTCTTTGATGGCAGCAAGTGTTTGCGCAGCGGTCGGATTCCATCGGGGAATCGCTTTGAGAAGTATTTCGGGAAAGAGTTTCGTTTGCGTCGTCGTGCACTTTCTGATATTTGCTGATATCATGGTTGCTTAGTGATTTGACTTTAGTAATGCTGGTTGTTGATACTTGCTAGATTTGCAGAGAGAAAGATTTTTTTTGTTTGGCCAAGTGATAATAATTGTTCATGTATATATTTCATTTTGTTGCTGTACGGTAAATTAAAGTTTAATATTAATAAAAAAATAAAATATTTTGACTGGTTGTAAATGCAAAACTTTTTATCTTCATGTTTTTTTATGTACATAATTAATTATGTTGAAAAAATTAATTAATTACGTTGGCGCAATGAGATAAGTCTTAACGACTGCCATATTATAATAACAATTGGAACCAACAGCTTAATAACCTTAATGTGACTTCCAAAACAAAAGAGCTCGACATATTTACATAAGTTTTGGTCACCCATCCGCTGACTCTCCATTGGCAAAGTCACGCGTTAGTCGCCTTTAAGCGCCATCTTATACCTCACCAGTATTCCTCGTTTATCTCATTCAAATAAAGAAGATGGTTATGAACATTTCACTTCATGTAGGTTACACATTTGTCTTGCAGCACAAACGAAATGTGTTACCTTAATTGTGAATTATTGCAGTGCGCTTATTAAAGTGTGCCGCAAACTATCTGCTTACCGAATTGTTAATCCCGGGGTGGGCTGTGTTAGCCGCTCGGCTGACTTTTGGCTCATGTCCACTACTAGGGTTGCCAACTCTGCTGTGTTATATTTCCTGACATATTAAATTCAAATTCCAATTTAAAATCATTATTCCAGGTCACATGGTAGTAAGTTGACAATCTTAAAATTAGGCGCATGTCATCAAAAGTCCGAAGAGAATGCTTCTATAAAAACTTACTATGTTTTTATAGAAGTATTCTTTTGATGTTTTGCAAAATAATGTTTTATTAAAAAAAAATCTAAATTCGGAACAAAGCCTACATCTTCTTTTGAATGGTATAGGTATTTTAAGGCATAGGTACATTTTTATTTCCAAAGACGTTTCGACCGAACTACGTGTCGTCGGCCGTGGTCACTGGCTTTCATTTGGTATGCCAAGTTAACAGTAACGTTCACTTTACTAATAAAATAGTTTTGAAACATTGTCTTAATTATTTTCGAGCAGTTTGATGGCGCAGTTAATCAACATGACGGGTCATTGGATAAGTGACGCGACACTGCGAAAGTAGCTTTTAAAGCACGAAATTTCTATATTTGATTTATATTAAAAAAATAATAAAGTTTATAAATATGGATATGATTTCATATTACGCAATCTTTGCTGCATACAAATTACAATGCGGAAAGAACAATCAACACTTTTGCGAGTAAATCAAGTTGGCAACCCTAACCACGACATGCATCTTGCGCCTCGCATTGTTAATCCATTGTTATTTATATCAAAATGCACAATAATTATCTCGTTCACTGCCGTGTTGAGACTAATTATCAGATGCACTGTTAGTCGGCTACTCACGAACGGTATGCGTTACGTAACTTGACGCGTACGTTTTTTTTTACGTTTCCATGAAGTCATAGGTAATTGTACATGATACTGTGATTTTGCTAATCGGTTTCGGTGTGTTGTGCATGCAAGTTTGATCATTTTGTTGGATAAACTTCCAATGTCTCTTTTTATTGTAGCCTAATGTAGGTACCTATTCTAAGAATTTAGCTACAATGTTGTTTCTGGTTCCTAATGGGATATTTCCAAGTTTTTGTACTCTAAAGCACCTAAATCGTTTCAAGCGTTTCTTTACATGTTTTTGTACTTTGACATTTTGCACTTTTATGAAACTGGGCCGGCAAAAAAGTCTACGGCTCGCTTGATGGCACATAGCCGTCACGGTCCGTGGACTCTAGCAACACCGAGGGGCCGCTCTCCAGTCACTCAAGCTTCAAATCTTAAGACCTTTGTAGTGTGTGACTCACCTCACCTCTTATTGATACACCTTAATTGCATAATTTTCCAGTAAATCATACTTCAAAGTCTACTCTTGTTTGACTAGCTCTCTCCCGGTCGTTCTACAGTAGGTATATGGCGACCGTGTCAGGCTGACTTGATTTCATGGTAACCCTGCCAGGCGTACATTGTTACGACGCGACCCTGTCAGGATTACCATCATTACATGTCGAACCGTCCAGGATTACATAATTTCTTGGTGACACTGCCAGGCGTACACCATTACACCTTTAATTTCCCTGGATTTGGTACAAACGCAAAGCATAGCTGCTTGGCGGCGGAAAAAAGTATTATGGTAATCACCATCAAGTCACATTCTCGAAGAGAAGACTACCACCAGCCACGTCTATGTTCTATTTATTTTCTTTGCTTCTTGTACGTTTTGGTTGATGGACAGTAGGCCGGTCGCCATTTGCCGAGCGGCCAATGACCCTTCGGCACGCGCTGCCATGGGCCACCTTGTGGCAGCCGGCGCGTGCGCCGGTAATAGTGTTTTTTTAATTAATTAACTTACGGTACCGCTATGATAGTTAAGAATGTAATTGTTACCTAATTATTGACTGAGAGAGACGGAGATGAGTGTCTAATCACCGCACCACTCGTTGTCGGCTTAGAATAACCCTCATACTATTTACAACAACAGTGTTTCTGTGTCATACTGAACATCCACGAATCCAATGAACGACGCAGAAGCTTGCTCTCTTTTATTTTTATGATTTTAAAATTAATTTTATTATTTTCTAATGTCTATTATTACAATAGGATTGTTTGCTTCATTTTTATTTTTGTGTGTGTGTGTTTGTTAATACATATTTTTCTTTCTTTCTTCTTTATTTTTCTGATATAGTGCTGTTCCATATTTCTGTACTTATTTGGTAGGTACAGCAACAGTTTAATCAATAATACCTCCTTAAATATGCAAGAAATTATATAGAATCTGATTGTGCAATAATACCTAAATAATAAGTAAGTAAGTAATACCTAAATTAATTTGAAGAACCTAATTGAAATCTCATTCATTACATAATAGCTTATTTACTGAATATAACATTAAACTATTGGCGTACGTTCACATGTTATATTTTATATTAAATTGTCTAATTTTAGTAGCAGACTACTACCAGATCTTTGTAAGACATAAGTTTGTTTGAAAATAAGCGATAATGTTGCCACTGCCATAAATTCTTAAGTACAAATGATATTGGTTCGACATTCTTTATCAAATATCTAGGCTGCAATTTTTTGTACGAACGACTATACAGCAGCAGAATCAATGTTCTTAAATTCTAATAATACTCTTAATAAAAATATATAATCTATACTTAATATATAAATCTGTAGGCTCTGTCTGTACATGCAATTTTTCTGACAAATATTGGGATTTTATTTTTATTTTTAAGTAAGGAATATAGAAACCAACAAAAGAAGTAGCTTGATTGGTAGTTGAAAAAGAAAACCAAAACACAAACAAATGTGCTTGCTAAATCCTATTAATATTATAAACGCGAAAGTTTGTTTGGATGTTTGTTACTCTTTCACGTGAAAACTACTGAATGGATTTGGATGAAATTCGGCATACAGATAGTTTATAATCGGGAATAACACATAGAAAACTTTTTATCCCGATATTCCCACGGGAACGGGAACCACGCGGGTGAAACCGAGAACCACGCGGGTGAAACCGAGAACCACGCGGGTGAAACCGCGAGCGGCCACTAGTAAGATATAAGGACTTGTGGTATGGTTTCCGCAAAAGTCCTTTACCTGTTTCTGTCACCAGGGTTACTATTTTTCAGTTTATATGGCAGGAGATCCATTTAGATATCTAAACAAAAATGCATAAACTCAAAGGTTTCAAGGATTTTAACTATTGTATAGCAAATGCCCAAGCGGTGACCGTTTACCACTAAGTATAGTAAAGTAAAGTAGTACTGGTTTTCTAAATGAAACGCTTAAAAACAATGACTACGTTCAAATAGCTCTGTTTTGTTCCGCGCCTTCGTATTTTTCGTGTTCGTAAGCTCACGTATTTGGGTTAAGTAACGTCTTTATTGGAACGTTAAGAAAACACTTCGCGCAGACAAGCCGACGCTAAACGTTTGCATACGGAAATCCATAAGAGATAAAAAGTTCCTTTTCCCTCTCTCTCTATCTGTTGCCGGAGTGCACTCTTCCGGCGGTTCCGTCGTCTACACGGCGGAATCCATCAAAGGATTAAGGTGGTGTCACGGGATCGCTCCGTTTTTCCCCGGGATGTGGAATAAATTATCCGCCACTTAAACGACAGCTCACCGAATTCGGTTGGCTAACGATCCTTATACGATGTCGAATCGGGCGCGACTTACAATTTATTTTGCACGTACCGGTTTTAACTTCGTTTGGTTTGCCGAATACGAAGTTGCTATTTAGAAAAAATGTTCTTTCACAACATAAGTTTTATATCTTTATTGATGGTAGGGTTTCCGCTCAGAACATGACAGTAGCCAGAATGGCTACCAAGCTTATATATATTTCTGTCGCCATGTAGCATTGCCCCGTTTTAAAGGATATCGGATTAGGTTAAATTTTAACTAACTTTTTTTTAAGTTTCTTATACTCACACCAATTATCTAGCCCAAGAGAAGCTTCGTTATGAAACTCGTTAAATGGTTACTAGACAACGGATAAACATACTTAAAATACTTAAATACATACTTTTTATACATAGAAAACACCCAGATCCGAGACAATTTAGAAAACAATAATTTCTAAATTGACCCGACCGGGGATCGAACCCGGGACCTCAGAGATGGCGACACCATGAAAACCGGTGTAAAAACCACTCGACCAAGGAGGTCGTCATAATGTCGTAAATTATTGAGTATTGGCGAATAATAACTATAGCCAAGGCATCAGCGACGGAATCGCTCGAGTTATACCTAAGTTACTAAAAGCCTCTATTGGCTGCGATTACCGTAGGCTGACCGTATATTTGGCAGCCGATCCATTGAACTAAACGAAAATCGAAGCGTTCAGTGAAAACTATAATTAATACCGATTAAATGCCACAAATCAGTTTCTACTCAGTGCTGACTCTCCACTATCCCGACAACGACGTCAAAGGCTTCGCAGAGCAAAACGCGTGGCAAGCACATCTCCCGCGTTTCAATCAGAGCAGATTGTGGCCCACCCCGGCCGGCGGACACAGAGTTACATCGATTCCGGATATCTGGATATGGGACTTGGCATTTGTGACTCGGTTTACAAAGCTTTATCTTCAAATGGGAACATATCTGTAACAGTGTGATGTCAATATCAGTTGGCTAAGTTAATCCCCTTTTTTAGGACGAGTGGACTGAGTAACAGGCCCTATTAGCACTTAAGAGTCTAAAGTATCAAACACAGTTCATCCGTTTAAAGTAAACGGATGAACTATGTTTGATATCAAAGAGCGATCTACGAGTAACGGAAAGATTTATTAACGTATTTAATGGCAACGGAGTGTACTTGCGTTTCCCTTACTTTGATTACAAGTCTGACGGCCTCATATACGTCAAATGACTATTACTTAGTTTTGGATGGAAAATCATGTCATAATGTGTTATAAATATTGATACATACTGTATTTTAAAAAAAACCGGACAAGTGTGAGTCGGACTCGCCCACCGAGGGTTCCGTACAAATTTATGGGTGCATTATATAGTTTGGGAATCGTGTCTCGAACTTTTCCCGACTGTTAGGTACTACATACAGCAAAGGTACCATATAAAACAGGGAAAAGGTATTTCATTTTTTATTCCCGCCCTATCCTCTAAATGCCACTACACATTTACAGAATACACTAAACATGCACACTAGTTTAGGCCCAAGACACCCACCGTACCTACTCGTAGAACAAGGGTACGAAGAACCGGTTCACACGCGCTCTATACCAGGTACAGACATGTACCTGGGCGCTTCTCTCCTCCTCCACGGCCCGGTCTACCCGAGCCGAAGTCCGAGCCTTTAGAGGCTCCCTCGGGTTGTTCCGCTCCCCGATCCGATCCGAACCCTTCGGAGAATCTAAGTACACGCACTTTTAAGTGTGTGATGACGTACCCTCTAGAAAACCTCAGAAGGTGATTCGTTTCACACGGCTTGAGGTACCCTTTACGTACCTCGCCGCCCCCAAAAAAGCCCGGCAAAGCTGAAAATGCCGTTTGAGGCAATCAGCAATCACACTAAAAAAATAAAATACCACTACAAACTTCATAGTTCTAGGTCTACGGCAAGTACCCTATGAATTTTGATTCCCTTGAGAAATTTTTTCAACATTTGTGTTTTTGTAATTTGTTCGCAACAAAATTTGCGTTAAAAATTATATAAACATTTTATAAACAGCTTGCCTACTTCTTAACTGATCTTTAGTATTTGTAAAAATATTATGATCAGATGTTAATGACGGTAGTTGTTGACATTGAATGGGCGCCTTTGGCTTTCAAAGTAAAAAGTAAATAGTGTTGAATAATTTCGGCGGGCTGGTTAGAACCACGATAGCTCAATTGGGAGAGCACCTGACCCGGTATGTCAGAAGGGTGCGGGTTCAAATCCTGCTCGTGGAAATTTTTTCAACATTTGTGTTTTTGTAATTTGCTCGCAACAAAATTTGCGTTAAAATTATATAAACATCCCTTGAGTGTGTCGAAATATACGTTTTTAGCGACATAAACAGCCGTATCTTTTTTTTTCGTTAACTTAGAAGTTTATTTTTTTCACAGCTTCAATGGACCGCAGACCTGCGTATATAGTTTTAATTTCAAATCGATACCTCTACGCGTTCCCGAGATAAAGGGTTTTGACAGACAGACAGACGGACAGGCGGACAACAAAGTGACCCTATAAGGGTTCCATGTTTTCCTTTTGAGAATGCGGCAAATATGTGCACATTTCGTTAATGTAAAAGCAATTGGAACCATAACAGCTCCTGGCAATTTGACGTACATCATACTTAATAATGATAATGCTCAGTATAGCAATGCAATAGCAGAAGATTTTAAAAATCACTTGACCATTTTAAAAACCAACTTGACAATTTAAATGTAAAGATTGCGTTATCTAATCTTCTAGTAACCATGATGTCGTTGGCTTGAACTTCGGTGTCAGAATGAAGTTACGGCTCCATAGATGTATTTGCACGAGCTCCGCTGCGCAGTCGGCCGGAGATTATAGAATGCATGACGGTGCAACATTAGTCCAACCTCATTTCATACCGATGGAATTGGATAGTGCTGTAATGACCGCTGTTACTACGAACGCTTTCTGTAAATTTGTTTGTAGCTTTATTTCCAAATAGACTGTTAGATTGAAAAGACAATCTACGTTGACATTTTAGCAGAAACTCTCTTTATGACAGTGGTGTGTACTCGTATTAGTTTGCACGTGGTGGAATTAAACCCCAAATTATTTATTCACTGATTAACTGAGTTGCTTGTTACAAATTCACAAAGACCCCTGGAGTTGTACTCACTCTGGTTGTACGTAAGACCCTAATTTCTCTTGCTTACTTAGTCTTGCCAAAGTGACGTGGTAAACATAATCTTTCTGCTTTATCATAATATTTGAAATGTTATACTGCTAAACTTAACAAACACATAATTCCGTATTCTGCTTAACGAATTAAGTTTATAAAATGTTTTTGTCGTGTTTATATAATTTTTATGACATTGAATGGGCGCCTTTGGCTTTCAAAGTAAAAAAGTAAAATAGTGTTGAATAATCTCGGCGGGCTGGTTAGAACCACGATAGCTCATATGGGGGAGCACCTGACCTGGTATGTCAGAAGGGTGCAAGTTCAAATCCTGCTCGTAAAATTTTTCCAACATTTGTTTTTTTGAATTAAGTTTAGTTGGTCTCAGGACGATTTAGCAATTATCAAAATTAAATTTAACTTGTATAACCATAATAGGGTCATCAAAGGTCTTCAAAAAATCTTCCCATGTTTACTTAGACATTATGTATGAGTTATAAAGAGGTGTCACAAGCGTCAATGGTCTGTGGTAGCTGCCTTCATCAGACGGAACGTATGCCAACGCAGGCAATCAAAAATAATAATAAATTTTACATTCTACAATAACCCGAAACAAACACTTTGCAAGACCATTGTTTACGGGGATGATCAGGAATTTCGGGCTAAAGTAAGATCAAATAAATCCGTATAAAATGTTATGGAATCCCTATGTTCAGTTTTATTGTGGCACAATAACTATTGAGACACAATAACGTTGAGAGTTTTCCGTATAATAATTTATCCTCAAACCAATTACCTGCATAGTTGTAGCGTGGTGAGGTAAGGATACGTAAGTGGCGTGCAGCATATATGCTGATGATCTGTCATATGAAGCCGATGTCTATTGATTATATTGTCACTTACTATCCATTCAAGTTTGTATTATACTCGTATATTGAATAACGTGCTAGTAAAAATTCGTGTCCAATTCAATTCGATTTATTATAGTATATAATTAGCAATGTTAATTTTAATACAGTTTTAATATACTTGTTCATTCAAGCTGTATTGTTTTGTATCTATTCTTATTTAAACTGTATCTTGGTTTTAACGTATGTAATGTTACCAATTTTTTTAAGATCGGTTGTCATTTTACCATTATCATGATGGAACCGTAATGCTCTAAATCACCGCGCTATATGAAAATCGTCGTAGCTGTGTGTTTCTGCAAGACACACAAGACTCGTCTCAAACTTCGCCGTATGCGTTTATATGGCGTCGAATAGTGGCGAGAGTCTACGAGCATACAGTCAGGCATAACGTTGTAAAGTGCTGAGTGCAAGTTTTATTCACAATTCGATAACTTTGCAACTTACTTCGAGAGCTAGTTTAAATTGAAATTAGATCAAATTTACGAAAGCGAAATTTTGTGCTTTAATTTATTAGCTACAATATTTTAAATCATTAATAAAATTTGTATGACATCGGAGCAGCGCCATCTAGTTACAAGTTGAATTCTAAAGTTCGTCCCGATCGAATAGTGAGAATAACTCGACACACTTTTATTTGGAGAGAGTTTGCTGATTGCCTCTGGCGGCGTTTTCAGCGTCACGGGATTTTTTGGGGGTGGCGAGACTCTTGAAGGGTTCCTGAAGCCGTGTGATTGATCGAAATACTGTCAGAGGGTTTCTAGAGAGAATGGCATCACGCAAGCGTGTCCTCTTTTCCTACTAGATTCTCCGAGGTGCTCGGATCTTATCTGTCTACACACACTGACAGACGTCACAGTGACATTTCACAGTGCAAGCACGACGCCCTCACAATCCTCCGTTGATTACTACCCTCCTGTGTTCCGATCCCACCTCGATCAAAGTGATTCCCATTACAAAGGGTTAGAAATGAACGCGTCACCGTCTGGGGTTGGTTGGCGTGTATTAATTGCGATTCGGGTTATTAGCACGACTCGATTGATGTTTCTGCTCGATTATAATCACGGACTAATAAGGAATTCCTTTCAAGCATTGCCGATTAATCGATTATAAGACGGCTGAGTTTCATTGAGGCCTTAATTAATTAGACTGTTTTGTTGAAGGAGCTCTCTGGTAAATGAATGTGATTATTTAAAGTCTAGTTTCATTCTTCTCAGCTTTACTCATACCCGCCAATTTTGCTCATCTTACAATATTATCTACAATTCCCTATATTATTTGGGTTTTGCTGCAGATTTCTTGACGGTTCCTGAAACGCGGATCAATAATCAAATATAAAACGCCCTTCTCGAAAAATTAGACAATTGATTTTTTGTAAAAAGGGGTGTACAATTTGTTTCTTCCTTTTTTTAACCGCGTAAAGTTTCTATATCTTTTGTTATGGCTACGTCTTTATATGTAGAGTCTAAAAGCTGCTCTTGTTGTTGATTAAAAATAAAAATAAATATAATTTTTATTTTTAAATATAATTTTAGCCTTTAAATATAATTTTAATAGAAACTAAAAACGTTGATAAAATAATATAGGTAATTGTTGTATAATGTCTTTACTTCGACACTGAATGGCATTCCCTTAAAGGAAGAACTTGCAGTTGACCGAACAATATTTCCTGTTGAACGACTCAATGGAAAATATTTTGTTACATTCACTTTGTGTGACGCCTCTAGGTTTTGTTTCCAACCCATTTCTCCTCCATTAAGAATGTATCCAAAACTTTGATGTTTTTCTAAACAAATATTTTTAGAGGACTGATGATAGAAGACTGACTGCTTAAGCCGGTATACAGCCCCTATGTGAATAGGCAGAATATTCTTTTAGAATATACAGGATAAAAAACCTTAACTTGTATGTAGTTAAATAATTATGATGATGTGTGTCACCACTGCGCATGATAAACTCAGAGCACATGCTCAGTTGTCGACGCGTAAATTGAGGCGATCCGATCCGGCGCGCGCGCATTATAGACTGAGTTGACAGTTTGAATATGGATTTTGGAATTCTATATTTGCAGCGTATCAAGGTTGACGCGTAGTATACGATTTCATAATATGATTTCAAAGTATAGGCCCGCCCGCGATTACGTCTGCGTGAACAGCCGTATCCTGTGACAGTTTTTCCAACTCAGAAAAAATCGTTTGAGTGCGAACAGCAACTTATCAATTTTCCATTAAAATCGGACGGTATAGGGATGCCTAGGTACGGGACAAAAAATGAAATCGTTTTTTTTTTAAACAACTGCAACAATACTTTTCTCACTCTTAACTAACTTTGGATAATACTTATTAACTCTCAAACATCTGTTCTGGTCTTAAAGCAGTATTTTTTAAGCTTTAATTGTCTTAGTGTAACTGTAACACATTCAAATATAAATTAAATAAAGATAATCAAAATAGACGGTGGTAACCCTAAGATGAATAAATTCTAGACACGTCGCCTGTGCATACCGCTTCGGTACCATTAATGCCAATGATGTACCGAGAATGCATTTCGTTATTTGTGTTTTCAACATCGACGGTCAATTAAAGTAAGGTAATGCATTTGACTGCATGACTTAATTGGTAATGAAAGATTCTTATTTATGCATACACGCGTGCAATAATTACATGCTAAATGAATGTAAATTTCGCTTTCTTTTGATTAATTTAACGCACATTGTTCAGCGAGAATAGAAATCCTCTTGAAAAATTACTTGTGCATATAGAACTTATCGATGACAATAATGAATTGCAATAAAGTCT
The DNA here is from genome assembly GCA_947562085.1 of Eudonia lacustrata. Lineage (NCBI taxonomy): Eukaryota > Metazoa > Arthropoda > Insecta > Lepidoptera > Crambidae > Eudonia > Eudonia lacustrata. The sequence goes on from OX387320.1 coordinate 10,202,511, forward strand.
TGTAAGTGCGTGCGATGCATCATTGTATGCGTGTGTCCCTCTTACACTTTTTTAATAACATATCATTAAAATCTAGTAAGAACATCATCAAGCATTTATCAGACGCAGCAGTACCAGTATAAGCTGCTCTTGGAAAACCAGTAAGTGACCTTCATGACAGAGCTTCGCTTATATTGGAACTGCTGTTTAATTTTGAAGAGTGTGTTGATAATTTATACAGTTATACGAGCCTTTTGAGTTGAATCAAATTATTTTGAAAACCTTTATGTTGAAATATAATAATACACATTCATAAAAATATACGTAGAGTCAAGGACAGAAAGAGAAACCTAGGATATTTTCACTCATAATGCTCCGTAATTATTTCCAGTAAAATAAGAGTCGTAAACTGTCAAAGGCTTAAATATATACAAGTATAATATCAGTTTTGCACTTTTTTATCATCATCCCTGTAAGTTTGGAGGTTAATCGTTTTAAATTATGTTTAATACCATTTGAATACTAAAATCCGGTAAAGAAATGAAAAATAAAAAATGTCAATTTAGTAAAGTGAAGTGTTTTTTGTAGTTGACTGTACTTTTGCGGCTCATCTTGACACGGTATCAATTTTGAATTACCTTCATATTTAGGAGGCTTAGGATCTTCGGAGCCGTCGTGGTTTTAATTACATCAACCGATCGATCGGCCCCACCAAAATGATATTGCCGCTCATTATTAGGTTGGTGCCAGCTTAAAACTATTAATTGATAATAACACCGTCAATTAATTATCGTCTTCGATTAAGCGCTGTCTTAAGCAAGTAAACGAACGAACGAACAGACTCTTAACACACAATCTTAACATGCAATTCCAAGCTGAGATTTTTAAAAGCTTCAAAGCATGTTGTTTCTTTAGTAATGTGGAACATGCTTCCCCACAACAACAGTACCACATTTTGATTTAGGTTCTTTCTTCACACTGTTAGGCATACTCAAGCAAATCCTACCGCGTATTTTCGGACGTAATAATTTAAACGCTCGATTTACATTATTTCTCGCTCTACATAACCATATACCCAATAAGACTTCGCACAGTTTACTAACGCCTCTATGAATAGGCTTTGTGATAATGTGTTTCAATTTGTCACACGTAACTATTCGTCTAATGAAACCTCCTCGATACAGCGTCGGTGGCGCCATAACTGGAGTATTACCAATTAAGTGGGAATCTATGTTTAGGGCTGAGACGGAATGTACCGCTCGATTCGACGACGCGACGGGGCAAGTATTTCAATTTGGCAACGTCATTTAAACTACACTGTTAGTTTGACAGTTTACCTACGACGCGTCGTCGTCGCCCGCTCATCGGCGCCAGTTGGGATTGGATTGGAGTAGTTGTTTGCGTGCTACACGAAATAGATTAAAGGGGTGTCCTACAAAGCTCGCCCCGGATATCAGCGCCGCCCGCCGGTGCCAATTTCCACGAAATACCTGTCTCACTATTAGAGATTTCATCCGCCTCTGTGGTCTAATAGGTAAGACCACCGGTTTAGACCCAAAGGTCCCGGGTTCGATTCCCAGCGGGGGGTACATGTTTGTGTACTCGGTTTGGTTGGTGGTAGGGTTTGTTTGTCTGCCTGGCTAGCTACCACTATCTTATCTAAACATGTCGCCATAACATCAATGTTTGTAGAATTGTTGTGTTCTGGCAGCTAAAGATAAGATAGCCTCACTAGTAGTGAAGTGCGCTTCCATCATTGGCCTTATCATCACTTACATCAGGTGAGATCAAGGCACTGTGCTTACCCGTTAATATATATAAAAAAGGGCTCAATCTCGCGTTGTCGTCGACCCGCTGGATGTGAGAACGTCTCAGCTGGTGCATGAAGTCATTGCATTTTAGTGGCCCAACTATATGCGTGTTGCTTGCTCATTTATCACTATACTAGTATTATTGGCAGGACGAAAGTAACAGTATGTGTGTTAGCATGTGTAAACCAACTATCAAACATACGCAAACGCTACATCAGAAATCTCAGTTTTAATAGTGCCTTAACATTCACAATAACGGCCGAACATCTAGCTTATGGATTTCAAACGTGCGGTCCTCTACGCATTTGATTTCAATTGGCTTTATTTCAATGATAAAGGCCTTTCCCAGCTTTAGGACAGTATATAAATTAACGATAACCATCCTACGATGAATGACAATTAAATTATTTCCTAGTAGGCTTGCGGTCACTGATTCTAAAATTTTAATGCAGTTGGTCCTTTGAGTTTGACATGCCTGTTGCCTGATTTTGCTAATAGTCTGCCTCTGCATTATTCCTATCCTCTTCCATAGTAGATATGACAACATAATATCCTAGAAATATCCTTGCAGGTGATAGAACGGTAACGGTACATTTTAATCTATGCAGGCAGAGTCGCTGGTATAAACTAGCGTATAGCGTTGTCTATTCAAAAGCTTTGAAAGCATCCATCTTGGTCTAGAATAAATACGAGGTAATGGAAAAGAAATAGCAATTTTAATGGAAGTTTTCTAATCTGTTTTCATTTTGAAATTTTCTACCACTAGTTTCGTGTTATTACAGCATCGAAATGCTACGGTTTATTTGCACTTACTATTTTTAATACTGATTAAAATCACACCATCTCGACAGCGGAATTTGTTGCTGCTTACATTCTATTCCAATATCGTGATAATACGAAATAACAGATAAGTTGTGGTAAATTACTTGTTTTGAAAAAGTCAAAGTGTTGAAAAAATTCCACGAGCGGAACTCGAATCCGCTCCTGAATAGGACTCATTTGGCTTACAGAGTATGAGTATATAGTGTTATTAGTTTCGGCGAGTTTGATTGAGCCACGATAGCATAGTTGGTAGTGTACCTGACCCGGCATGTCTTGGGGTGCGGGTTACAATCCCGCTCGTGGAATTTATTAACCCTTTTTCTTTTTTCAAGTTGTAATTTGTTCAATGCCCAATACTTTCTAATACAGACGGCGTTTCTTTTTTCGATGAGTTGCAATGGCGTCATTCCACAACAAACCCCAGTTAACCCGAGTCGATGTCCTACAGTTTAGATGCGGCCCCGGGTTCTCCGCTCTTGTTTCCCGGCTCAAACGCCCCGGAAAATTTAGTAAGGTGATGGTGGGGACACTAATATGATATGATATTAGCCTCTTGATAAAGTACCGGGTTGTCCGCACCCTTAGGCTTGAGGATTCCCGCCGACCGATCAAAATTATAACATTGCTTTAGACTAACTGGGTACTGGGTTCAACTTGTTTCGGATTTTTAGATGTATAGCCCGGGTTTGTGATCACTTACCCGCATTTGGCAAGCGTGGAGATTCATCAATTGTAACGATGACTTGATTTCAAAGATGTAGGATTTTGCCTGTGGGACAGTATATAAATATAATAGTTACTACTGCCTTTGACTTAAAGCCTCTGTATTTGTAACCTTACAGACATATGGCAGGTAACTAAAGGAAAGATTGCGTGCGCACGCCATTTCGTCTAGTAATCCAATAGTGGAACCAAGATAAAAGCGGGAAAAGATAAAAGGGGTGGTTTAATGGAATTAAACAACTGTGGGTGGTGGGCGGCGGGAGTGGTCGGCTTAACCGCGGACTCTCGGAATGTGTTTGTTGGGATCGTCTGCCATTATATTTCGACCAACACTTTGGTAATTTCTTTCTGAATGTCTTCATATTAATTTTGGGTTTCCCTTGTTATATTTTTGGACATGTACTTGTATTGTTTTAGTTTTCGCGCTTAGCGGTGGTGATACGTTTTACGTGTACCTACCATCGTTTTGAACTGTTGGTTTTATGTTATTTTGTTATTTTCAAAATTTGTAAAATTACATTATAGATAGCAACAACTTATATTTCCTAAACAAGTATGTAGTGTACGTTTCCTGTTAGAAAAACAATCGATCATCAAAATTTTACAGGTAATCTAAATGAATCTCAACTGTAATCGCATTGAAGGCATGTACATTTTTATATATAGCATTTTGTTACATCTTAATCCGTATCTCAGTTCCCGTTCAATCGAATTAGTAAGCATTAAAGATAAGTTGATCGGCTTATTTATGTGTAGTGGATGGGGGGTTAACGACGCGGAGGCCGCGATTAGTAGGTCGATTAGCAGCCGGCCAAGAAGCGCCCGCGCTGTCGATGGCCCGATCATTTGTATAGGGTTGCCAATTTCGCATTATGTACTAGTTATTTAAAAAGACAAGTGTTTTCTAGCTCTAACTGTGTAATGTGTAATACTTTACAACAACAAGCACTTGTAACATGTTCCCACAACCAAATATAATAAAAAATTAATTTTGTGTCGGTCACCGGGTGACCGTCATAGCGCTTAAATATTTATAGCTAATGTAAGATTAAGTAATATTTTCTCAATTTTGGGATTTTATTTATCCCTTAAAATAATTACGCTTATTTGTCTTTGATATTTTGTGAGAATTAAAAAAGTATAAGTTTATGTAAATATAACTTGTACAAGATACGAAAACGTTCTAGGTGAATTTACTGCGAGTCCCCGTTCCTAACCAAAGTCAAGAATCTCCTTTGAAATAGATACGGTATAAAGTTTTAAATTAATGCGATGTGATTTGTTAACAAGTTTCGATTAAATATCTTAAGCACTTCGTAGGCCTTAACGGTAACAGTCGAAGGCGTAATTATTGTTTAGATAGTTCATTAGTGGAGCTGCAGTTGTGTCAGGCTGTAACGCGTCATTTAGGCAAATTGCCGGGAAACTATAGCGATTAGCGATAATTGCTTGGTTTGCCAAATTGTCGGATCCATAGACCTTTGAGGGCGACACGCTGCTGTGATAAATTACCACACCAATATATTTATCTTGACACCCACTACGAAACAATTACTTAATTAAAATTTATCTAAGTGGTGTTTGCAACAACTACTATTTATATTATATATCCGTGAACATACATAAAAAGGGTATCATAACTTATCCAAGCCATCATGTTCATCATCATCATGTACAAGTTAATCATAAAAAATCAACCATTTACCATCAAACCAGTAAATCACTTGGACACATTGTAAACATATAAATTGCTAAAGTTCTTGCAAATGAACCGTAACAATATAAAAAAGCTATTTAACGGTGCTTACTAAAATGGCAAACGTGCACCATCACGCAATTAATTCAACTTGCCCATGCAATCCCCTATCATTAATTTTACAATGCTAAATAGGCGAGCAACAAAAATGTATGGTAAAAAAAATAACATGGCGCGTGGCAACCCTGCGGGCGTTGCACCTGCCCCAATCGCTCAGCGCTGCGCCAACATCTGTCTGCTAGGCATGCACTTTTGGTTTTTTTTACCGTCGATTTTTTTTTTAAACCTAATTGCCCGGCTAGAGTCTGAATTATCAGTTATGGCGTTTCGCTACTAACGATCCTTCTTCTAAACGTAAACTTGTTCATATAAAAAAGTAAAGTAAATAGCCTACAACTGTCCCACTGCTGGGCAAAGGCCTCCATCATTGAAATCATTGCTACAATTTATGGGTACCTAATGGTTTCATCCCCAATCACCACGCTTGCCAAATACGGGTCACGAAATACAGAAAAGATCACAAACCCGGGCTATGCATTGAAAAATTCGAAACACACATATCTGTTCTTATAACAAACGACATATTATGTGATTCTCGGTAACATTTTTCAGAGTTAGTTTTTTTAAAAGCGTCCAGGTTGGTTTTTTGATTTCTTTTGACGATTTTTTTTATAGCTTTCAAAATAAGCATATGCATTGGGCTCACTATGTTGTCTGTTCTTATATATATTAACATGTTTAATCACTAGCCTGTTATATAGGTAAGTATTGAGTATTATAAGTATCAAAGTAAGTATTGAGTTATAGTAAGTAGGGTAGGCCCTGCTTGCTATAAATCAATGCAAATAAGAAGTCATTGTTCAGTGACCTTATACCTTAAAAGACTTTACCTATATAAGAATGGGACTCCTGGGGTCGGCCTATCCGAAACCGGAGGACTTCAGGCTCTTCGCTCTTAAGGACGTTGCCAGACTTATGGCGTCTATCTTTACAGAGGAGGAAGAGTGAAAGGATGGGGTTTCACAAAAGATCCCAATGGGTCGAAGTGTTACTGGGAGGTGGAAACCTCGGCAGGCCCCACTAAGATAAGATAAGAAGATAAGACCTATACCTTAAGTTAATTTAATGTTAGTAAAGTTACTTTGTTTAGGTTAGTAAACATTCATTTTACAGAATAATTGAACTGAACGTGTGAACAATATCTAATTTGCATTTAAATATTCGATTTTTATTCACCTGTCTACTTAGGTTTAATATTACAAGAACATAATATATAAGACAGCTTGAAGTGGAGACAGCTGAAGGTTTTCTGTTACACAGTCTCTCATTTCTGTTTAAATAATAAAACAGTGCTCCTTTTATTATTTGAACTAGTTGTTAAAGAGATAATCTCGAGAAATTTTAAACTTGCTCCAACTTTAAAAGTCGAAGATGCCTCAAGATCTTTGCTCAGCTTTGACTTAGCAAATTAGTGCCTTCTTAATTAATCCTTCTTGTTAGTTGTTCAGTTTTTATAATGTGTCCGTTAAAGAGCAGTTTGTTTTTATATTATGTAGAAGCTTTCTATTTAATTTAATGTAGGTAGACGATTTTGGCAAATGCAATGAGGTTATTTAGAAAATTCACTATTACTCCTATATTAATAAACAGAGTATAAGCTTGGTATAGATCAGGGATGGGCAAACTACGGCCCGCGGGCCCGTGAATTATCAAAGTCCGGCCCGCGACCATCAAACAAAAATTCAAGTGCGTGTGTGTTTCAGAAAATATCATACCTATCAATATTTTTATTTCACAAAAAATATTATTTATTGAAAATACAGCAAAAAAATTCAATAGCCTGGCCCGCCATAGATTTTGTTAGTAAATATTGTCACGCGAATGAAAAAAAGTTTGCCCATCCCTGGTATAGATGTTCCGTGTTTTGTTCCTGTCATGTAAGCTTCATTTCAAATTAGAGTAAAAGAGACAAAACGTGGAATAACTATTCCAAGCTTATACTCTGTTAATTAATACGGGGTGTGTGGCATGGTAACTTAGGTACTTTCATGTGCCTATGTTCATTAATAGTATCTTACTGAAGTCGAACTAATGAAAAGCTCTTTTAGTTTATTAGGGCGAGACTATGAGTGTATTATTAAGTATTTAATTAACATTTTATCTTTTGTTTTCAGGTAAGCCGTCGATTTTTCCGAGATAATGGAAGCCTTCGTGGTGTAAGTGGTGATATAACTTTGAATTTGTATTTTTACGTTAACGTAAGTAATAATGTATCAACCGCCAGTTTTAATAGATATCCAAATCATATGATTTGCATGAAATTTTGGTTAAAAAAATCTAGGCAAAGAGCGAAGATGGTGGCGCATATCACCCGGAATTTTCAACTAGGTACTGAGAAACTGGCTATCTTATCTCTAATAACTATCGGTAACACTACAATCACAAAGACACCACAACAATTTCCCAACAGCCGCGTTAGGACTGTTGCGAGCTGTTGCGAGATTCCTCCCTGATCCGATCCGAACCCTTCGGAGAATCTAGTAGGGCACGGGGACACGCACTTCTAAGTGTGTGATGCCGTTCCCTCTAGAAAACCTCCGAAGGTGATTCGTTTCACACGGTTGAGTACCCTTTAAGTACCTCGCCGCCCCCAAAAAAGTCCGGTGACGCTGAAAATGCCGTTTGAGGAAATCAGCAATCTCAAAAAAAAAAAATTTTGCAAGATGCCATGTCCGTGACGTGTACGTGTGCGTTTGCTCGAGCGCGTCATGTAGGTTTAAAGCTTACGTTCTGCAGGTTCCATTTCGATACCTTAATTCGCAAAACGAATAACTCCATGTAGCAAATTGTACAGGGGAGAGTTTTTTTTATACCTAGCTCAGCAAATGACTCCATACCACCTGATGTTAAGTGGAAATGAAGTCCAGACTCGAAGACAACTGGTGCAGCGTGAAAATAACGCAGCAAGTCAACCTCACTCTGCCGGCCCACTTCTTCACGCCTCGTTTGAAGGACCCCATATCATAGGAAGGAGGGAAAATGTGTGTGCTGGTAGACTATTTCATCTTTTGGAGGTGCGATAAAGAAACGAGTCACCCAATTTCTTTGTGCGCGATGGGTTGTGTGACAGTGAAGTGTGAGAGTAAAAACTATATAAAAAATACTCTTATAGTTCAAAAGTTTTTTTTTTAAATCCTGTTGGAAACTGTGAATGTTCTTAACTTAATATTACTCTAAAAAATAAATTTTAATTAAGTAAGTAGTGGATTTTATTTCGTTTTCATTTTATTTTTATTTGATTTTTTTTTGATTTTTTTAGTTCTTAAATGGATTAGAAATACTTTTTTGCAATAAAGCATTTAGGACCGTGCGGCACAGACTAGATATATGTTATGTGCGGTTCCTCTTGTGGCGCTATACAAAATGGCGGCTGTGTTAAAATTGACAAAATTGTGACATTCCGTTTCACGTGGAGTTATTTGTTTTTCTACTAACGTTTTAAACTGAAACTACTCGGAATAGTGGAGATATTAGGATGGCACGTAATAGAAAAATTTATCTAGTTTCTTCCGGTACCAAAAAGTGGAGTTTTGCGAATTAAGGTACCTATCGATATTTTGTGTTATAATGCTAGAAACCGTGGTTATCTTTAAGAATTCGTAAACTCGTCACCCGACGACGTTGGCGAGAAGCTGAACGATGGCTCGAGTAGAGGTGGTGGGCGTGCGTTGCCCTGACCAGAGAACTGACCCCAAGACCAACTCTCCCCGATCCACCCGAGTCTACGGATGCTTCGGGGAGTATTTAACATAATGTTGAAAAATATGATATGAGCATCAACATGTCAAGCGTCTAATTAAACAGACATCCAAATCATATGATTGGCAATGAAATTCCGGCAAAAAAGAATCTAGGCGAGATGGATTTCGGCGCTCGACGTACCTCAGATGGCTTAATTTAAACAAACGTCACGATATTACGATCGCGCCAGCTTTTTACTGACGAGGCAAATTTAATATTCGGCCCAGATCCCAGTTATGACGCCCCGGGAAAACAAAGGGGGAATTCTGAATGAAAATGTAAATTTTTTTCTTCCACTCCCCGTGTATCAATCATTGTCTTTCTTGTTTTAGCCCCGTGATGTGCATTTGCGTTATTGTTAATGGCACTTGCGTTTTAGATATTAAGTATTCAATCATCACTTTGTTCATTATCGTCATCATGATCATTGTTATCAGCAAACTATATACGTCCCACAGCTGGGCCCAGGCTTTCCTGTGACTGTGTTTTCCTGAAACAATAGCACATTTGGATATAGACGTAACCTAAAAAATATCGTTACAAAGATCTTACATTAGGAACAAGAAATTTGTCCATGTTAACAAGACAGTTAGAGATAAGATAGTATCGCTAGGTACTGTAGTTGAATATTCGGGGTGAAGTCCGCTTTCACCTTTAGTCTTATCATCACTTGCAATCAGCCGCGATGATGGCTAAGGAATTTTCTGTTAACTAAATAAAAAAATCCAATTGGTGTAGCAGTAGAATAACCCTAACTGCAAAACTAATTTATATTTATATAAAGTAGACGGTCTAAGCCAATTATACGAAGTTATACCAACAATTAAAATTACAATTCCTTAGTTGCAAGAAGATATATAAAAATACAATATTAATATAAACAATGAACTAGGAGACTATCTGGGGGCACGGCAGTGCCCCCGCCAAGTCAGCAAAAAAAGCGACACGGCCGTACCATCCTTTTCTCGAAACAATTCTGGCCATTTTCGACCCCCCTATAACTTCGTTGTGGATAAAACTAACTAACCAAGCAGGCATTGTATAAACACGGTATATTTCAAATTTCTTTCAATTTGAATTAGTAGTTTAAGAATTATAACTAGTCAAGTTTCTTAATTTTGTCATTTACTCATTGACTGACTGACTGACCGATCATCAAAACTCTAAGGCACTTCTAGCAGACATAGAAACTTCAAATTTAGAATACAATTAGTGTTTAGTGTATAAGTCAAGGATAAAAACTAAAATATTTTGCAAGTCAATCTATTTATTTAAAACATAAAAGACTTTTAATATTGATATGGTCACTATAAGATGTTGCTTAAGTAGGGACTGAATAAATTAACCGACTTGGTATTACATGGATCTCACAACTTTTTACGGTAGAACTGATTTGCGAGACTTGGTTTTTTACAAGTTTGTTTTTGTTGGTAAATATTACATCTAATAGAATTACTTATTAGAATGCGTGTTGTGAACTTCTAAATGCCTAAATTACTACTCAAGATTTTGTGTTTTCATTTTAACGCTTATCCGCTTACACAACAGGCACTAACTTTACTTGTTTTGGAAGTGAGTAAATTGTTACTTGTTCCAATAACGATTCAATTTACTTTAGGTGAAATTGTATAAACCATCAAAAACAAATTTCAGTGTTTCAACAAAGAGTAAAAAAAATAGGTTTTATTATTTTATTGAGTTTTATTTTTGTAACTCTAATTAGAATTTGCCTTGTTGGTGTTCCCTAAAAAAATATCCGATCCTACAATTGTGGCTGCTCATTGTGATCACCTTTATTTCCGATATTATTCTCCGCTTCCCATTCATTTTCTACTCGAAATTCTAAGAGTAATTTATTTTCCTTAATTGCGTAATTCAAGTTAATCCCGGCCCGGAATTTAATTTAGGGTGCTGAAAATACCTTTTTTTCTTTAATAAAACTTGTTATTTTACTTATTTTGCTCATCAAACACCAATAATTAAATGAGGCCGTTTGCATGTTACCTTAGCCTCAAGTTTTTAATTAAAAAGATGGGTGGGTAAAGAGCACTGAGATTCTGAGCAATAGGCGATATCGGAAATTAAATAAAGAACAAAGTGCCGATCGGAAATTAGCTCGAAGAGTTGTAAATTCGAGGAGAAGTCGGGATCATGACCGGAATTGCGTCAGCCGGCGAGTTTCTAAGAAGTTTGTTTAAACTGAACGCTGCCTGGGCTGTCTGTATTTGGGTACAGCATTCTACAGCGCAGGTAAATTTCTATATTCTTATTTAATTATAGTTATCTATGAAAACTTTAGTCACTTTTTTATAATCTTTATTGTTAACGCAGTTCTTCTTATCCATCCACATGGAAAGCTCGTGCCCCAGCAGTGGGGACATAAAATGAGCTAGTGATGTTGATGATAATGATTTATTTAATTATTTATATATTTATATAAATACCTATTAGAAAAGGCTTACCAACTAAATACATACAGAAAATTTATCTAAACTTATTTAATGCTTAACGCCTCGGTGGCCGAGTAACAGAGTGCTCGGTCCGATACCCGAAGGTCCCGGGTTCAATTCCCAGGTCGGGCAAAATGTATTTCGGATTTTTCGATGCATATCCCGGGTTTGTGATCACCAACCCGCATTTGGCAAGCGTGGTGATTAAGCCATTACTCATCAATTGTAGCGATGATTTGATTTTAATGATGGAGGCCTTTGCGCAGCAGTGGGACAGTTATAGGCTGTTTACTACTACTACTACTACTACATATAATCATAAAAACGTGTATATACATATTTAAATTTTTTTTTGTTGACCCGGTGGAAATCTGCGTCTAGATCATCCTACGGGGAGCAATGGCTATCGGCTCGACCCGTTTTCGGGGTATGTGGGGATGGGCGATGTTCTGCCCGACCCACTAAAACCACCAGGGATTCCGTCAGCCTGCTTTGTGGGCAGGGCGGCTCCTATTTATTAAGTCCGCCAACTGTCCACCAGAGTGCCTTGCAGCACCAACCAAATTAACGCTCTTTTGAGCTCCCTCGACCTAAACATCTACTTCCGCGGCTTCGGGGCAAATCTGCCGTCCTTCTGCCGCGGGCGACTAAAAAGACAGAAACTTAAAAAAAAAACAAAAAAAATAATGTTAAGAGTAAAATTTCAAGGGCTATTTCTGAGTATTGAGGTATAATTTAACACACTTTTTAAAATAACCCAGTTTGTCGCTTAATGTAATAATGATGATTGTCAATGCGCAACTAACACAATAATAACAGTATTGTTAACCCACTTAGAAATCTGATATGCTTGTGTTAGTCTTTGGGTCACGTCAGCAGTCTAACGAACGTAAGCTGAGGATTGAACTTAGAATTGATATTGTACAATGTTCAGCATAATGTGTCATAATGTAGCATATTGGTACTCGCAGGTATATTGTTAATTAAAAATAGGTACCTACTTAATTTAATATAATTACTTTTATATTCATTACGCAGCAATTTACGTTATGACACGGCGTAGTAGACACCTAATTAAACCCAATTAAATTTGTTTTCTCTCACAGTAAGACTTTGAGATTTCAAGATAATGGATATTAATTATATTATTTAATTTATTAAATGGAAAACGTTACTATTATTAACTTAAATTTTAATTGTGTATAAAATCTACGCAATTGATTTGTGCTTTGTATGTACTACGAGTAATCTTATACCATAGCATGTATAGTCCGCGACGTCAATGGTTGGACGACATCAAAAAGTGAACTGGACTTAGTTATCGCCAGTTAAAACAAGCTATATGGGTGATCCCATATAGCTTGTACTGAACTTTGGAGATCAGTATACAAAAATATTGCTCTCCAAACTTCAGTATGAAGATGGCAGTAATTGATGATTATAGCATATAATCAGAATATTAATGTAGGTTCGCACTCTAAATCTATATATTAATACGTGAAGCAAAAACTTTGTACCCCTTTTTACGAAAATTGCGCGGACGGAGTAGTATGAAATTTCGCACACTTATAGTTTATATAGAGAAGGTATGCAGAATGCTAATATTTAAAAAAAAATATTATTGTTTATTAGTGGTTTATATTTTGCAAAAATTCTTGCTTTTAATATTATTTAATAATAATTGTAATAATATTATTTAATAATAGTTGTTCTTGCTTTTAATATTATTTAATAATAGTTGCACCGTTGGATACGATAAGATTTAACTAGATTTTTAATGGAACCTTAATATTTTTTTTAAATAATTTTTGAATTTTTGGAGTTGAAAAAGAAGTGTGAGAAAACCCTTTTAAAAATACCGGAAATGGCATTATAATATTATCAACATGTCGATTCAAATTTGTTCCAAAAACGACACGCCACCGAACCCAATGTCATAAAAAAACTCGCACGAGGGTGACACGTGCGGCGGACCGCAATTCCGCGAACGCCCGTGCCTATGTATCGATACATCGGCTACATCGGATATATCGGATACTTTCCGACACGCGATCAGGATTACCCCCATAACGTCTTGATGTTGGACATCTGCCGCGCCCGCCAGATGTTTTTATACGTTTTTAGTGATAGCTCAGCTTAAGATTGCAAATTGACAGATCCCGTTTGATATTACTATCGGGCGAGTGGTTCTCGTCTCTCCGCCCGCAATATATTGCTATCTCACGGCATCTGGTATATCGCTACAGTGGAATTTTGGATTGTGTACCTACCGCATGTGATTATTTATAGAATACTCAGAAATGGAACTAAATAACCTCAATTTAGGATATGATAGACTAACTCGCTTTTACCTATTGGCTGAAACAAGGTCGTTTCAGGAGGTTATTGCGAACTTCATTATTAACCTTCACTATTTTAGAAGAAGGGTTAAAATTTTGTCTTTTTAAATTAAAAAATATAAGTAGTAAATATACTTTATGTTTTTAGCTGGAATATGCGTGCGGGGAATAAAAAATTTACCCCCAAGTTAACAAGCGTTAAGTGGTTACTTTGGCGTTTTCCTGTAAAGGTAACATGTTACATAATTATGCTATATAACATGTTTTGCCATATATTCTGGACGCACCCTAATATCAAATTAACATAGGTATCTACTATTATTTATTTATTTATAAATTATCAAATAAAAACGTTATTCATAATAATACTTGCCAATAGCAATGTGATATGTTTATCTTTGATATCCAAAAATGAGGGACATATTTATATATTCGTTGTTTGATAATGTACAAAGCTACTTGTAATAATAACTTTGCTAAAGAAAATAATAAGATCACAAAAATCACTTCTGATTCTACCTCTAATATGTGAAACTCTTTCGGTGGGTTTGTGTAAATAAAAAACGTATAAATATAATATAATTCAGTCCGGGAATATAATTTAATACGATATAAATCCAAACATCGTAGACACGCCGCGGGTATATCAGACGCGTATAAACGTCGTTTGTTTATTTATATCGCGTGATTTACGGTTAGAAATGTGTCTAACCTGATCATATTGTTTCATTTGTCCGTATATCTAGTGCGACACACTACACTACTTTTAAAATATTAAGCTTGTTTTAAAAAAATATGATACTTTTTACGCATGTAATATTATTTGGCAAAAATCAATATGGGAACTCTCACTCAATATGTGGAAAAAAAATGCAACACTTTTACAAACAATACGTGCCTATATGTTTTTAATGGTATTCTACATTTATAAAATGTCAAGTTCTTTTAGTATATATCTTGTGATGTAGCAAATAACAATGATAGATTAATGTATATTCTTTACAGGAACACCAGAAAAAAATACATTAAAAAAGCTTACAAAAATAAAACAAAGCAAACAATTTGGCGGTATGATGTATATATGCTATACATTATTCCATTTATTTGACGTTTATTACCGACACATCTCTTCATGACTTATTCGACCCATTTATTTTTATACATTCTAAAAGTGTCGAATATGTCGCGGTTAGTCGTTAGTCGTACCGTATGAAACCAGAGGGACTAGAAGTGGCTAACACTAATAAAAGATAAATGGAATAGGATTATCGTATAGGCTTGACGTAAACCAAAGATACGTATAAATTACGCTTCATGACTTATTCGGTTTTTTTTTTACATTCTAAAACTGTCAAACATTGTCGCGGTTAGTCGTCAGTCGCACCGTATGAAACCAGTAGTGGTGCAGTTTAAATTCCGCATGCGACATAAGTTATACCGCACGGCGACGAGCCGATGTGAAAATAGGCCACTTTTGGCACAGCCCGCTCGCTCAATTTATGTGCAATTTAAGAAGCGCCGCGTCGTAAATCAGGATTCGATGTTAAACGGCGATACCTCCAATTTGCATGTCGCTGTAAATTCAATTTGTTATTGCCTAAACGACCCGCCTATTATTATTGGTCATTATAGATCGCACTTAATTTGGATACGTTGTTTGTACATTTGTTGGGATTGTTGATATTAAAAAACTGTCATTTTAGTACTTTTTTTGGTGGAATAAGTGTTGCACTGGTACCGTGTGAGCAGATAATAGTTTCATCCATTTAAATCCGGACGTGTAGTGCCGTCACAACCTCAACGAGTTTTATGATAAAAGATATGAAATCGTGCCGCTTTTACAAGCGCGAAAACGTTATGAAATTACTGTCTAGTGTCTCCTTATACATAAAACACAATTTTCTAAAGCGAGCTACATTGACGGTTGACTAAGGTTACATAGAAAACTGTACAGTGAATAGAGCATTAATGGTTTAGAAATTTACGCACCAGCACAAAACCGGATTCCAATTTGGATAGTCTCCAACAGTAGAAGTGTTCAGGTGTGAAAAAATAATGATATTTATTATGTCTGTAAAAGATCTTACGGTTTTCCACATTGCTGTTTGTTCTAAAGAAAATATTTTTACTTAACAATAATGTGCTAATATATTAAAACACATTTAAAATATATTCTCAGTCTAATCTATTTAAATACTTTTTAACACTTAAAATGTTAGCATTGAAGATTGAATAAAAAATAAAATAAATTAATTAAAAAATAAGATCTTGTTGTTTTTGTTAATTTTACTATCATGCTTGTAAGATTACGTTTCAGTATCGTCTTTATGATTTCCATGAAATAGATCGACAATCTTGATTGAGGTTAACATCTATATCGTAATGAATTTGAAGCAAACTATGTTAACTCAGTCCAGTTTACATTTACACACAATTAACGCAGTTCTTGAGAATAATAATAATAAAGAGTCGTACAACATGCAGGCCAATCGCTAAAGGGATATATTTCATCTATGCACTGTCATAAAGGAACGGTATGGTCTCAGAATAATAACTAAAGCTATAGAAACCGGACTAAAATAGCAACACTCATTCATCAGTTCGTACTATTTTAACTAATGAATCTAAGTGATGTATTGGAAAGAGATCGATTGTGCCTTTCTTTCGTTATTTCGAAGGTGTCACCAGATTTGTGACGTCATATTTGAGGTAATGTAGTGAGTGACTATAAAAAGGACTCAAAGATTTTTTTGATCACCGATTATCTGATGACCGTTTGGCATAACAATACAAAAAATAAAAACTAAGTGTCAACCATTTGTCGCACTCCAACCTCCTTTTCTAGCCATAAGATAGAACGGAACTAAACATAGTTGCACGATTTTTATTTTAGCCATCCTTCTAAAGCTTTAGTTATTGTTCTGAGGGTATGGTTTGGTCAAATCATAAACTAAGATATTATTCCCCAAAACAAGAGAACAACTTTCTCTCATTAGAGTACCGACTCACCATTTAAAAAAAATCGGTTACCAATGTGTGTGTGTGAAAAAAGGTTTAATGATATAAATCTAGATAAAGAAGGAGTACACGCAAACGAAATATTAAAAAAGTCGTGCCCCGCCAAACCAGTCGAGTGAATCCACGTGACAGTAACCATAAAAAGTTACGATTTAACTTAAACAAGATGAAATTTTCCGCGTAATATCCTATGGGCCCGCTGTTTCGGCTTTTTAGCTAGATGTTTTGATAACTTTAATCGTTCCAAGAATATCTTTTTCTTGTCTTACTTTTAAAAGTTTTATAAAAGCTCTGCGGATGCGTGGTACTCAAATTAAGTTTTGGTAATTTTTGTGTGTTGATGGTGTCTTCATTAATATCATCTAGACCTTTAAAACTTTTTATGAAGGGTTCATTATGACTTTATGAAGATGATTAAAAAGCAAATAGTCCTAAGATAATAAGATTTACGTCGGAACATTCTATATTTGTTTTTCAAAATGAGATTTGCGGTAGGTAATACGCTTTAACTTTATTATCATTCTAACATTATGTCTACCTATTTCTGTTGCCAAGCCGCAGTATCCTGCATTGCTGTGTTTTTGAAGGGCGTGAGTCCACTAATAATATTGGGCAAAGTAGCAAAGAATGTCTCTGAGTTTGAGCGCGTAAATACGCTGAGCTGTGATGGCTGATTATCATCAAACGTGCCGTAAGCTTCTTTATCATAAAACTTAAAAAATAAAATGGTGTCTACATTAGACCGTTAACTTAATATGCCGAATATCCCTGTACTATTTGGTCCATGTGGAAAGGAACGTTTATATACTGACGATCTACCTTCTGATTAACATTTTTCACTGTCGTTAAAAGTTATAATACTTACTTACTTAAGTTTTACACCTTGAAGTTTTTAAGTAGATAATACCAGTCAATTACTAATTGACTGACTGGCCAATCAAAATTTCGAAATAATAGAAACTTTATAGCATAGAAATCAAGTAGCTTTCTTACCTTTATGGTGTTGATTGACATCCGCAAATAAAGTTTTTAATAAAAATTCCCTTGGTATCACGGGTTACGGATGTTTACGCCGTCGAAGGTGCGGGCTTTCCTTCTAAAAGTATGTTGACAAAAATAGACCTGGCTCCACTGACCTGACTACAATCTGTTTACTGACACGACACATGAATCAGCAGTTCATGTTAATCTTGGTAAGGCAGAGTGTTATCAATGTTATTATCATCAGTATTAGCATAATGAGCTTTTTTATAATGTCTCGCTAATTCTAACGCCACAGTTTTTTATTGAGTGTATCAACTGTTGGTATACTTAATCAAAACTGTAACTGTCTTTGTTGCTCAGTCTCGGTTACGGTTATATTATAGGCGTAGGGAAAATACCTGAATGAAACAAAGAACATAGACGGAACATGAAGATAGCTAATAATAAACTGAAGTATTAGTTTATGCGGCATTCACGCGGTAACACACAAGAGAAAACGTTCTTAAAAACGCGCGGCAAAACGCATGGAAAAACGCGCGGCAAACAAATTGATTGAGACCGAAGCAGCAGCGCTACCAATGGCAATGACGAGTTGGTTCACAGAGTTCGTTAGTAGGTAGCACTATTTCTTAATATAATTTTTGGTTTACTTTACCTCGATCGAATAGTGACGAGAACTCGCTTTCAGCACGAGCGTTTAAACTGTCAAATACGGTGGATATCTCTCATATGGTAACCCTGGTCGCACAGTTCTCCCGTACGTATGTCGAAACTAAGAGTCTTATTCACCGGCGGTGTGCATTCCCTCGTTCAGCCGTTGTTTGTAAACGGTGCGCTACAGCAGCTATGGTGCGGGCGTGTCGATGTTTTACAATGTAAACAATGTCGATACTTATTTACATGTTGCGTTTCGATTTCGACCTATATTTACACAATGCTCTAATTTATGCATCTCCTTGGAGAGGTCAGTTGTGTAGTGTTGCATCGCATAGCTAAAAGCGGAACAAATTAATTTGTTTACGTTTTAATTCGGTTGCTGTTTCTGTTGACTATTTCTAGTTTCTGTTTAAAGAAATATTTTTTTATACCGCTTCTGTTGTCTTATAGGCACAGTACCGGTCTCAGACCCGAGCTCAATTACTAGTAAATTAAAAAAAAAAACAAATATTAAATTCTTAGTTTGTCGTCATAACAACAGTGTTATAGAAGCAAGTACAGACACCTGCACATCAACCTATCCAAAACTGTCACATTTCTCAATACATTTCCGAACATATTACTAAGACATTAAGTCCAAAGTCTATTGAGAAAATTTTACAGCTTGTGGTAGGTCGATGTGCAGTCGTGTGTACAATTCGTGGTAAGACAGCAGAGAACTCCTTGAAAACCGGGAGAAGTACGCTTTCGTCTATTTAGTCACTTGTGTCAAAGCTATCTTACAGGATACTCAAACTTAGCAAAGAAACGGTTATAATCCCGCTAATAAATGTTCCAAGAGTGAAACAGTAGCCAGCCGAATAGAAACCTTTTAGTTCGTGAAGTTAGCAGAACAGCAAATGATTAGTACTAATTTAACAAGAGAGCATCGAAAGAAAGTTGCCAAAATTATCGATAGCAGTGATAACAACTTCACTAACCGGCCGGCGCTTCCCACGGCCCGGTTCTAATGAGGCGTGTTGTTGAGTAACGGCTGCGGGGGGTTAAGGGGGGATGGGGATAGAGGGGGGGGGGGCTTTTTGAAGTACAACTATTTGCTCTCCGCCTGCATGCCTAATTACCTGTGTGATGATTGTGGCACTTATGTCAGCGTGCATTCTGTCGCTTTGTGAGAATGTAGAGATTTTCATTTGGGACGGACGGTATGCATGCGGCAGGTCGTTTTTCTTCTCGTAAGTGTTACGAGCTCATAGCTCGTTTGCGCAGCATTTGGATTGCGATCGTGGAAGTTAAGCAGCGTCCTGATGGAGGACCAAATAATTTTTTAAAATTTTATTTTATTTTGCATTATTGATAATGATTTTGAATGCGTTTTGGTTTGAATTTTCATAAATCCTGTAAATTTTGCAAATAATTATTCAATTAGATAATTAAATAAAGAATGAATAACGACTTTGTTACGGTCATAAATACATCCGAGATTAATTTGACTTTGAACCGTATTTATACATGCGCTAAGGCTTGTTTCACAAAGCCAGCTGTGCGGCAAAACGTGTCGTTAAAAGTTAACTATCTGTGACATTCGAGGTCTCTATTAAAATGCGGAGATAATCCAAGAGTTTTCAGATTGTTTCCTTTGGGAGTATTACATTTTTTTGGTTTATTTGCTTATGTGCTTACAGTGTCGTTTTGAAGAAGGACTTTTTATTAGGTTTAACATTTCTTTGTTAGTCTCTGATCCTAATAGCATCATCAGCCTATTAATGGGGTTAAGTCTTTGTACATGGACAAAGGTACATTGTAAATTAGGGCCATATTATACATAACCCACGATGCTGGCCTCGCTGGAACGAGGTGTTTCAAGAGTTTCGAGAATCTCGTTATCAATAATTTTAATGCTAGTGACAAAAAACTGTAGTCTACGTCATATTGAAAGACGCAACCTACTTTTTCAAAACTCTGTCGGCATTTAAGAAAAAAGTTTCTCGCTTAAGTTATTGCAGGTTTTGAATATTTAAATAAGGAAAATAGTAATAAATGCTACCAATATTTTTAATTCAATAAAATAACTTAAACGTTATATTTCTCATTTATTTTAGGTCAAACTTTAATAAGTTTTCATGCACGTAAAGAAACTACAAGTTTGCCTCGATCAATTTGATGCTGGTAGTACTAACATCGGTTACCGCTACAGTAACCATACAAGTTTAAACATTAATGTCCTATTATACGTACAACGTTTGATTCCCGATTGGTAATAAAAACAAAAGCTATCTTTGCGTAGCTTTTAACGGGGAAGGCGGGAAGCGACGCGGGAACGTTGCGAAATAAAGTAAAACAAGAGTGTCCTTTGTTTGGCCGCGTTGTGTTGACTGTTCTTATCCGCTATCGTCTGAGCTACGGCCGCGGTGCAACGACCCTCGCTCCTACTATGGTATCTCGCGAGGCTTTGTGTGATCGCGATACTTATTTATAAAATACGGTGAAAAAATGAAATGTCTACTCGACCCAGCCAGGAATCGGACCTGGGTCTTCCGCAATCCGGGCGGCTGCACTGACCATTATGCTAACGGGAAGGGAAAAATAAGTAAAATTCGCGATACTTATGTTATTACTTATTACGAACTTGCTGCGATGAGATGTGAACTGCAACGCGGGTTACCCGGCCTGGTGGAAGTTGGGAAATGAGTTAGTTCCTATCAAGTTTGGAAATGTTTAAATTGTAAGGTGTGTTAGTACCGTAATGGAACCAATGTTCGGCACAGGAACCAGTGACCAAAATTAACATGAAATTTAATTGAAATTTTACTTGATGCTATTAAGAAGCAGGGGGTCTATATTTGATTGTTGCTAAGTCTAAAAGCAGTAGCTAACTCCTATTTTGAATAATTAAAGGATAAAAGTCTCGATCACTGGTTCCTGTCGAGCATTGGTACCTGCCACTGATTGTTCTTTCATATAACTAACTAGCGACCGCTCGCGGTTTCACCCGCGTGGTTCCCGTTCCCATGGGAATATCGGTATAAAAAGTATCCTATATTTTAATCCAGGTTATAAACTATATGTATGCCGAATTTCATCCATCCATCGGTTGCAGCGTGAAAAAGCAACAAACATACACACATACACACAATCTTTCGCATTTATAATATTAATGTGATTATAACTTAATATATTTTATCTAAACTATAATTAAATTCCAAGACGGTACAGTCTAACGCCTGTATCTTTTTTCTAATTTAATTTTTTATTTATGTTCTTCTATTTGTTCCCTTTTCCACAATTACACGAAAACTATAGGCACTATGAATTTGAATGAACCTTGATGAATTTAAGTTCATTTATATATAATAAGAAAGATCTTTCGACGGGCTAGTTGTGCGTCCTATGAGACCTAGGTCTCTTTCTAAATGGAAACCTTTTCATTATTAGAGAAAGTTGGTAACTTGCAAGATCGCTACTCAAACGCGCAAGCTACGACGACGCCATCCGCTTCCCGAACGAACAATACGAAATTTAAAACAATACTGCAACCGATTACTTAATAAGTAGACTGATAAGTATCAAGAACAGATTCTATCGCCGAATTGTAATATGCATCGGCCGCAGTATCAACACAAAGGCAAAGTACAACAATGCCAACAAAGAGTTTAGAAAGTGCACCAATGATTGATGCGATCGTCTTTTTTCGTTGCACGGAGTTGAGTTGAAACTAGTTTTGCTTCTCACTTTGTGTGATAGGGCTGGCGCTCTCAAGATTTGGTTCATTTTTAAGTGGTACCTATTTGATGCGGTAAACGCGTCCTGGGTGCCTAGTACGAGTTTTTGTATGGTAATATTTTAACTCTTTTATAATCATGAGGTACTTTATTTAATACACGAATGCTAAATAAAATCACACATGCTCTGTGATAGATACAAAGTTTACTTCGCATTGCTTTTGGCGTCAAACGCAATGCGTTTAACGCAGCAAATGCCGCATTTGCGAATAAACTTTAGATAAGATAAGATAACATTTTATTGCTATAAAATTGTGTAAATACATACAGTAGGTAGTACATGTTACATAGAAACAGCTACTATGCTGTTTTTGTAGTAAAAACAAAAGCTATTAAATATTCAGTCAAACTGTAGAATGCCTTATCTATAAGCCATCTTTTTAATTTAATTTTAAAACAGCTTAAAACTGAGGCTTTTTGATCTCTGGGCAGATGATTGAATACTTGGATACCAGTTACATAGGCACTCTTGTGATACATGGCATTATTAATATTTGGTAAAGACAAGTCATATGCATATCTCCTCTTTTAACATATCTGCATATTTATCTTTCTTAACTGAGGTTTTTACTCACTTTTTAGATGTAAAATCAAATCTTATAATGTTGTAATCGAAATCGTGGAATACATGTTAAATAGTTAAATATGTGAAATAGTTTTCTACCTATATAATTTATTTATAAAGACTTTGATAAGTTAAATGTAGAGCGTTGACTTTTCGATTCAATAGAAAAAGCTGTGTGCCAACCCTATTCGTGCCGCGGGACGTGACGATTATCCATGGCTCTTACTTGTTAAACGCAACATATGACACTTAATGTAATAAAAATAAGGTATGAATTTAAATAAATGTCTATAAGGGCAATTACGCATACCACTGAGGGCAGTCGCTGCAAACTGTTTTACCCTACTTCGCCATTTTACTGCGCAATGAAATTATTAGGCTCATTTGAAACGGAATCATAAAAAGATTTTAGAAATTCCGTCATACAATTTAGGTAGGTACCTAAAGTTATTTAAGGCAATAAATTGATTTAATTTTTGATGGTAGGTATTCTAAAATGATGTCGTCCGGTGTGCTTTCTTAGTTAATCGAAATTTGTTTTCTAATCGAAATCGTTGGGTCATCTAGAACGGGCCGGCATTATACCACGGTTTCCCGTAAAATGTTCAAAAAGGAAACTCAATTTTATAACAATTTAATAAATTTGTTATAAAATAAAGACAGAAGACACATTTAAGATAATTTATAACAATTGACGAAATTAGTAAGTGTAATGTAAAGTCGGAACCAACGGCTTAACGTGTCTTCCAAAGCACCGAGGTTTTTTCATTTGGTCCCCTATTCGTCGTCGTCGAAAGACTCGAGACAAAATGCACCTTCGAATTCCTCTACCTGTTATACTAATTCGGAACCTCGTACTTCTATATTTTTCTGCAATAGGAAGCTGCACTATTCCTAAGTACACACGCCTGCATATCAACCTACTACCAACTGTCAAGTTTTCCTCAATTGACTTTGAATTTTAAGCCTTGAGAATATGGTCGAAAATATATTGACGTAAGAACATCATTCACCGTCCATAAATTTTTGGGCTAATTTTGAAAGTGCCGGCCAATCAAAAATATTATTATATTTTATTAACTAATAATATTCTATTCATTTTTTGTATTTTTGAATGAGGTTCAAAGATAATATTTTTACATAGTTTATAAAAATATTTAAATGCGTTATTCAGATGTTCAAAAAAGAAATAGTACATAATTTTTATTACACTGACAGAATATTAATTAATTAGCGGTTGAATAATAATTCAAAGACTGGACTTACAACTTTGGTGTCATAATAAAAAATGTTCATTATGTTATGGTCTAATAAAATATTAAGTTTTTTTTTGGCCGGTACTTTTGAAAATAGCCCAACTTGGGTGATCTCTCAGATCATAGAAAGGAATCTGAGGGTGATCTCCTTTGTCAGTTGCTGTGCAGACGTCTACCTAATATATCTACATATACTATACATGCACATAATGAAAATGGGGCTAGCTAGACCATTAAAACTTTTTATACTTTCTATAATTCCTACACTCACAAGACTTCAACGCTTTTATAGATCGCTGATAAACACGCTCACACAACAAGCGTAGGTATAAACGTGTGTGGGTGTGTGAGTGTGTGTGTAGTTAGGAAACAGTAGTCTATGAGCACCGGCAATTACTCGGTCTAACGATCTGGTCACGAAAATCTCTATCATCTAACGGTCCACGTTCCATGCTCATGCAGATTCAAGGGCCATAGCGCTCCACTCATTTGTGCTGAATGATGAATCTTAATGCTTTTGTTAAACGACTGTCGTATTTTATTTTATGAAATAGGTTACGCGGAACGTATGAATGTAATGGTGCTTCTACGCCGCAGTTACTTTTGTAGAGTAATGTTTCTAAGAGTACTTGTAGTAGGCAACTTTTGAATAAAAGAAGCTAGTAGAAAGTTTCTTAATGTTAACATGATTGTTACAGATCGGAATAACAAGGCGCCGATTAAATGAATGGGTTTTTATTACAATCAAAATATGCAAAATCGAAAGTAGCAAAGAATAATAATGAATAATATGAATACCTACGTTGACTTCTGTTTTTAAAAAAAAAATATATAGGTAGGTACTATTGTTGCTTTGTGTAATATTTTATTTTTAATTAATAGTTTGTAGCAATAGTAGAATAATAATGAATAATATAAAGGTTAATTACTGAAATGTTTTTTTTATCAAAAGTTTGCAATTATACTGCAGCCCACTGGCAATCATTTTAATATTTCAGTGTATTTTACCAGTAAACTTAGCATTTTTATTGAAATATGTATACAATCACCACTCTTTTTTATCGGTGACTGTTCGAGTTCATATAAAATCATGGGTGCCGAATTGGAAAGGTGCCGAAACGAAACTAACCCCAAATAAACTCTTGCACTGACACTTACGAAACAAAACCACAGAAGAAACCCATTTGATGCTATAGACAACTAGGTTGCCAATAATGATATCATCATTATATCTTTTGGTAAACTTGAAATTAGATTTAGTTAACTTAAATTTCAAAGGCATTCTTGACGACTCGTGGTTCACAACTGACAGTTTGGCATAGACAATCCAAAATCTTCAAAGCTCCATTCTAGGTCACATTCTTCGTGATTGTTGCGGTATGTTGTTCTACATGGTATACTTGATGTGAGTAATTTCGCTAGTGGGTGTTAACGACTGCTATTTTAAAACAGTTGCCTTGACCTACAACCAACGTACAAAAGCACAAAAGTTACGATTCATTTACATAATTAAGCCAAATAGTCCTTTTAAAAGTAGCGTTGTTAGTTGTCTTATTAGATTTCGCCTTGTTTGCAGTTTGGTACAGTGATATCGACCATAAAAGCCGACGGACGCGCATTTGTCGCGTCTTTGTTTACTTTTTTAGTCGTCATCCTTCAAGTACTATTTTTGGCATCGATTTCTTGTATTCTTCCCAATCGTTCCTTTACTGTTGAGGATCGTGACTTCCTTTCGTCCTGCCAACTATCTATCGCCATCTGTTGCGCTCAGTCACCTGGTGGAGTGCGGCGCTGATGGGTATCTCCTTATGTTCGGATTTCTGGTCCGACCATCTTTTGAGGTGCCAAACCTCTAGGCCGTTTTACTTATACCATTACTTATACGTTTCCCTGTCACCATCAGACGCTCTAGGTTATCAACACCTTTGGTTATCACATTTGCTTTGCTTAGCAACAACCTAATGACAAAGCCCTTACACTTCTTACATGCGACTCCGTATTGTTTATCTATCTATCTAGGCTATCAAGGGCTAAGCCAATACATAAAAACGTACACATATTGTTCTTATACTAATAACCATCTATTCTTAGTATGAGTAGTGACAATTTCATTATCCCATGAAAAGTATACTAAGCAATTATTTTTATATTGTTATAATTTTGGAAAACGTAATGAGAGGATATGTGCAGCTGTCAAATACCTTGAGGTGGATGAGAATCGAGTCGATGGTGGTTATCAGGCGCGGCGCAGCACAGACCGGATTAGCGACGAACTCTCAACTTGAGTTGTACCTACTGCAGAATCTGTTTAAGCGGTATCTTGTTACTATGTTTAAAGCTGTTTCAGAATATACTTGCGTACAGCCTCATTTGTATAATCATGGTCATTTGATGCGGTAGAACAAGAGAAAGCGATCTAGTGCCATGCATTATCGTTTGATTAGCATTATTTAGTTTATCTACCCCACCGTCATCGTCATCATTATCAACAGCCTATAAATGTCTCACTGATGCGCACATGCTTTCCCCACATTTATATTACTACAAGAGGACATTAATTAGCTGAAGCAACGTTAATCTAGTGTGTATTGGTGGTAGTTTATGACTGTGCCGTTTTATGATAGCAACGGGACTAACGGATTAACGTGTCTGCTGGACTCGTAATAATTAAATTTTGTTTTCCATCCGGGGACTTGGCATTGCAACGGTTGCTTAGCTTTCACGATCCTAACCGCGCTAGCCACTGCGAACAAGCTGCCAACGGGTTTCGCACTCAACGTTTTCGATTGTGTAACTTAGACGTGTATGATTAGTATGGTAGCTCATATTAAAATGGAGATGTTAGTATTTATAATGGGTTTTAAATATGAGCAGTGTCAAATTTAGAAATAGCTTGGAGCTGTCAAATATTGCGATGTGCGTGAGACGTGTATGATGTTTGATATCAGCGAGCGTCATCCGAAATTACTGACACTAATTCCATTCTCTAACTTCGATAGTCTTATGTGAATGTCCTCAGTATTAGGCTTTTATGAAAATATTTGTATTCGTGAATGCGTAACATCATTCGATGTCGGTCTTTAGCGTGAGCGGTGTCAAATTTACGAATGGAGAAATTTAATCAGGTGAATGGAGTTACCATGTATTTCTGAGAGGTGCAAGAGGTACCCGAGTCGATTGTTCTAATCAGCCACGTCGCGTCGCAGCGATGTCTGGATTATATCCATCCACTTGGTGCGGTTTCCCAACTTGCGTCGCGCAATCGCACGCCAGCACCTGTTGGTTTTAACAAAAACAGTTCTGACGTTGTATATTTATTATTTTTCCTAAAAAGTTATAACAACTGTAAGTTGTTGGCTTGTGATGCAGCGTTAAATCAGGGCCTGAAATCAATAACGTCAATAACGTCTCAATAAGGTCTCAATAAGTTAATATCAGGCAACCAACGCGACGTACAATAGTGGCCGTTTACAAACAGCTGAATCAAGGCCGAGTTATGTCGGAACCATCACCTCTCGGTCATTTGAAATGATCCTGTTTATTTGAGAAAGTCATTTTAACTTAAAGAATGTTTCTGTTTATGTTACAATGTTATATTATTCCAATTATATCGTTGTATTCCAAATTATGATAGCTGTGGTCGATGGTTTTATTTTCGAGCAAATACGAAATGCACTTTGTTTGATATACAAAACGAAAACAAATATTTATACAGTATACTTTGTTTACCGTTTCTACAAGAACAATCTCAGTTGTTTTCACAAATTTAAATTAAAAACTCAGGGTCAAAAAAAAAAGAATAATATTTAATAACGATGTTAAATTAACGCGAGTGAATTCGTATAGAGTGTTTCATTACAAAATCCATCGTCACAATACAACATTAGGCGAAGGCGAGGCATCTCAATTTATCAAGACGTTAACTCGAAACAATTAATAAGTTTGGAATAGTTAATCGCAACTAATTACGTAAATTTTCAGTAAGTCCCCGCGTTCGTGACTCCCCAGATTTCTGGTGGCAAAGTATTTAGGAGTCTGGTTACCCTCCGCCCCTGTGTGGTATTGTGAGGACGGCTAACGACGTGACTGGCCATTTTATTGTTCTTACCATTGATAATGATAGACGACTTGCCATGCCATCTTTTATTCGGTG
Source organism: Eudonia lacustrata (assembly GCA_947562085.1). Lineage (NCBI taxonomy): Eukaryota > Metazoa > Arthropoda > Insecta > Lepidoptera > Crambidae > Eudonia > Eudonia lacustrata. The sequence continues at coordinate 10,230,604 of OX387320.1, forward strand.
TTGACATTGACGCGAAAATGTAATCAACGCCGCAATGCCCGCCATTGCAAAATAAACAATGAGTAGTGTATTGAGATAACAAGAGCTGCCCCAATTGACATGACGAAGAAGAATATTGTTGACACTTTTTTGATGCGTTGATGGAAGTGAGCGTGTATAACAACTTATTTCGCTTCTATGCCCTGTTATTTTACGGGGTCTAGTATCCTAGAAGCTAAAACACATCAATTTAAAACAATGCGTACTTTATAACATAACTACGTGGTAAACAGGATGGCAATTCCTAAGGCATGTCCGTGCAATTTGCGTTTAATGTATCAGAAAGTTATGAGCGTTCGTTAAGCGTACGCACATCACTCGCAGAAATCTAATTATACTATGAAAATAACAGTCGTACGCAGTTATTGCGATAAACTACAGTTATCTAAGGAGCTCTGAGAGGATATAAACCTAGCGAGACGGCGACGAGCGTGGCGCGGCGTATGTACAGTCAACGTCAAAATTGTCTGAGCGTACAATTCTAGTATACTTAATACTTATATGTGCATACTTGTATGTGTATATGTGCATATTTGGCAAAAATCAACTTCATTACAAGACATTCAGGTAAACTTTCATTTGATTTCAGACGTCAAACTGAACGTACGAACGGACGCACCTGACATTTATTGACTTAAGGTTGTTTTTTGTCAAACGTTCAGATATTTTGGCGCATATCACTTTGACGTTGACTGTATGACTGTATGCGCAGGCGCGTGCGTTACGGTGCGCGTCGCGGTATTCACGCTCGGTGGTACGCTGGAACGTGTGGATAGGATGATAGGGTTACCAAATGTTGCAGTGTTTGTTAAAGGATATTTTTGCAGAGGGATCATTTAGGAAAAGTATATGCCGGGAAGTCATTACGACTTTCCGGCTTTGAAATAATAAAGCTATTCATTTAAGAAATAGGGAGATTAATAAACTGAACGTGATGGACACTTAGATATTTTTTACTATAACATCGTTTGTACTCTCTATTGCGATAAAATACAGTTATCTAAAGAACTCTACGAGAATATAAACCTAGCGAGACGGCAACGAGTGGGGCGTATGTGTGCGCAGGCGCGTGCGTTACGGTGCGCGTCGTATTATTCACGCTCAGTGGTACGCAGGAACGTGAGGAAGTGGATAGGATAGGGTTACAGAAGAGATAATAGTACTTAGGGTTTCCAAATGTTTCAGTATATAAAAAACTTTATATACTGAAACAGTTTTTTTAGATAATGGGCCTATTGGGAAATCTAATATTCCGGGAAGGAATTACTAGTTGCTTTGACATAATGGAAATATAATCACTACATAGTATACAACAAAGTCGCTTCCCGCTGTCTGTCTGTCCCTATGAATGTATGTAGGTATGCTTAGATCTTTAAAACTACGCAACGGATTTTGATGCGGTTTTTTTTTAAAGATAGAGTGATTCAAGAGGAAGGTTATTAGTGTCAGCATTGCACCCGTACGAAGCCGGGGCGGGTCGCTAGTGATTAGACTAAATACTTATAAAATAATTTTTTGATATTTTTTTTAGTTCAATTAGAAAAAGTGCTGCAATTGCTATTTTTTTCTTGAGTTTCTTATCAAAACTGCTCATTTTAACTCATACGAGTATGTGCAGGAAGTCGCAAAGCTCTGTTTGTGCCAAAGTGAAATGTTTATAACGACTATTATGGCAATTTATGTTTACGGGCGTGTAAAACCATGAACCGCGTTCAACATTTAAGATGTGCGCCGACGTACATCAGTTGTTATTTTTATTATTATACTAGTGGCCCGTCCCGGCTTCGCACGGGTGGACATTACTTTTTTAATATAGCCTATGAATTTTATTCCCGTGGGAATATCGGGATAAAAACTATCCTATGTGTTAATCCAGGTTATAAACTATCTGTATGCTGAATTTCATCCAAATCCATCCATCCGTTGCAGCGTGAAGAAGCAACAAATATACACACATACACACAAACTTTCACTTTTTTATTTTTCACATTATTAGCGACCACGAGGGAATTTCAATATAAAATATTTAGTTATTTATTTAGTGTTTCAATTTGACTTTTGCGTGTACCATTTGCTTTTGTATCTTTGAGCTTTCACATGATTCACGACAAAGATATATTAAACTGAGGTCTTTCCAAATAAACAATAGAACATTGGGAGATCAGGCCATAACTCACCATGATGATCCAATGCATAGCTACATGTCGATGCGTTTTAACAACTCCCATTTTTCAAAATCAATCGGAAAATAAAAAGTGCCTTCCGAAGTACGGATTTCAAATACTTTTTGTCAACAAGACAATTTTCTTTTACGCTTTGTAAGTGACCTCCTTTACACTGAATTACGAACATTAGCCTTAAAAGTAGGTGAGATGTCCCAAGAGAGAAAAGAGGGATTAGCCGAAGAGGTAACGGAACGTCGCAGTGACAAAAACAGCACCAATTAACTTTTTGTCTCCGAACTCCAGACACAAGTATTTCCAATAACGCGGAGCATTCCGCCCGAGAGAACGTCTTTAGTCGTGCGATTTGCCCTCGATAGGATAGAGATCGATTCGACTCGCTCGTTTTATTCTGATTTAAATTGTATCGATGCCGATGCCGATGCTGGCAGCGATCAAGGCTTCCGACTCTGCATTGGAGCTGTGGATAACGTAAATTAGTTGCGCAAAGAGTCGCGAAAAATCGCTTGACACTATCATTATCGTTTTATTTGTTAGATTTTCTGATCTAGTACCTTTTATACTGGAACATCGCAAATCAAAAAATGCTGCTTTTCAGCACAAGTACATATGTGTTTGGCATCAAAAATATCAATATATCATACAACAACAACGTCATACAATATGTTAGTAGATGTATGAGTTTTGAGTGGTTGTCCGTTCAGTCGAATCCCGGGCTAAATCCTAAAACCAGGCACCTACTACATCGTTACTCTGTTATAAGCTTGGTCGAATACAGAATGTATTTCAAAATATGGGATTTTTTT